>CM052335.1:23763667-24057258 GCA_028455595.1 Lasioglossum vierecki | reverse complement strand
GAGTTTTCCACGGCATCCCACACCATCCACGAAGAAACTCCTGGACCCTAAATCCTGCGGAAACCCCGCTGCGATTCCCGACGACGACGTTTCGTCCTCCGAGGTTCCATCCGGCGAAGCCAGCGAACGGAAACGCCGGATGTCTCGACGAACAGTTATCGATCATCGGGGGAGTCGCAAGTAGGCGGCACGACTTACCCCGTAAATTTTCGCGCAGCCAGAACCTCCGCATTTCCTTTGATTTCGTCAGGGAACACGCCCTAACACAGATCACGCATCTATGCTAGCAACAACGCTAATTTTTAACGAAAATGACATTCGCTGAGGTAGATCATGTGTAGGTTGATTCGTTCTTAGTTTCTGAAAAAATTGTAAATTGCGAATGTAATTTGCTTTAACACGTTTTAGAGGGGATGGACGGTGCGAAAGGGGATCCGCCCCTCTTTCGTCTCACGAGACTTCTTGCTGGACCAAAATGCAGCAGGATGGAGCGTGAATGATTCTCAAATGACAATTTGCGATGAGCGAGAACCTACCGTAATTGAGAAATTAAGTGAGTTCCATGGAAATCACTTACACGAATTTCCCCGATATGGTTTTACCGACAATATTTTACCGGCTACAGGTTGGACCGACAACGATTTTGACCGACACGAATTTAACCGGCAACGATTTTAGATTCGTTGTCGCTCAAATCTGGTGTCGGTGAAAGCCGTGCCGGGGAAATTTGTGTCGGTGATTTCCATGGGACCCAATTAAGTTCGCCACGGCTGCTATTCCCGATTCTTCGGTTTCGACGAACACAGGGGCCATGGCGTTTCAAGGTTGATTTTATTCCCGATACAGCCGCACTGCGGGCTTTTTAGGCGGACGGAAATTGAATTATCCAATTTAACGACGGTCTCGTGAGTTTTAAGCGTCCTCGAGCCGGCCCAGGGCCGTTGCCGTTTCATCGAAGACGGTTCCAAAGCGAGATAGAAAGAGTGAGAGAGAGAGAGTGAGAGTGAATGGGCGAGTCCCGTACCAACAGCAGCTGGTCCACCTCGAAGCTGACGATAGCGTAGGATTTACTTTTTACTGCCTCATTAATGTTACACATTTTATCGCCGCGAACGGCTCGCGGAATCCTCCGATACGGCGCGGAGGATACTTCGCTTTCTCCAGGTTTACGATCGGAACGAGATGAGAAAAACGGGCGAGAGCGAGCACGCCTTTCCTTCTTTCTCTCTCCTCTTTTTCGCTCCGCGTCGTCTCTTGCAGCTTTAACGTTCCACGCCCGGCAATTTCCAATGGAGTTTTATACAGTTCCCGTAACGCGATCGTCTTCTGCCCTCGCAACGTAAAAACGTTCCCTAAAATGTGGAAAATCGCCGGCCCTGGCGAAACGCCAGCCATTCGATCGCCTCTTGCCAGACTGTTTTCATTTCTCTCGACGACCCTACGATTCCCTTAAACGACTCATCGCAGTACCAGGCAAAAATTACGTGGGACGAAGCTAAATCAGCTTCTTCGAACCCTTGACTCTTAGATAGAAATACTCTTCATTGTAACATTCAGCTGGGTTTATAAGGGAGCGCGATCTTAACCTTAACACTAAAATTTTTCTGAAGTCTCGGTAATATTTTTCCAGTAATAAAGTTTTTGATAATTGTTCTACCGCTCTATTTCTTGGGCAGGATGTGATTTGACTAGGAAAATAACGAAGAGAAAGCAAATTTTCATAGGTCGGAAATATGAAGAACATGTAAGGGGTTAAACCAGGGAACACCATAAAAAATTAAGTGGCAATCATTCGTTTATTTCTTTCCTCATTTTTGTACAATGTATACTACACGCACAGTTCGACATTCTCTTTATGGACACGCAGCCCGTTCACATAACACATTTCATTGCTCGTAAAGTTTCTACACGATCTTAGTCTTTCACAATTTGCTACATTGAAACACACAGAACAAATCTCCCTAGATTTCGTAGCCAACAATGTAGAATGAATTAGAGGGAATTGCTTCTCGGTACCGACTAACACTGCGAGTGCCGATCCAGCTGCCTCAAACATACCGTATAATCGAAATAACGTATTCAATGAAATAAAAACTTTAATACTGAAATTTATCATGCTTCCTAGAATAATAATTCAGCTCGAATTTCCGGGAAAAATTACACTCTTACACACTTGCAAACAATAATGGACGAACATCGATCACGCTAACAAGAATTTTTTTGTACTGCAATATCCATACGGAACTACGTGTTAACACATTGATCGCCACGTCACCCAAATATTGGTAACGCTTTTCTTGTTCGAGTTAATTATTATTACTATTTATTATAGACGGACTGAAGCTCTTTTACATAAGCGTTTATAATGATAAAAAAAGAAAATGATATAAGACTACTCGTCTAATAACAAAGAAGGGACATGCACAAAAAGAAAAATATAGTAATGGTACAATCGATATGGTATTATCATATAATCCTGGGTAGTTACATTTTAAAATTTAGTAAGAAATCAATGAAAAAATCAATACGATTATAAATAATGCACGATTTTGCAATAATACGATTCATTGGAAATTAATTAATCCACAAGTCAATTTTGCTGTAAGTGTTTGAAAATCAGCTCTTCTTCTCAATTCACGTTCCGATACGTAAGAATTGATTTGCACACATAAAGAGGAATAATCAATATGATTATTAATTGAATGAAAAATAAAGCTCTGATCGGATACTATTCTTCGAGCAAATAGTGTTTCTAAGTTCATTGTCGTTAATATTGTGGAATAATCATGATCAGAGAACAAAACCTGAGAAATTTATGCTTATGATTTCGTACTTAGAGCTTTTCGGAGACCATATAATTGATGCATAATCAAATAATTGATGCCTGATGTAAATTAAATATAGGATAAACAACATAAAAATATTAAAAATACATTATATCGTTCTTACTAACGAAACTTAGCCGAATTACGATGGGCGACTAACGTGTTTGACGTGAGAAAGCTCGGGGAAATGAACTTTCCCAAGGAAAATGAAGTGGGTAATTCGAGATTAACTGGAACTGATCGTGGCGGGGGGTAATAAAATCGCGTATCCACGGCGGAGCAGCTACGAGTCCGGAGAGCTAATTAGTCGCGAAAAAATTCGAGCGCAGCCACTTAAGAGGAGGAATTCCAAAGCGGAGCGACGGTCGGAATGATAATATAAACGAGGTGCCGTGGAAAAAGAGCGCGACGAGTCTCCGGGGCTCACAAAGGAAATAAGGGGCGAAGGATGCAGAACGCGGCGAGCGTAAACGCCATCTTTAAACAAAAGACCGTTCTTCGGGCGTGGGTGGCGCCGCGCCGGGCAAGGTCACGGGATTGTATTAGCCTCGTCTTTGTTACAGAAGAACCGGCGTCGGACCGGCGAAATCTTAATTAAGCATCGCGGGATTTTCGCGGTAGGCGGGACCGGCTAACGAGTAAATTTATTCAGGCGAATTATGTCGCAACCAAAGCAACGCTGTTCGAAAAATTCTCTCGCTAGCAATTTTCGAGTTGCCACTATGAAAATCTTGCTGAAATAATATTTGTTAATTGTGTCATGAGTAAGGCTTAATAAAAAAAATAATAATTAAGGGTAAAGTTGATTTTTCCAAAAATTATCTAGTGTCTGAAATGGTTCTATTTCATTCTAACGGTTTTCCTTTCTTTCGATCGACAATTGTTGATAAATCTTTGAATGTTATTGGCGCGCTGGTACGATCATTCATGACGTTAGATAAATCGTTTTTTCCAATACATAATTCTTATAGGTAATTATCAAAAGTAAATAGAATGTCAATATATTATCTTTCTTACCAACAATTTTTGCTGGTATATTAACAACATTAGTATGTTGGATCTTTAGTCATGTTTCAAATTTTAGCGCCATTTATTGATTGGCCAATACGGAGATCGATGTTCTTTGATTCTTAGTCGTTTCAAATGGTCACGTTTGCTCAGTCCACATGTCACCGGCATGGAACCAATACGCGTTCCACAAACTGTAAAGAATTTAATTTAATA
This sequence comes from Lasioglossum vierecki, assembly GCA_028455595.1. Lineage (NCBI taxonomy): Eukaryota > Metazoa > Arthropoda > Insecta > Hymenoptera > Halictidae > Lasioglossum > Lasioglossum vierecki. The sequence goes on along the minus strand of CM052335.1, from coordinate 24,053,209 downwards.
ACCATTTTGTATTAAGCAAATGAGTATTCACACAAAGTTTATTTTATTCTTTTTCTTTTCCTACTTTTCGTGTTTTTAGGTTTTTGAGATAGTGTTTCCTTTTTTCTGCATTTGATCTGACAACCATGTACTAATTAAGAAACAAATTCTTACAGACGTAATTACAGTGAAAGAATTTTCTTGAAAATGATCTAAATCGAGGTCGAAACGTCAAAAGTTTTCTATGTAATTTTGCAAAATAGCTTAATTAACGTTATGAATGATCGTACCAGCGCGCCAATAACATTCAAAGATCTATTTCATTCTATTGATAATGCAAGGTAGTTGTTTGACGATGACTGATTTAGTAGAAGTTGCACGCGCACAGGATTTCAACGAGTCGATCATTTTGAAATTGGCACGATCAGTGGGATAACCTACTAATTCCTAGTCCGTCGATCCATTAATTCGCCATCCCATCGGAACATTCGGCACTCTGATAACCCGGCGATCCAATAACCCCGTAATCTAATAGTTCCACGATCGAGGAACCCTTCGGGCTCACTAGATCAACCGAGTTAATGCTAATTAACTTGCTCCTTATCCTCGAAAGTTGTCGATTGTTTTGTAGTTCTGATGCTAAACTAACTGGAAGCCTGATTCAACTTCTGGCTGAGTCGCTACTTTCAAAATGATAATCTTCGAAGAAGTTGTCAGACAGAGATTGCTGTTCAACAAGTTTAAGAATCTCGTATAATTTCTTCGTAATTTCAATAAAAATAACGAAACAATTGTTCAATGAATCTCGGACATTCTGTTTCGTAATAATCATATTACAGAATTGTACAGTGCACTTCGGGATCGATCAACTTTTTTGTAGGGTTCAATCTGGCAGCGATTTAGGGGAAGAATGATCGGAGAAATCCGTGTGCGGGATCGCTTCTTTACAGCGAACGATCACTGACGAGAGGATCGCGTGATCCAGAAATTACAGTTCCTCGGTCGACTCACCTGCGTGCGAAACACCGATGAATATTCCATCGCCGACTTGCTTCTACGTTTGCCACATGTTGATGATACAGTTGCTACTCTGTATGCATGCTTAATGCGTCCGGTGCGTTCGAACCGTTATACTCGCCAATTAACCAGGGATGACGAGTTAATTCGTCGTTCGCATTCGAGCGCATCCTCCGGTAATTTCTCCTCCTTCGCTCGTTTATCCGACGATTTCGGCGTTTAATCGCGTCCTGATCATTCGAGCAACATAAATTACAACGTAATTGATGCGCACGCTCCCACAGATTGCTGCTAATAACATTTAATTATCCTCACGTTCATTTCCATGCACCTGCTACCATTTTTCTTAATAGCGAACAAAACGCAGATTCGATGGGACCATCATTTATATTGTTCTTTCAAGCAAGTTAGAAATTTCTTGAGAAATTCCACCGTGGATTAGATTTACCCCGCGCTTAATTTTTAATATACAAACAGGCGGCAGAGGAAAACAGACCGCTCGAGGGTGAGACCGTGTTCCCTCATGAGAAGTGCAACTCCCACGATTGCGTTCGTCCCGCGAATCCTTTCTCCCGGGCAAAGATTGGAGCTGCGAGTGCGTAAAGCTCTAAATCCAATCTGCGGCACGCGGCGCGAATCCGAGACCCGGCTCTGATGGAAAGTTATTTCGTTTTCCGCGGGCGGTCCGCGAAAGGGAGACCGGTTCTTCGAGCATAATATTCCAACGATCGCGAAGGATATTCTCGGGATGAAATTGTACGAGACACGTCGGCTCGGAAACTCGACTGAGAACGCTTTAGGAAATCGTCAAAGGATGCGCTGGAGACCAGGATAAATGGATCGTATAACAATTTTCTTAAGTCGCGTCGTTTCTTTCTTCCTTTCTAACCCAGACAAGAGTCCTGACGATTTCATGGCAAGCATTCAGTAAAATTTTTAAGCTTTGATTAATTTTTCTTCTGTCGAACTAGAAAAGCCAAATCCATATGGGACACAGTTTTCATCGACAACTTTTCACCGATTCCAGATTTCACCGACAACGCATTTAAGCAACAACGATTTTGACCGACACAGTTTTCACCGACTCTAGATTTGACCGACAACGAATTTAACCGACAACGCACTTAACCGACAACGATTTTACCGACACAGTTTTCACCAACTCTGGATTTGGCTGACAACGAATTTAACCGCGACGCATTTAACCGACAACAATTTTAGCTTTGTTGGCGGTCAAATTCGTTGTCGATCAAATCCGCTGTCGGTTAAAGGCGTTGTTGGTCAAATCTGGAGTCGGTGAAATATTATCGGTGAAAACTGTGTCTGGGAAATCTGTGTCGGTGATTTCCATGGGACCCATGAAATATATAGGTGAAAATCACCCAGTGAATCTTCATCTAAAATTGTCTGGAGCACATTCGTCATGATAATTTCGAATGGGCCCAACTTTTGATACAGTCCAGACAATATTTTGATAGAGTTGCAGGTTAGCAACGTTGATTAGAATTAGTAGGTTGCTGTGAATGGGCTCGGGTGGCTCATTGAAGAGGATCGAAGCGGAGAGATACAGAGTATGGACTCGGTTCCCCCGGCATTTCCATTAAATTCTCGTTCCTTCGCAGAAGGGTCAAGGTATGCTCGGCTAATCACGGATTCCGTTGTTTCGGCGACGTGAGGTAATTAGCAGGCGCAATTAATTCCGGAGCGGTTAGGGATTGGCCGTGGAGCAATCCGAGGGAGCGAGAATGCGGTTTCGCTCTGACTACTATGCCGTTGCAACCAGTATCCGTTTAGTTGGCTGACGGTCTAATGTCCGCTTAGCTGAAGCCGACCCCTCTCGAACCTTCCTCGATCTCTCTTCCTCTCTTCCTCCTGTTTCTTACCTGTCCGCCATCTCCTACTGCCACTTAATTACCTGGCCAAAGATGAATCGTTCCACGTCAGGGTCGCGATAACGTTCCTACCGTAAGTTTTCCGTCGAGGAAATGATACTCTTCTCTCAATTCATTTAACATTCCCGAGAGTGATTTATACTATGATCTTTCCTATGGTATTGTGACCGTGATATATTACCCGGGTGCACCGTGCAATTTTTATCGTGTTAATGAAACGCTTAAATCGCTGAACGTGGACTGAAAAGCTGCTCGATTATTATTTAACGAGACCGGACTCGTGATTAATGACAGAAAATAATATTACTGCGAGCACTACAATATCACTGTTACGTATCTTTTTGCGATGTTGACACGTGTTCCTAAGCGAAGAAAATATCTGCATGATTTCAATGACAGCGTCTTCTTTGTGCAGCACTTAAAATTATTTTCTATTGCTTTCTTCATTGATATATTACCCAACAAAAATTTGTCTTTTGCCAGTCTGATGATAAATGCACTGAAAGTATTCTCTGTGGGCGGAGGAGCTGGCAGATTAATATTCAACGAGACCGAGACTCGTGATTAATGGCAGAAAATAATATTACTGATCATTATAGAGTATTACTGTGTAGACAAATATTTTATTAGCGAAATGAACGTTCCGTTGCTTCTTGCATTAACGAACTAACACAAAATAATTTATGCCAAGATGTATAAAATAAATATTACTAAAAAGAAAATATATTTCATACGTTCACAGTACCTTTTCTCGCAAAGAACAACGACTATAATCAGACGCGAACAAACTAATTAATGAACAAGAGGATCATGCGTCTCGTCTAAGTGAGATTAAGTGATCCGTGAACGCGCGAAGGCAGACCAGGAGACATCTGCAAGGTATCTTCTCGTGTTTCCCGGACCGTATCTCAAGGGAACGGGAAAAATCAAGACGTCCCGAAAACAGGTGCATTGTTCTCGTTAATAATTCGCCCCGGTCCTACCTCAGAGCTCGTCTCTTGTCTGGGCAAATATGGCTCTGAATTATCGTCGAGCAAACACCAGCAAAAAAGCCGGCAGGTTAAACCCGCCTTTTACGATCCGATTCGTCCGGGCGACATTTCTTCAAGCAAACACCGGCCCGGCGAAAAAAGAACGGGAATCCGACAGACTGTTAGCCCGGCCGCAAACTCTTGTATAATAAGGCGAAATCCCGGAATCGATGAACTCTACGGAAACACCATCGAGCAAATCGGGATGTCGCTGCCTCTCATCTCCTCCCGTTACGCTAACTTCCTTCAAATTTAGTCGGACTAAGGTAAATCGAAACTTTCCAAGTCACAGAAAAGGTAAACGAAATCAACATTTCAGTGGAGTGGAGAGTTCTGCGGGTTCGACGGAATTTACTGGCTGGACATTAGAAGTCCATTTCGCTCGCATTCGAGTTTCATTTCTAAGTAACTTTACACTTGTGTCGTAACACACTATACCACAAAAATAATTAGTAGGATAACTCAAACAGATTTTTCTAGTCGGTGAATGAAATTTTTTTGAAATTGCGTTCATCTTAAATTAGTCCACAAGCATTAATATTTGCTAAACAATCTGCTATGGATTATTTCATTATTATTCGAGACGTTTATTGTAAGTAGAATAGTAGAGCATTAGTCAGACGCGGGTGTTCTTGTATAAATTCGAGTTTACGCATGTTCTAAGTGCATTTAAAGATTTTTACATGTTTCTACTCAATTTTTAACTGGCATAATACATATTCGATCAACAAATATTTTTCTGCCAAGTCTAAATATATTTATAAACATTTTCTAAGTTGTCCCATTCGAGTTTATACCACAAATTCGATGCGTCCCTCCAAGTTTCCTTGGATTTCACAAAGTTTACTTATTGTAGCACATTTCTACTGAATCTATGGACTACACGTACCCGAAATAAACCGAGGTCCCCAAGCAACAAACATTTATTTTCTGGAGTTCGTCGTCGCGACGTCGAGAATATTCCTGGGTGATTCATCGTATCCTCGTGCGCGCGGGTCTCCATTATATTCACAATTACGTCTCCTCGAGCATTCGCCGGTGTCGGACACGTTCGTCGGCGATCGTCGGCGACGGTTTTCGAAGCATCGAGCCGGGCCGACGCGACGAGCCGTTTTTTCCCGGGGCTCCGTAACGAGCCCACGGGCCGTAGGAAAATGAACAGAGCCCATTGTCCGCGGCAGCAGTCGGAAGAAGACGAAAAAAAAAAACAAAAACCGTGGGTAGGAAGAGCGACGGTGCAATTTGAAATTCAAGCCCCCCGTCCCTCTTCGTCCCTCCTCCGTTGGCTGTCTGCTCGTCCCCTCCTGTCCAGGAGTTTACCGCGACGTCGACGACCACGACGGAGCCCCCGAAACCACCGAAACACGATGAAATTCCATTATTTCACGGCCAAGGCCCGGTCCGCACCCGTTTGTTTACTGTGGCTCTTTTCGTGCTCCACCCTTTTCCCATTTCCTTTCTTCTGCCCCCTCACCCCAAACTTTCCCCGTTCCACCATCCTCCTCCCTCCTTCTTCATCTTTTTTTTCGCGAACGTTTTGTTGTTCGAACAACACCGGTACCAATGAAAAGCGACGAATCATTTTTACCCAGACCCGGCGGAGAGGCTTTATCGACTCTCTCGCGGCGGTTTTATTTTTAATCCGGCGACGGTGATCGATGGCACGACGGTTAAACAGTTTTTGCCCGCTCGACGCCCACGCGTTGTCCTCCTACAGCCACAACCTCGTGTCCTTTGCCCATGCTCCGGTGAGGATCTTCCATGTTTCCTGAGAAAACAGCTGGAAATGTCGGTTTCGCTTATTATTATTATTCTGTGTGTACCGAGTGAAAAATATCCGTGGAAAGTTTAGAACAGAATTTGTCTACGTACAATAAGTAGAAATAGACTGGCATGATCAGACGAAGCACTGGAAATACTTAACGAAAATGTCTAGTTCAGTTTTTCACGGAGAATCGTCCTTCGATACCATCGCAAAAATCATTTTTCATATTGCTCGGTACGCCAGGTTGAGCAATTGCCACTGATGCGGGTCCGATTCATTTTCACGAGTAATTTTCTTTATTTCCGCGGCGACGCGAGCCGCTTTCGCAAAAATTCAATTACTCCCGGGGTTCTGCCGACGTCGTTCATTGATATTGCTCGGCGAATCGTCGCTTTATTTCCCGGAAAATTGTTATCGATCACAACAGGTACCCGCTGGGATGGCGCAGCTCCTCGAGAGCGGGCGGACGCAATTTTTCTCGGTTCGCGTCCACCTCCGAGAGCGCAATCAATTACCGCGGCGTATAGGATGCGTGAAATCAATTGTCATATTTGTGAAATATTTTTCGAACGGTGGCCTGTCCGCCAGCAGCAAGTCGCGCCGTTTTTATTCTGTTCGAACGGACGCCCGTAAATCGTCGCTTCTTCTCTCCATCGATGAACGATGATGCCTGATTTGTAAGCTTGATTTACGCGACCCATCGATTCTTTTTCTCCATTTATTAACAACTATCTGGTAGACGGAATACGAGAAAAGAGGGCCTGATGAAAATCAAAGTTTGACTGCTATTTACACATTTATTATTCACCCTTCGCAATATAATATGCAGTTCGAGCGAGGAACGTTGGAAATGGTAAAACGCGGATATCCATGGGATGTTTGATCTAAGCCGAGCGTTTCGAGCGTGAGCTAATCACAATGTCTGCGTGTAGACACGCAGAGGCCTCCGATTTCCAAAGGGCACGGTGGATTTCACGTTCCACCGGCGTGGCGACTCCACCCTCTGTTTTCATTTCGATAACGACCACCGATCACGCATCCGTCAGAAAGTAAAATTTCCATTCCCAGTTGGCAGTCGAAAAAGGGAAAATGGGGAAAATGAGAACGTTGTCGGATCAATGGGCACGTCGAGAGCGACGATACTTCGTCGCTGATGCACCCTCCGCCGTAACATCGGTGCATTCAGGGTCAGATTGCATCCCAACCCCTGCTCGAGAATCGGTTCGGTTGCTCCTTTGTTGTCGAACTCGAATGTCGGGCACTCGTTCTTCGGAATGCGTCGCGTGTACGGCCCTGGTCTTCTCTTGTGTATCGATCAGCCGCCGGTCCCATGCTAACTATACAAAATGCGTCTAGACTATTTTTTACGCTTATCCCAGTTTATAGGAAATAAGGGGAAATAAAGGGTGGCCAGGAACGCCGGCGCACCCCCAACCACCGGAACCTTGGTTTTCGGATGAAAAAGACCGGTTTCACTCCCTTTTTTCGCCACTGTGCGTTCACTGCTCTCTTTCTCTCTCTCTCTCTCTCTCTCTCTCTCTCTCTCTGTCTCGGTTCGGCCTTTAGATAATCTTTTCTAGTGATTGGATCCTTCTACGAACACCGAGATGGATTAGACTCAATCTTTAACGCCTAACCCATCGAACATTAAATAATACAACGATCCCACGATAGAAATTTGCTAAATTCTGAGAGCCACATATACAATAGCTCAGCGAGGTCCCCAAAAAATGCAATAAATTGCGGTGACAGCGCCGACATTCGCGGTGGAAATAATTAATAGCGTTCGAAATCGATGCTCTCATTAGTCAATGTGTTATCTGTGGCGGCGAGCAAATGAGCATCTAGAGATCCCCCGGAATCCGTTGGAAAAATGATTTCGAAGGGCGAGTCGCGTTAAACGTGAATTAGGTCTCTGCCCGAAGGGCCACGGGGCCGACAGATTGACGAATGAACGTAATTCGAGGCTAGTGTATACGTAACCCGGGCCACTCGGGGGCTAGATAACAACCCCCTGTTCGTTTCACTCTCGCCCCCTGGATTCGAGATCCGAATGAATTCGTACGTATTCAAAGAGTGAGAGAGACGGGGAGTTGAAAAGGGCTGATCGATATGTAAAATTCACTGGCGCGACCCAGCCGCCGATAAATCCCGTCCGCAGGGGGTGAAATGCGGGTCGCGGTCAAGATTTATGCAGCGACTCGACTCCTTGGGGCTGATTTACACGAGATTTCGCGACGCGATCGGTGACCGCGACGCTCGAGGGTCGCGTCGACTATCCTCCGCTGCCCGCCATTATTTCTGCCAGACGGAAACTCACACCCTTCAACGACAACCATCCGCAACCCCTATATTTCTTTCGACGAGGACGCGATACGAGATGTCGCGAGTCGCTTTCGGAAGATTGTTTTTCGACGCGGATTTATTTACAGGGTCCTGCGACACCCCTCGAGCATCTCGCGAGACTGCCACCCCCCATCTTAGGGGATGTCGACCGACTATATACGTGATTGCGATCGCTAATTCTTTGTTGGTGAGAAACTACATCTTTGAGATTCCAGAAAGGGGAGTGTAGCGGATCTACAATTTTTTTAAAACAGTATGAAGCGTGTTCAGGGTCGAAGAAGAAGTGGTAATGGTTTTACAGTGGGCCGAGACACCAGGGGTGGCGACTCAAGTGTTTTTACATTCAACCCCCGAAAGGTTGCTCCTAAAAGGGCTGCAATTGCCAAAGACCACTCTCTGCCGAGTTCACCAATGCCCCACTGAGGAAAGTTATGGCGAGATTTCCCTCCCACCCTTGCACGTTCTTTCTTTTCCTCGGACAGGAACACACCCCCTAGCGTCGATACCCTCTTCGGCACCACCAGCCAGTTTGCCCTCTTTACCAAGGGCTCGTAAAAGGGCTCTATCTCTCTTCCTCTCTTAGCAGCACTTTGCCTGGACCTTTGTCCGCCTTCTCGACCTTGTGCCACCGGCAACCGAGCAAGAACCACCCCCGAAGCGTCCTCTAATTATTTACCCCAGGCGATCCTGAATCACGACGACTGTCCAGCGCACACAACTGATAAATTCTCCTGTCGCGATACACTTTCCGAAAAATGGAGTCTGCTTCTCCAGAACCTCCTCGGACTCACCCCCTCATCCCCTGTAAGGCTCCTGGAATTTCAACCCCTTAGGAACCTTACACAAATGTCCTGAACAATGGAAAAAGTTATTAAATACATCTTTCAATAGGTAGTTTGTGTCAATAGAGGGTGAAATGTTTAGGTTAACAGTTTTAAATCGTTCACGCAGTATGTACGTGTCTCAGTTGATTGCTCGGAGTCGAAAAATTCCTCCTCCACGAAGTTCCGCAAACGAATTCTCTTTGTTGACGCCGAGTTTGACCGATTCAACCGTTGTTTCTCTTTTTAATAATTTCGTTTTAATTGCTGTTCGGAGAAGGCGGGGATGTGGCGTCAACAACGAACCCAGAGATCTCCGAGCGGAGCTCATTTAATTAAACTTGGAGGATCCTCCCGCGCTCGCCGTTCGTAATTATAATTAAAGGGAAGAAAATATCTCATTGACCTCGTGTCACCGGCATCCCTGGAAGAACGAACCACCCTCGTGGGGGTGGTCGGCTGAACGGGGGGAGTTCCTTAATTACTTACCCTGTCAGCGACGAAGCCGACTGTCGTCCGCACGCGAACTAATAAATTCCGTTTCCGCGAAACGTTTAGCCTTCTAATTCCCGTCGATTCAGCGATAACGTCCGGCCACTCGACGAAATCGTTTTTCACCTTTACGCTCTCGCACTTATCGTCACGGTTACCCTCCGTTTCCCTCGAACGAGAAAGGGAAAAAGAGACAGAGAAACTCCCCACCCTCGGTAATAAATCGTGAGCGGAATTATGGACGACGAAGTCTCGTAAAAAAGTCGAAAGCGAGTCTCGATTGAATTAAGAAGCTTCCCACGGAGAACTGAGTAACCCTAAGTGCCGGCCGAGGTCTCGATACCTCGGCGAGTTAATCCGTTACGCAATTATTACCCTACAATTATTCTTTTTAGTCCCTTTACTTTGTCCCCTTCGGCTCTCCTCGCAAAGAATCGATTACAACCTAGTCGACCATATCAAGGATTACGTTCAACACGAAGTATGGTGTAGCGTGTACACAATCAAAGGAGGTTTCTTTCATCACTTGGCCAGACTCGAATTTATTTATGAAGTACATAATTCAAATTCTATTATCTCTGTTCATTTTGAATCTATAAAATTTTCCATCATTCTTATTTCTCCTCTCGGGCGCCCAAAAAATAATTCCCAGGCAATCTCCGAAGCAACATCCCATTGCAGTTATGGTCGATAAACGGGGCACTCGAACACTCTCAGGCCCCGCAATCGCAAAGAAATTCCTAGCCATATCTCTCCGTCACCGTGGATCCCCAGGATCCATAACACTAAGGAATAACTGATCAAGAGATTCCGGCGAGGAAGACCGCAGCCAATAATCCCTCGGAATCCGAGAGAGGACAGGGTGGATATCTCCTTCCCTCGGAATCCCCGCGAGTGTCTATAAACGAAATAGAAACGGTCCGCGTCCTCCAAGAATCTCATTTTTCCGCGTGGCTGCCGGCTAGAATCTCCTCGATAATCAATCCGGTAACCGATTCCGACGTTATTAATACTGGTTACGTGACGGCTAAGGAACGCCGATAAATAAGGAAGGGTGTGTGGGGGTCCGGGATGCTCCAATAAAATCACTGTTGGAAATATAGTGCTGCGTAAATATAATAATCGGTCGTTCGGGATATAAGGTATTTTGGATGTTGTATTACCTATTTCCGATAAAATTTCCGATACTTCAACTGTTCTCATTTTTAATCTTGTCAGTGGAAACCGATTCGAAAAATCTTGGTTCACACGATTAATTATTTATTTTTCGATCGTAGTGGATTCTTACGAGGGTTCAAAAACAGTGAGTTCTACGAAGCGAGAGTGTTTTCGAAGCAGCGATTATATCGGCGTCTAAATCCTGCCCGAATGACACCAAAGGGGAATCAGGTCGATAAAACGTTAATCAGGAGAAATACTAACAGTCTTCCGAAACCAACAATTATTTCAAGCTCCCTGGCGAAGGCTTGACAAGACGAATCACACACATCGTCGCGCAAGGAACCAGATTAATTAATCCAAGGAGTCCTCCGTGGACCCGACGAGGACCTCGGGGGTGAGGGAGGCGGCGAGAGAGTCACGCCCCGCATGATTTGTCTTGCACTTTCCACAATTTTGCCAAATTAATGGCCACACCTGTAGATGTGACTCCTTGGCTCGCACTTCTCGTCGAGGAGCAGCTCGAGAGGGGTCGGAACAACCCCGTGGTTCTTCCAAATAAATCACCGCGTCCCTCCCCTTCATACCCTCATTCTTTCTCTCTCTCTCTCTCTCTGCTCTCTGCTCTCCTGTCCCTTTTGTCGTCGGGAAACGAGTAAATATTCAACGCGTCCGGGCAGTAACATTTATGATAAAGTTCGGCTCGCAGTTTATTTATTATTCATGGGAGGCGGAGGGCCACTTACACGCGCGTCGGTCGAATTAAAAAAGTTTCCCCTTAATTAATACTGCTGTCGGCTCCGAGTGCATTCGCCCTCGATTTTGATGAGGGTGGGTCGAAATTCACCCTCGATTCCATTCAGAGCCTCCTGAAATTTCGAACTCGACTACACAGAGCCGCCACAGAGTTATCAATTGTCGTCATTGGTACACGGTCAGGAATGAACACGTTGAAATATAAAATTTTTAAGTAGAATTACAAGTGATTATATTACGTTAGTGGATAAAAATGACGAGAACAAATTCGGATTGTTAACAAATTTTATTGCGACGCACAGTGCGTTGGCCAGGAGGGACAAAAATAAAAGAATCAATGTTTTTAAAATGTATATCTATGTACAGGAATTTATTGTAAACGTACCATATATCCATGAACAATCGCCAGAAAAAATGCTTATATCTTGACAACAATTTATGCAAAAATAATGATTTTGTAGTGTTTTGAAAATGCCTTAACCTCACCTATTAGAATACATGATCAAAAATACATATAGAATAGAAGAAAAATACATATCAAAAATATATACAATCATCGTATACTCTTCCCTACACCCTATAACTTTTATTTCAAACATTTTTTTATATCACTTATAGTCTTTCAGATATGAATTTTTGTCCAAAAAGAGGCATTCCGACGCACTGTTTGACGTCTGTCCGGAGAAATACATTTATGGAATCATTTTATAGCAATCATGCGAAAAATAAATAGAGTTTACTGTAAGTTCAGGTTGTTTCTGTCCAGAAAAATTACAGTAGCATCGAACGTCCGGATTCTCGATTTCGAACGTGAGTGGCGTCGCAACCACGGGTCAGTTGAAGATTCCGAGCCATTAAGCGTTCCATTAAGAGACCGTGGTCTCGATCCGGTCCAGAAATTAAGTCGACCTTAAATCCTAGCTCGCACGGAATCTGCGGATATGATCCTTGCGGAGATTCGCTATCTCCATTGAGCTTTTGCTCCACTAATCACTCGGCGAGTGAAGCAGCCCTCCTTGGAGTCGAGCTTTTATCGCAGCTGTTAATCCATTACAGCGTCGCGCGCTCGTTCCAGAGGATCTTCCCCGGCCACGTCACGATCAATTTCAAAAGGCGAAGCGACATTCCGGTTCGTCATCGTCCGACGTTGACCCGCCGGAACGGAATCAACGAATTCTTCGGATCTTCCACGGAAAATCCCCCTCTGTTCTTCTTAGTCTGTCCAGAACCGCGCGTCGAATTAATCAGAGGAGACGTCTCTCGAAACGCTCGACGCTGTCCTCGTAATGAAATTGTCCTCGCAATGCCACGGTGCCGTGGATTCCGTTTTATTGTTCCGCCGTTGATTAATTAACCAATGACGACGGAAGATCAACGCATACGACGAATCAAATTTCCAAACCAGACTCTCGTTTTAGCAGGATGAAGAATGCCGCGGTGAGAATCGGAGAGGAGTGCAAAGTCTCGTTTTAATCCCCTTGGGAACTCTACTGATTTTGTTCGAATGGGTTTGAGTGGTTGAAACAAGGCTCGGAGAATGTGATTAAGTATCATTTCTGTCGACGAATAATTTTCTGTCTCTCTGATGGATACTGAAATCGATAAATTGGTTTAAACTACAGTACGAATTAATTTATACCCTCAGTATTTAATATTACGGCAACAGAGTGTTTATTTTAATCGGTCGACGGTGATTCATCGTCCAGCCAGTCAACTCAGTCATCGATTCACCGTTTCCCTTCCTCGAGAGCCGCGTTTGCCGAAACGTTCATGGGAAATGCCCGTGCGTGTTCCGTTGAAAATACAAAACGGGAGTTACGGAACCGGATAACGGACTATCTCCTCGAGAGATCCCCGGCTCTCGACTTCCTCCTCGAAGCCTTGTTGTCCGGGCGATATTTAAAAAATAAAATGTTGTCATGCATATTCACGACGCTACAATTAAAGACGCATCGAATGCAGACAGGGACCCAAGAGAGAGCTTAATTATCCGAGAGATGGGGAGTTCGGCTTCTGGGATCACAGTAATCTTTTCTATGTTCGTTAAACGGCGAAAGAGGTTGGCATTCGTTAGCGCAGCCCTCTAGCAGCGTCTCTCTCTCTCTTTCTCTCTCTGTTTTTGTCTCTCCCCTCTTTCTCTCGAGTGCCATCGAATCAAGGAACTGCGTCGACTGCGTGTAACGACTCGCGTCGTTAACGATCGAATTCAAATGAGGCCTCAGTATATAACGAACGTGAATCTGAAACGCGATACGTCGGAACAATGCGATAGGGGACCCAGAAACGTAGGGGCACGCGAATCCCATATCGTGGAGTCGGTGGGAAGCCTCAAGAACCATTCAAATTGTTTACTAAAATATTTTTATATCCCCCGGATCGATAATCTTCGCTGCATACTACGAAACCTTCGGAACGACGTGGTTTACTCATTTCACATCTCCTTTGTGTCTTTAAAAATTAATCAAGAGAGCGTGGAACTTAAAATTTATGATGAATGTTTTATTCTGAGATTGATCAATGAATCGTTTTAGAATTCTTCATTTTATTTCTTCTACTTACAAGAGTATTGTTCTTGCTAAGCGGAACGAATTCCGTGAATATTGCTCACGCACAGCTTAGATATTCAGGATTAGAATCGTTTAGCAAGAACATGATTCGTAGAGAACACGCAAAACACTCGATTGATTCTGCAAAACAGCAATCTAATCAGATTTCATCAATTTCTACATCTTCCGAAATTGTTACATTAAATTGCAATTGCTAGATTCGTCATCTGCATTCTTAGAAAATCAAAATTATTGAGTATTCAATTGATTCTGCAATTAAACAATCTATTCTTTTAAAATCACAATTATGGAACACTCAATTGATTTAGCGAAACAGCAAAACACTCGATTGATTCTGCAAAACAGCAATCTAATCAGATTTCATCAATTTCTACATCTTCTGAAATTGAAAGAGAACACGCAGGAAAGTGTTGGAGTATTTTGAGGAATGAGAGGGCGTGTTTCTGAGGGACGGTCTTCGGCCTTGGAAAGTCAGAAGCGTGAACAGTACATTTGGCAACGGTCGTGCGACCGTCGAGAGAGGCTTTACGACTGGAAACGTATCTATCCTGCTCGGTCTGAGTTTGCGACAGCGCTGCTGCGGCAAAGAGCGCGAGAACGCCGAGAACGGGAGAACTCGTAAAACGAAATCAATTCCAGGGGTAGGAAGGTCGACGTTAGAGCCCGGATATGGGGGTAGTTACGAGATCGGGGAGCATCATTTGCGAAACAAAAGTGAGCCGCTTATATAACCGGCGTTTACGGGCCTCTCCTCATCGTTCCGTTGTATAATCTGTCCTGCGCCGGGAAAAATCGATCCTGCCCGGTGAAAATTGGTCCGGCTCGAACGCGAACGGAGGAAAACGAATCCGACGAGCTTTCGCTTTCTTCGGGCTTCACCTAGATATTCTGGAAACTTCCGAATCGCTGTAAGACTCATTGCTATTTTGTTTGGTAATTTAATTAAAGATATTCGCATCACGAATTCTGAACTCGACAGAGAGAAATAAATACAGGATAAAATCCATTTTATGTTCTCCAATCGAACGAAAAGTACCAAGACTTTAATTTCTCTTGGCTTGATCAGAAAATAGAGAATGCCCATTCTTATCGCACCAGAATCAAGAGTATAAAATTCTTTGTTAAAGTTCTGAAGGGCGATTAAACATCTCCAAGGACTGCACATAAAATTTGAATAGCCCGGCCGCATCGGAGAGGGTGCTAAGAAGCTCTAGAATACGGAGAGCAAGGAAACAATTGCGCCAAGATAAATAACGAGCCGCTTTCATCGTGCTCGCAGCCCTCCAACGCTCGTAAAATTGAATCGAGGCGCAGCCCCGTCGGAAGTGGATTTTCCGAGTTAACCGACGAAAGTGACAGCCGGAACTGAAGCTCGTCGAACGGTCGAGAAGAGCCCGGGGGACCGTGGTGAATTTGGACACGCTGAGAAGTTGCTGGCCCCTCGCCAACAACGGCAATCTTCGAAGGGAGCAGGGTCGGTCTCGCGACTTTTATTTCGCAAATGGACCCGCGACCGTGAAAACTCGCTGGCTATTCGAGGCCCTTGCTACCCTTGTAAACAGTCTGTACTACAGGCTATTCAAAAAATGGACTTCCCTGAAAGAGGGGTTTCTGAAAAATGAAGTACATTTTTTGGGCAGCCTGTTCTGCCATATTTTCTGACTTATTAGGGAGATCGTTCTATTATTTACAATATCAGACGCGAGAAGACAGCGGGAGGATACTTTAAAACACTTGGGTGCCAATAAAAACACCCCCGGGCTTCCATAACTGTCGGGCAGCAGGCCCGTTTCCATAGCAATTATCGAGGCATCGGCTATATTAGCGAAATTCGAGTGAGACCCAGCGACGACGGAGGGTGCAACCCTCATCCCTTGGTTCACCTTTCCACCCCCGTGGAGACCGAGAGAAAAGGTCGTACGATGTTTAGGATGCCGCATTGGTTGGGCGGTCCCAAAACGGAATTGAATTGCCGCGCGTACCGTGGCTCGCATAAACAGACGGAAAAGGGAGGGAACAGGGCGAAACCGTGAGCGAGAGGGGGTTGCGTTCAAAGTGGAAGAGACGAGGAGGTGAAAGGAATGAAACCAGATAAAACGGTATTGACCCAGTGAGGGAGGAAAGAGGCCGATCAGGCTGAGAGGAGCAAAAAGGAAACGCACGCACCGTTCGACGTCGGTTTTCTTTGGTCTCGTCGATAGGTATCAAAGGGCGGACCCTTCGAGTTTCGTTTCCGCGGTGAATTTGCTTCCACGCTGCGCCACCGGCCGCCTCTTATCGCCTGCATCGTCGCTCAAAGAGATGCCGATAACAGAAAATCCTATTTCAATTCTTCCGCTAGGACGGTGTCTCCGGTCCATGGAAAGTTCGGGGGTTGCAGGGGTCGATCTGGAAAAATGTATTTTATTGCGCTCCGGGCCTCCGGACCGAAGGAGGATCGTGGTTTGTCCCTTCAAAGAGAATATTCATTCGTCGCTGATCTTCGTGTATTTTTTCTACACAACTTCGCGACAGGACAAGATAGAAAGTAAATTTATTTTTTCATAGCATGATTAAACGAACACTATCTTATTTCTACTAATTTCTGAAAGAACATCTCCATTTGAAATAGGACCCATTGCAAAGTTCCACAACTCATTGGGCCTAACGTTTTATATCGAACATGGTCCTCGGGGAGTGTTCAAGGTCGAGAGGGTGGCACGATTCGGTAACCCCTCGTTCCCGAATGTCCGTCACGCGCGCGTTACGAGTCCTCCGTCTTGTTTACGCTGTCATTCGACCAACGACGACCGATTTGAATTCTCACGGCAAATCGACGACCTCGGGAAACAGCCCTATTCTTCCTCTCTCTCCGAAGGCTCGAGGGGGTGGAAACGAAATTACTTCGTTCCCGGGGGCGGCCGCCTTTAATTCGCAGCCATTCCGTTCGCTTCGCAAACGAACCTCTCGGAATTAATTCGATCTCGAGCCGAATCTATTCGGCGGCCACTCGATTCCCGGAAGAACGTGCACCCCCCACGCCCGCTCCGCTTCGAAATTCTTGCCGACAGGGGATGAAACGGTGCTCGAGACGCTCGTGTTTCGATCCGACGGCCATTGTACAACCGACGGAGCCTCTCGAGTGCCACGGCGAAATTTGTTAACACTTCTCGAATCGTTAACTACCCTATCGTTCCGGTTCGATACTGATCTCTCCGAAAATCCGCTAAAATTCATTGCACAACATCGATAGATAAAGGATCGCAGATTCGATCATTGCTGCATCGAATTCTGGACACGATCATTTATTCCACGATTTTGATGAAAATGTATATTCTTCTAAGGTAAAACATAAATAAGCACATCATAATAAACATAAATAAACATTATCAAATCAAAGCAAAAACGATGAAGAATTAAGTCAATATTACGAACGTATCTTCTCTGGAATATAAAAAAGTGAAGGAGAGCTCTGTGTTGGGTTTACGTCTGAACTTCTCTGGAAGTTCCCGCTCCCCAGCGATTATTGCCCCGCGAGGAAAGAGATACGAGTGTCGTGAAGATCGTTAGAGACCGCGTTTGCATAAGCAAGAGTAAACGCGGAAGGTTAGGGGTGGCGTCACCCCGTACGTCACGGAATAACGGTAAATTTATACGAACGTTTAATCGCCGGAGTCGCAGACTTATCGAAATCAGCACATTCCGACCCTGTGATCAGCGCCCCTTTGTTCCCCGGTAGAAGACCCCCGGGTTACGAGCCGAGAACATTCGTCGGGAACCCCCTTTCTCGCCACTCCGGATTAATTTATGGCACCGTAAAAGACCAGGAGATTGTCTTTGCTCTCGCGCGCCCTTCGTGGTTTGCGCGCGACGTTTTTACGAGTCCTCCATTGTGTCGGAAGAAACGAAACGCGCGCTGCCAATTTTCGGGGAGCAGCACCTGAACTAGCCCGCCCTAACCCGCGGCATCGGCTCGCATTAGAAACCATTCTCGAACCACAGAATCCTTCTTTATAGCGCTCGTGACATTTGCGAGTACCTATAACTCAGTGCGGTCCTGTTACTAACACAGGTAAGCATCAATTTTGATAACGGCGAGGTCTGAGATAAGACGGCGCCAGGTATTTTTAAAATGTCGTCCATAGAAATATATGTTCGTGTAAAATGTCTGAGGAAATTTCTACATAATTATTTTATACGATCTTTTCACTGTAAACATTTCTAAAAGATTTTCACTCACGAAGTCACGTTACCTGCCAAACATTTTTAAATTCCCTCCACAACCAGCCCTAAATTACCGTAATTTTTTCCCTGCGAAACTCGATGCTCTTAATTTACCATAAAATAAATCAGAACTCCCTCCCTAAGAACATTGAAAATTACCCAATAAGATCCCAGTAGAAGCGAAGCAGCCTCCCAGACGTCAATCACGAGATCCGACGTAAGAAATCCCGTGGCAGCCATGTTTGTTTAGAGCACGGGGACAATATCTTGCCTTAAATTCGCCATCTGCGTCCTCGTCGTGCCCCGAACGAGGGGGATGGTAACTCGATCCTGTTTTCCTCCAGCCCTCAGCCCCCGTAATTCCCCGTCCCCGTGGTATTTTCGTGGCGTAAATTAAAAAAAGAAGAGAAGAATCGAATCTCAGGGGATCAGGAACGCATACGCCATGGTCTTGAGATCGATTCCGGGCGCTGTTGCTCAAGAAAACGAGGGTAGAATCGATCTGAACGTCTTTGTTCCGTGTACACCCTTCTGGAAACTGTCTACGAGCTTTCTTGGATCGAAATAGGCTGATGTGTCGAGAACACTTTAAATTAGAGCTTCGGAAAGTTGAAAAAAGAAACCTGAGAAGTAACGCTGAACCTATCGAGCAATAAAATTAGTTTGAACGTAAATAACAAGATTTATTTATTTTAAATGTGAATTAATAATTATGTGATGCTTGATTCTGGTTCTGAACTGAGGTTCTAGCGCCGTGAACTATAATTTCGGTCAACAGTGTCGCCCTCGGGCCAGCGGATCGATACGCGATTAAGGGAAAATCAAGGGCGGACTGGTGAAATGGTCCGGAACTGATAAAAATGTGTCCATTCGGTGGATTAAACTCTTACCGCCTTTCTCGCCGGCCGATTCGACCCTGGGGCTCTTTTATTAATTAACAGGAGGCGTTCTGCGAGGATTCCGGGACTCGTGAAGCTCTCAGGGGAGGCCAGGCTGAGAAATTGGGGCGGGATTTTAATCTCTGCGTCTGCGAGCTGTTGGAACTGTTATATTGACCCACTATAAATTCTCTCTAATACTTTTTTCCGATTATTCTTCGTACACAGTCTTTATCCTACTGGTTTCTCGTTTTGATAAAATCGCACTCTACATATGATGGACCTTGAAACTCTCCATATCTACCGTATCCTCCATATCCGCACCCTGGCTAAGAAACGGAGTTCAAACCCCATAAGTGCCGGTTCAGATCAAGGAAAGAAACTCTGGAAGAAAGTGCGTGTCTGACTAACGAGAAACCGTTGTCACGTTGCCGTATATCTCTCTAGCGGCGCGGGGGTGTTAGACACAGCCAAGCAGGAAGATTCCTCGGCGAACATCCACTCTCACGGCAGCATACCGTGAAAGTGGGTGACGGCACTTTCACCGGGCGGAGATATCTACGGATATCCGCGTGGGAAAGGGCCGGGCAGCACCCTCGTGATTTCCGGGACGCGATCTCGTGCTCGGTCCTCTCGCGGAAACTCGTAATGTGACGTTGACTACACGACAAGCCGATTCGGCTGGACCCTCTCCAAATTTATTGCTAACACTCTTTTAGTCCGTACATCTGTATTGTACAGGGTGTCCCAAAAATGTCGGCCAACCTTGATACGGTCCGTTCCTGAGTTGATTTGACTGGAACCACGAAGAAATATTGTAGATCATTTTCAAGGCCTGATTGTAAGGGTTTTATGGAAATCACCGACACGGTTTTCACCGACAACCACTTTGGCCAACAACGCCTTTAACCGACAACGATTTTAGATTCGTTGTCAAAATCGTTGTCGGCCAAAGTAGTCGTCGCTCAGTGGGCCGGATCGAAAAATTTCGAGACATTAGTGCATAACTTTTGAACCGTTTGAGATATTGAAATGAGGTTTGAACTAAAAAATATTATAAAATACTCTTTTTCGAATAATACGTGTTAGAATATATTTTTTGTTTAATTTGTTAGTTAGTTATTTTTATAAATTTTTATGTAGTCGTTGAATCAGTTGCTTTCCTTAAGAAAAGAAACAATTTTTTACAATCTTAAGAGTTCTTAGGTTGCCTCGCCGCGACATTGTCCGCTTTAAACAACTATATTGTTGTTAGTCTGACGATGTCGGAAATGATTCTCGTACGGTTATTTAAAGAAAGTTTTACTGAAAATATTCCTCTTTATTAGAATCTGGGGTGTTTTGGGACAAAAAAGATATCCTATGACGAATATAGAACATTTTTTTAATCTGTCATGTATCGTTCAGCATTATTTTTTAAATATATTACTATTAGTTATTACTAAAAAAATATATGACTTCTTATTGGGAAGAAATGCTCTATATCATACAAAAAAATTGAGAGAAAATATGGGACGGAACGATGAGGACATCGCAAAAAACTTGAGCAATTCTGCCTGGTGAAATATGCTATTTTCAAAACGCTCAACTTTAAATGATCATTGTAACTGAAATATTTATTTAATTTCATTAATTTCATTGGATTCAGCCTCCGACAAAATTGTCCAATACTTTCACAGACATTAAAATTTCGCGCGGAAGCGCCTTGGGAAAATGTAGTTGGCTCATAATCATTCATCGTTCCCGGGGGGACCTCATCGGCGAGAAAGCTAAACAGAAACTGTATCCTGGCGTAGTAAACACGCAATAACGCCAGGCCGCGTCTCGAAGGCATTCATGAAAACTAATTCTCCCGTTTAATTTCGCAGCTTTATATCGCGAGGTGGCCTCTTATTACGCGCCGAGGCGCATCAGCTCTTCTTGTGGCCGTGACTCTTTCCGCGAGCAGAGAAAAAATATATTCAAGGTGGCCGTGTAGAGGAAAGGAGAGAGTCCAAGGAACGCGACGAAAATTTGCCACAGCGCGTTGCCTTTCGTAAAATTCCCGAAATTCCTGCGAGCCCCGCCTCTCGGATATTACCGTCTCTCGCTGGAATAGCAAGAAGTTTAATTACGAAGCAACCGTTGTGCCCGCAATAAAATCCGGAAGGAGCGGAAAAGAGAGAGAGAGAGAGAGAGAGAGAGAGAATGCACTCGAGAAGCTACGAAAAACCGGACGGGAAAAGAATGAATCAAACCTAAATCGCTCTCTCGACGAACCAAGTGAACTCCGCCGAGCTGCGGGGGTGGAAGAGTCATCTGAGAGACGGTAACCACCGACAGGAGCCGTGTCTCGTTACAGAGAAAGTTTCTCGGCTTTTTCCCCTCCTATCGTCATGGTTTCTTCTCCATGGCCCGGTTTTTGTCCCGGGTTTATCGTTTCCGTCCCTCGCGAGCACACTCCGCGTCTTTCGCAGGGTGATTCGGAAAGAACCGACCACCTGGTGTACGCATATTGTCAGTCGCGAATCTGGATACCCCATGGAGAATCGCTAATAATCAAAAACTCACCACTACAATTCCAATGACTGGTTTCAGATTTTTTAATTTGTTCATTTATTGAAAGCAAGGATTAAAAGTTGTAACCTACTAGCTACAAAAAAATGTTAACAGGTTCTGATTAATATGAGAAACTATTTGAAATACGAACCTCGTCAAATGACAGCGTAGAAGTATTTTATAAATTGTTCGAAATAGAAATATGCTCGCTGCATTGAACATGTCCGTCTAATTGTGGGACACCGAGTGTGCTGGCCAGAGCCAAGGAAAAAGTTAATAGAAATAGCAATATTACGGGGATCGGCGGCAGAAGGCCGTGTGCCCAGACCAGGCAATTACCTTCTCTGCAGTCTGGTAAATATAACAGCCGGACAGGCTCGCGGGACGACAGCCCAGATATATCGTGAGAGATATTGCCTTGTCTAGAAGAACCTTCCAGGATGTTCCGAACGTCAATTCATAGCTAGCTGAAAACCCAACGGTCCCAGGGATTGTGTGATGAATTCACAGACTTCCTGAAGAGGGGAGCCACTCGAGTTCCAGGAAATATTGTCGTTAATTAAAGCATTATACATCTTCATTACACGGGCCAGTATATTTTGAGTATTCTTGATCGCATCGAGCAGATTTTAGCTTTTTCAGGTCTACGCTGTACGCCTCGGGGCATCGTGAAGTTCGAGAGGTGTTTCCGGTTTGATGCCTGCGGCTGATAACTGCATCGAAACACGGCGTTTCGATAGTTAATTTGTGGAGGTTAAAAACGTTGAATTATTTCACTTGATACTTGCAGAACGAATCAGCTTGGTTCTACGATGATTTTGGTAAAGTTCACTAATTGTCTAAATAATTCATAACTGCATCGAAACACGGTATTTCGATAGTTAATTTTGTGTAGGTTAAAAACGTTGAATTATTTCATTTGATACTCGAAGAATGAACCAACTTGGTTCTGTTGGAATTTATGTAAGAAACAAAAATAATCTAATATTGCATAGTAGGTTATACTATTGCTTTACTTTCGAGAACTTCCTAATGTTTCTGAGATCGTCATTCGTTTTTTCTTCCTAGTTCTCAAAGAATAAAGACGTGCCTCTCTACGTGAATTCAAATATATAGATTCAAATAAAATTCAATTTATAGTTTATATGGTTTTTATATTTTCTTTTTATATCCATATTCCAACAGGTTCTACGATAATTTTAGTAGAGTATAGCAATTGTCTAAATAATTCATGTTGCTTAACTAACAACTTTTCGTGACTTGAGACTTCCCATAGAAAATAACGAAAAAACTAGCTGAGACAGTTCCTGAAAATTTCAGGCGGAGAATCCATTCCTGCGGGATGAAAGAATGAGTACAGCTGCGACGGAAAGCGCCCTAAATCGATCGAGCACTGTTCCCCGAGCAGCTGGTAGTTCCACAACGAGACATTTTATTCCTCAATTTTCGAAAATATCTGTGACCATCTTGCTCGGCGAATCGAGACCCGAATACACAGCAGACGCCGTCAATTTCCAACTCAAATATTTTTCCAAGCTCTCTCCGCGTTCGGCGCCGGCCAAACAGAGCTCGATCTCGAGGCAGCGAGAGGTTGAAAAGCGAAACGAGGACCGATCACCCTACACGCCCGCCTGTGCCAGGGAAACGTCGAATTGGATTGTGGGAGAAGTCGCCGGGACGTTTAAACCAATCTTCGGATTGTGATCCACCGGTCCGAAGATGATAAGCAAGCCACTGATAACCTTCGGCATGATAAATCGGGCAATTGTGGTGATAGGACGGAGCGACTGGCCGAGGGCCGGCACGAAAGATCGGTGGAAAAGTTAGGGGAAGATAAATAAGCGAAAAGAGGTGGAAAAAACGAAAGAGGATCAACGGAGTTTGAAAAGACGGGGTGGAGATCTGGAAGATAATCGGCGGTATTGGTGCTAATTATCGGAAAGACGGTAATTTTCCGGTTATCAGATGATTTCCTCGTGTTATTAGTTTAATTAATTGATTTTTAAAGTCATAAACGAGAAATTTCACTTTTCTTATTGTCTGACTATTGCCGTCATAATCTTCTTCTTCGAACTCCCAACCAAGAAATAGAGTCATTCTATGCCATTATATTTAATGATGTCCGTGACTAATTTTCATCATGAAACATCCAATAAATTAATTAATTTCATTTTATAAATCAGATGTAAAATACTCTTTGTTATATTGTTCGAGATATTATTATACCATCACTAATTGCCAGAAAGTCGATCAGGGGTGCAATTTAGATAGTCGTCCGGCATGCTCCGCTAACGGGCTGGAAAAAGGTGGCGGCGATCTTTGTCTGAACAAGACAGGTGGCGGTATTTTAGAGTTACAGCTTGCAAAGATTGCCGGCAAATATTTGCGGGCCTTTCGGGTGAATGGCGATGACACGACACCGCCTCGTGTAATTCTCGAATTTATGGGGGATGACCAGGGGGGAATGAAAGGGTGTGGATTAACGCGGGCTTCTTTGGGATGTAGGCCTCGTGGATTTAGGAGGGTGATGCCTCGTTTGATAGGCGCAATGGCGTGTCTTGAATTGCGGGAGCAGGATGTTACGCTCTGCGAAAATTAATGCGCGCTTGGAACTGCTCTGGCAGACTAACTAATCTGCGTATCTGCTTCTGTGATGTTTGTAAACTACGGTAAACTTCGGCTGAGAACGTTTATGCTTTATGGCTCGAGAACAATTATGAAATTGAACCCGGGTCTAAAAATTAGTACGATTTTTTTTAGAAAATCGCTATATTGAAAAGATCAAGCAATTTTGTTTTTATGGAATAGGCATTTCCCAATTTTGTGGTGTAGTGTACAGTGTAGCGTGCAGTGTACGATGATTAAAGTGAACTGGATTTTGAGGGGAACTGTATAAATTCGCCAGGAAAATTAATTCCACGTTTCACGAGTGGCGAGGGCTAGAATGAAAGTGTTATTGATTCGCAAGTATGTACTTGTTGAATTTACTGGTGTCGCTGACTCGAGGTTCCTTTGAACGGGTTGCACTTTGTACGTCCCTGTCCATCGGACTGCGCGCTCTTAGGCGTGCCGTGAGCGCACTCTTCAATTTACCAATGAAAGCAATTACCGTGAAAAACAAGCACTCGCCTCCGTTCTGCACGCACACCGTTTCAGCGTTTCCGTTGTGTTAAGTCGATTGTCGTCTCGATGGCAACATCGAAAAACTTAGGTACAAATATCTGAAGAATAATGGTTATAATTTTTTAAATGTCAATATTACGCGGAAAAATATTTCTGGATCGCACACCTACATGAATAACGATTCAATTTTGATCGTGTCACGCACGAACCCATCGCTAATTAAAATTATAGCCCAGCCTGCGAACAGACTCGCATGACGTCGAGCCTCGTCAAAAGACAATTAATATCCGGTCATTCACGCGGTTTTCATTAGCGAATGTTGGAAATAGGCGATGAGATTGCATTAATTGTGACCACATTTTGCGGATTAGACTGAACAGGAAATTTCATGGGATTCGTCCTTTAGACTACCGTTCATTAATCCCCCGTGTGAAACATAGTCGGGTGCACCAGTATATATTTCACTGCATCTTTGAACAATATGAACGTCACCGCACGGTATCTAATAAATAATAACCTGCGATTTATCTCGTCATCCATTCCGCGTATAAAGCACAATAAAACTGTTTAAACAATTAATTCGCTTAAATTCTCGCCAATTTTTCAATTAAAAAATGATAATGGAATCGTTACGACACGATCATATTATAATCAGTGATTAATTAACTGTTTCTTTCACCGATACAATATTCTCTGTAGATTCTCAATTAAAAAATGATTTGGCAGTCGGTTTCAGGAGAAACGTTTCGGGCCAACTACGAAACTAAATTGCACGTTCCCTGGAAAATGCAGAATTCGTTAAACGTAATGGAGCAGCCGGTGCAAGCAAGATAAAAACGCGTTTTTGCAATTATTCCCGTAGCACGAGTCCGGCGTATACGTTTGTCCACGAAATTGCATCTACTTCGCGGCGCGGCAATTCGAGGGCTAAATTTACTCAAAGGCCTTCCTCCCTCCGTTCCAATTTCGGAGGGCAGGAATTTCGCAGTCCCCGAAGGCTTTTGCGCTTATTTTTTTGTTCTCGCGGCTTCTAAAACCGCCTCGCGCCAACCCGAGCCTCCAAGGGGACAAAGAATCGTATTTTTAACCGTTTCTCGTTATACTGCACCTTCGGCCCCGGGAACCACCACACACGCGAAATTATCCTCGTTCGCGAGACACGCGATGCGCCTGAAAACCACGTTCATCCAGGAATGCTGAAAGAGTAGCACGTCTTTTCCAGTTTTCTCGTTCTCCCTTTGCTCTATGGAAAATTAAAGTTCAAGCAGCAGGCGAAACGCGAGACACGCATTAAACCGTCTCGTCGGTGAAAAGCGACCTTTGTGCTCGACCAGCGACTGCAGTCGGCTGGACGCGTGGCACTTGGATTGTTTTCATGATAAAAGATACTTTGTAAGATTCTTTGTGCCGCCTTTATTGCTTCAACTTAGCGTACGACTGACTTATTCGTCTTTGAATTAATTCTCTGTTGGTTATTGTAGGAAATATAGGAATCTTCCTAAATATGTAATCGCGACACCTGTTGTGCATTATATATTATAATGAGCATGCCACTCTATGTGTTGTGTATGCTACTGCGTGTTTGTATCCTTGCTTTGTTCTTCAATTCTCTGTAAGACTTTCGTGTACAACAGTCACAGTTCGTTCAGCCAATATATATTAAACTATATTGTACAATCCAGTACTAAAAACGCAAATATATTATATACTAGCTGACCCGACAGACGTTGTCCTGTTCAAATTTCAATAAATTATGATTTTTGCTGTTTGCCCGAATTTTCCGACTTTCCTTTGTAATTGTCTCGAATTTTTTGTCCTGAAAACTTTTCCAGAACAATAAAGAACAAAGCAAAAAAAGAATTACGCATATCCGTCGGTCGTATTGTGAGTTATGGTATTAAATTCATACAAAAATCCCATAGAAGAAAGCACTTTCATTTCTCCCAAATCTTCTATTTTCCCGGACAACTTTTCCAATTTTTCTTTCCCTAAAAAGCTTATTCGAACTACAACGAACATTTAAAAAAAAATTAGCCGAATCGGTCCAGCCGTTCTCACGTGATGTCGTGACCAACGAACAGCATTTGATTTTTATTATATAGATGTTCCACTCGTACCAACAGTTACTAGCAGTCTACATGAAAATAATTTAATTCAGCATTCTTTTAAACACCTCTCAAGAAATTTAGCTTATTCTTTCCGGTGGCACGAAATAATTGGATTATGTTCAGATCAGAACTAGCAGTCATAGTGCTTGGACTGAACTATCATGGCACCCGAACGAACGAACTGATGGCGGTGGAAAAGCGATTAATTTCGAGCGGAAATGGAGGAGCGTTCGGCGAATCAGCGGCAGTCCCGCGGCCACAAATCAGTCGGGAAACAACGAAACTTTCGACCAGAAATTGCTCGCTAAGAGCCGGCCGTAAATTCATTTTGAACGCGCGTGCGTGCCGCGTCGGGCAATTTCGCCGTGTGTGCGCCGTACTCCAAATGTTTTTCCGGCTCCGTGCGTCCCAAAGCCGGAAATTTAAAAGCACGGCCGCGCCGCTAATTGTCGAGCTCGATGATCCGCGATCCTGCCCAGCTACCGATAATCGAATCTCGCGATTGTACCGGTGATGCGTGCCTGTAAATTCGCTTCATTCTGTCCGGCCAACTCCCGTTCGATTCGGTGAACAATTTCTCGATAAAACTTCCTATTTCGGGGTGCGAATCGTCGTTCTGTTTACTTACTCTAATTTATTTCTTGCCTCGATATATGGCGTGATACAGAACTTGTTTTGCGTTAAATAGGATATTAATCTGCGTGTTTGTCTGACAAAAAACAAGTCGCACTCCTTTCCGAAACTGAAGACGAAATATTTTCTGTGGGACAATATAACATAGGTATTTCTAAAATTATTTGAGGCAATTATATAGAAAAGGTCTGCGTACTCCGATTTTGATGAAATTTTAATATGTCATGCAACAACACATTCTGAACAACTTTTTCCTTTTCCAATATAGGGAGGTCGCTTTTAGTTTTCGAGATATTTGCAAAAAACTATCGCTAATACTGTATTGAATTTTTCGTATTCCTGCACGCTCCGCGGAAACGTCAACCTGTTCCGGGTCTGCATCTGTTTATTTTTTGTTCGTAAACACGTTGTGAAGATGAGAAGTGACAATACAACACAGTGTTTCTAAAAAGGAGGTTTCCGTCATGAAATTAACATTTGCGCCAATTTTTAGTACCATATTCGTAATCAACACGTCAAAATACGTAAGAATCTAGAATATAATTTAGAAACACTGGGTGCGAATGAAACACTGGTTGGGTATGTGTGGATTGTCGCTTCTCGTCTCCACAACGTGTTTACAAACAAAAAATAAACAGATGCGGACCCGAAACAGGTTGACGTTGCCACGGAGCATGCAGGAATACGAAAAATTCAATACAGTATTCGCGATAGTCTTTTGCAAATATCTCAAAAACTAAAAGTGACCTCCCTATATTGGAAAAAGAAAAAGTTGTTCAAAATGTTGAAATCTGTAACATATTAAAATTTCATCAAAATCGGAGTACGCATACCTGTTCTATATAATTACCTTATTTAAATTCAAAGATCGGTGCCAGCAATCGTCCTCGGCATCGATACTCGATAAGAAATCCTCAAGTCTGGGGAAAGAAATATTTGAGGGCCGAATGACCGTGTGGAGGCTCCCGACCATAGACAGAAAAGTTTTTTTACGAGGCTTCTTCTCTCCCAACGAGCATAAGTTGTTGAAGGGTTGACTGTCGGGAAAAGACCCGCTGAGGGACGAGCATAACAAACAAAAGTTCCCATGAAAGAAAGGTTTAAGTGGTATAGAAGTGATCTAGAAGTCGACTGGAGACGGGCCAAGTTTCCCGGGGGAGGAGGGGGTGGATTAGCGAAATGGAAGTCAGTTTCATCGGGCGAATGGAGTGAAATTACGAGTGCGACGACGACGACAGTCTCGTCGAAAATTAGATACAACGGTGGAACAGGTTCGCTCCGTGAATTCGCCTTAAGGTTTACACAGTGAACGTTTGCGGAAACGTCGAAATCCGGGTGCAACGGAATCCCGATCCGACGCGACGGTAAATAACGGACGGAAAGGCGCGCGAAATTTATCCGAGGATTCGCAGAAGTCGACGGGAACCTTTATAGTCGAGCCACCCCCGCCCGGACAAAGAAGACCACTATTTTTCAAACTTTACCAGCGCCACAGAAAACTTGTCGCGCTCGCACGCCAAACATTTTAAATATGTAACTCGGTGTCACTGGCGCGCGCCGCGTCGTTACACTCGCCGCGGCGTCTTGACGTCTACCAGGCGACACCGACTTCCCTCTTCGACCGCCTCTGACCACTTTCATTGCTTCCCTTCGTAACAGACTTCATTTCCGCAATGCGAACTATACCTACGCTGCAATTTCCCACATTTTTATTTTATTTTGTTTATACGTTGCTGCGGGAAATAGAGTCCAGTTGAATATTATTAGAACGATCATAGATGGCCTCGAGTGTTGAGGCTATAGGCGTTCTCGTAAAATAGAACAAGCTTTTAATTTAATTTGAAACTTGAAAATAGTTTTAGTCTTATAAGTTGTTGTAAGAATGATGTACATGTGCATGACTGAGTGTGAGTGTGCATACCATGACGTATGTTTAAGTATTATATATGTTTTTATTGATTTGCATGTTGTACATATATGTTTTTATTGATTTGCATGTCGCGTTAATGTTTTGTTAAATGTATGTTTTACGTTATGATTTTGTTAAAATAAAAACGACAGTCCTCTGCAAGCGATCTACGAAGCATCACGTCGTGTCGAGCATTCTTGCGAATTCCATGAGAATAGCATCTCGAGTATTTGGCAACCTCTATCCTTCAATCTCTGCGTTAGTAGTTTCAAGTCTGGTAATTGCTAGTCCGTAATGAATAACGAGATTTAGTAAACAATAAGCCAGGTCCGATTCAGAGTTCCCCGATCAAGGGCGCTGAGACACAGCACGGTAGATTAAAGTTATCGACCCGTGACGATTCGCAGAGTAAGAGAGGGAGAAAGAATGAGAATGAGAGATAGAGAGAGTCTCTCGACCCTTTCGCCTCCAGCGAACATATTACAATAATTGACCAGGGGTTACCTTTGACCCGCGACAACGTCGGCTCCCATCCGACAGGCGTGCTCATCGGACGAAACGGCGGTGCCACGGTGACATCTCGGCCCAGGATAACCCAATTTGCCTCCCCTTTCGACCAGGAGGGTCGTACTAGATCGATGAGGACCCCCTCAGCATCTTCGTTTGCCTCCCCCGTTGCGTCGATGCGACGAAACGCAGATCTGCGGGCGCAGTTTGCACGGGGCTGACCCCATAGGGTCGGCCCTTCGTGCCTCGTTTGCAGAATCAAGGGACAGGGAGAATTTCGCTGTGAAATCACATCGACTACCAACGAGAAGAAATTTTTCTGGTGTCGCGAGACCTAGCAGTCATTATTCCCAGGAGTAACTTATATTCTTCGAGTGTGCGTTCAACAAGTTTTCAAACGTGTTTCCTTCTTAGTAATATACATTTTTAAATAAAATATTTCCTCCCACCATTATCTCAACGACTCCATACGCTTTATTAAATTCCTGACAGCTATGAAATAATTTCACTAAAATCCTCGATCCCTATCCTAGCCAGACGTCCGTTTCCACTTGGAACACCGCGACTCACCCTATGCCTCAGGTGATTTATTCGTTTCATTTCTGCGGGGGGAGGTCGATCTTCGCGTGGGCATTGTCGAACGTCTCCTCGTGTGCAGATGGAAAGGTGCGGTTGTGGACGGTCGGAGTCGGTGAACTCTTCAGGGATGCAGAGGCAAAAAAGGCTGTCCGGCGGCGGCCAAGGGCGAGCTGACAAATGGATAGGATTTAAGCGGCGCAACCGTCGGGGAACGCGCGTTTTTCATCGGCCTGGAAAAGGGCACTGCTCTCCGCTTTAAGTAATTGCATCTCAACGTAGGACGAAGTTCGCAGCGGGTGCGAGTGAAATAGAGAAAGAGTATGAGATCACGAGATCAGTCGCGACCGACCACCCTCCGTTGGAAAATCCTTATCGACGAGGATGAAGTATGAATCCTACCCGCGAAATCTCCGAGGGCCTAGCAAGGGGTTGACGTCACGCGTGACTTAGGGGATGCAAAGAACATCAGCGTCAGCGTCGCTCGCGATCGGGGAATCACGGAGAAAGACCGGCGAGACAAAACGTTTTTGCTGGACCTAAGGGTGGCGACCTATCTTCCCACCAGGTTCATCATCGCTCCAACCCCCTTCCCCCACCCCGCGCTCTGTTGTTGGGACCATTAGGGAGAAACCGGGAAAATAACGATGGGGCGAGAGCTCGTCGTTTCCTCGGCTTGCTTCCTATTTTCAAATGATTGCCGGGAAGATGGAGGAGCCGCTGGAAAAAGCGATCGAGTGTCCTGAATGCGACGCGGAGCGGGGATCGGGGTTGGAGGACGAGGAAAAATTCTGAATGCTTCGGATAGACCCGTAGACAGAGCCAGTAGTGTGTTCTTGCATTTGCATGGAGTCAGGAAAAAGTTTATGAAATTTCAGATTCTTATTCTCAATTTCTTTTAGTCCAGAAAACCACAATGGGCGAGATTGTTTGCCGAAGAACGTTTTAGTATTAAGACCTCTTCATTATCAGAGGACGCGTTCCATCAGTAAGGAATATTATTAACACTCGGCTGTTTCGTGAATTCGGTCGGTTTGAAAGATTAATCCGGGAATTTATAACGGAATTAGGCGAGCTCCGTTTGTGTCAAGGTCCCCAGGATCAGGGTCTCAATATTAAGGATTCAATTACTCCGCCAACGAGGAAAGTGGCGAGACGGAGGTTCCGTTTTAAGAAATCAGCCGTGATGGGGTGAGTTATTTACGTGACGGGGATCTGCCAGCGGAACTGGTCGATTAAGGTCAACGATCACCAGGAGGCAAGGACATTGAAGGTCGTCGCTCGTGATCGGGGATGGTCCTTGCCACGAAAATAAGGTACAGGAAGGAGGAAAACAGGAGGGAAGAGGCGGTCGACTAGAGAAGAAAACTGGAAGTAGCTAGCTTAATGACCGACTTTTAATGGCCGAGATTGTCGCGAGATAGGTGCGTCGTTTCCAGACGATGTGACCGGAAATTCGAGCGTTGTCTCGACGGTCTCGCGATCCCATCGGCCCTTCAATTCGTAGCATACGCCGATATCGCGGGAAATTTGCGTGAAAATGGCCTCCGACGAAGCCGAGCAGACCGTTCCGCTAAATTGGAAACAATCTGATTGAGTCCCGAATAGGCGACGACGTTGTCTTCTCTGGAACGCTTCTAGTTTTCGATAATTACTGCTGCATCGTTGCAGGAAACGACGACAGGAGACAGCCTCCTTCACTATTCACTTATTAAAGGTAGACACACAACGTGATATTGGGAACTGCTGAATTAAAAAAAAAATTATTCCAGATGGGAACAAAACCTGAGATCAATAATTACAACTCTTGAACAGCTTATTACAGTCTTTCAAATTATGCACAATAATCGACCAGCAAATAGTGCCGAGAATTAATCTTGAGACAAGGGCTGAACAAACCCCTTCCAGCCCAACTCCCTCGACTGGTGCCCCATATACGGATATCATGGACCCACATAAATTCCACGCGTATGAAAAAAAGATGCACGAGCTCGCACCCTAAACCCCGTCAATCCGTCGTTTCAAATTCACCCCGATACAGAGACCCCGAAAGACCCAACGTCCCCGTTTTCGACCCTCGCTTCCGGTACGACAAAAACTCTCTCTCTTTTTCACCTATGAGAACCAACGTTCTGTCAGACCCTACAACCCCTGTCTCACCTTGATCCCAGTTCTATAGGCGATCTCTAGCTCCTGGCTTTCTTCCAGAGAGCCGCGGGCCAAGCCAACCCCCGACAGAGTTACGTTTATGATAATGAGCGTACCTCGTTCCGCGTTGTCGCCCGTCTGGCTGCTTTAAAACTCGCCTTAACGCTCCGCTCGAAAGGTCTGTCCACCTGATTCGCCCCTTTATGGGATATCGCGAGACGCTGGTCGCGTTTCATGAGTATAGCGTTTGGAGACAAGCCAGGATAAGTATGATAATTAACTGGGGGTGTGTGATAAGGTGGCCAAACGAGAAGTTGGTGCTCCCAATTGTCTCCGACGGTTGCTGTAATGATAAGCACAGCTTTAAATGCGTGCACATTTTAAGCTTGGGTTTGTACAATTCGATAATTTCAAATCGAATTTACGATACCTTCCCGTAGAAATTTTTGAACGTTCCACATCTCGACTTCAAGCTCGAGAATCGCGCTTAAAGTTGGTGCAGTTCAGCTATCAAAAAAATTCACACATCCCTGAGGGGCTGGAACCGGCACGCACGCGCGAACAGTTCTTCGCTCGCGGTCAGCTGCCCGGAAGATGAAAGAGCCGCATTTAAACGTGCCTCACTGTCAGCCCCTCGTTTTTCCTTTCATCCGTGGCTGGCAGCCATCTAATTAATTAAATGTAAACCTGCCATCCCTTCGTCCGTCCCTTGACTGGCCCTGTCATCGCCGGCTTTTCGTCAGCGTCTCGAGACGCGTCTCCGGAAACGCTGGAGTCGCTTATTTGCGTTTACACAGCGAAACGTCTTCGTCTGCTTTCCCAGCAGACGGCTAATTGGCCCGTTTGGAAACCATCCCCGGATCTCTCTCGATCCTTCTCGATCCCTCGCGTTCCTACCAATTAACGATACCACGTCGCGCGACGGTCCGAGACGGTGTTTTCCAGTCTCTCTTCTCTTTCCCGATCGCCGAAGACGCCCCGCGGCTCGTTATAACATCGTGGAACGTTTATTTTGCTGGAGAAGGGGTTTGCCACCCTCTGCACCACCGATTGAAACTTTGATAAACGGAAAACGCGGTATTTAGACAGCGGGACGCACGGTAAACGACGTCTGCGTTTTCTATTTGCGAGCCGAGTCGCTCGGGGAACCGACCGATAAATTGTCCGATTCCCTCCGCGGGAACGGTCCGCAAACACCCGCGAAGTTTCAAGCCCCATGGCGACACCCAGACATCAATATGTCCTCGAAAACTGAGATTTTCGAGTTCCGTACCTGAGAAGTCCCGCGACATCTTCCAATGAAAAATTCTAACTTTCCTCTTGTTACAAGTATCATAGACAAACTGATACATACTGGCTCCTTTAACCATCTCCCGAGCGTCTCAGCAATGAGATACTGACCCAGACACGGCACAGAATTTTTAAGTATACCCGTGTAGGAAGTCGAGCCTAGAGATTCGAACGACCACGGTTGAACGACGACAGCGGTTGACCGCCGACAGTTAGATCCAAAAAGGGAAATACGCGATGGGTCAACGGCCGAGCGAGCGGGTACGAATAATAAATGTAAAGAAAGTACGTATACTCTCCCTTTTTGATTTCGCATTCACGGCGCGTTGATGAATAGGCTAGTATACTAAAGTATACTAAAAGTATACACGTGAGAGAACCGATTTGATAAACCGAATACGTTTAGTAAAGATTGTAATTAGGGAAAAAGCTGAATAATTGACATTTAATGTCGTTTCTCTTTTTACAAGTAAGCCTTGTAAATATTTTTATATAGAAACCTTAAGAATAAAATCGAAGTCTCTTTTTACAGGAGAAACTCAGTTCTGTTGTTATTCCTACCTTTTCCAACTCATATTGGGAATAAAATAACATTATATAAATAAGAAAGAGAGCGCAATAACATATATATTTTGCGAGGTAGGTCAGTCAGGGCAGTCTTCTGAGAAATTCACAAGTAGAGATAGTTTTTAAAAAGAGAACACGAGACGAGAAGACTTCCGATTAAAAGAGTTAAAAAGTTTTTATATTAAGACAATACGAGTACACGAGACGCGAAGTGAGACTGGACAGCGCAAGTTGCCGATTTAAATGTATTGCTTGAATATTTAATAAAGAATTCTCAATCAAATCTACCTGATCAAATCAAACCTTTCTGACTCTACATCAGGTGAAAAAAAGTAAAAATCGAAACGAGTACGATAATTTAACTTTTCATTACCGTCGCAGTCAAATTCAGCGGGACTAATCCTCCTCCCCTTCGAAGATAACTCTGTCCAGGCTCCACAGCCTGCTCCATAAGGTTCCCAGATCCAGTTCGCAAAACTAATACTTTCCAGTGTCAGCCCGCCCGGCCAAAATCACCGGAAATAATCGTCCGAGCCAGGGGAGTGCCTATCGGGAGGGGGGTTCCGGAATCCTTTCGCGGTTGTATCGCGCGAACACTGATATCCCGGCTCGTTTAATAGTTCTCCAAGAAGTTTCGCCCGCGATTCGCCGTTAATTTCTCGGCGGCGTTTATTGCGGAAGTTAATGCTCCTTGCGAAATTCGCATTACCAGCCGGTCTCCAGCCTACCCTCTTCTCGTCTTTTCCTCGCGCTCGCCGCTCCTGTCGGATCATTAAGAACTTTCCCCGGTCTCTGCGGCTCTGGGAACCGATGAGAATCGTTCCGTCATTATTTTCCCCGTCTCCTAATGGATCCCGCCGCGAATCCCACCGAGGCGAGGGGTCGATCACCGAAAAACGTTTTGTCTTCTCGATACGATGGTTTCTCGCGTCCGTCCTCTCGGCGACAGTGGCGGAGGCCAGCCCAACAATTTCGCGGTGAATCTGGCCGACCATTCGATAGGATCGGGACGAAATCGCTCGGAATTATTAGGGATTACTCGCGGACCGCTGCTTTCCCTTGCGAAGACCACCGTGGACGATTTTTGTCGCTTGACTCGCTTGTTTCCGGGCTCTGAACCTGGCCATTAATTACGACTAATGAAGGAGCTGCTGCGATTTGACGCTTTAAGTGGAAATTTATGTTGGAACTGATAAAATTCCAGATAGCAAACGCAGGTCTTCGTTTTCTTGGACTTGAAACGTCTGATAAAGATTCACAATATAGCATGATAAAGTTCCAGTAAATAGCTTTGAGAGTCTCGAAAAATAATTGTTAAAATTAATAAACAAAGTTCAATCTTTACGGTTGAATAGTACTTCGTACGATAAAGTTCTAGGTAGCAAATCAAAGTGTTTGTTGCTCTAAAATTACCTCGAGAGTCTTTAACCAGGTAATAATTAAATTATTGATAATGCAATCTTCATTGATAAACTGCATATTTAGTTATGTTTAAAAATCCAGCAGTTACTCGCAAATATTTTATATCCCAAAGTACATGAAGTATAATATAACACGAATGTAGAGTATAGAAAATAAGATATGCAATACGCAGTAATATAAAATGAGATGAAGATAGGAGCGTGTACAGTTAATATTTTCTGAATGGCTGAGCCCGTCAAAGGGAATTAAGAATCAGCGAATCGTGCCGATCTTTCGCAAACACATCGGTCCTTTCACGCGTGTCTCCAGCCTCTAAGATTCATCCCCTGTGTCTGCATCTATGTATGTGTCTGTACACGTGTATACGTGTGGCAAGGGAAACGTCTCGTCTCGAGCTAAATACCTCCGACGACGAAATTTTCCGTAATTAGAGGGAAAACGGCCTCCTTTGATCTTCCCCTGAGGAGAAGCACCGCGAACGAGCAGAGAGATTGCCCTTCGCGACGATCGATCGAAATAATTGCAGCCCCCGAAATTTCCATAACGCGATGGAGTGGCTGGTTTTCGTTCGAGGCCGCAATTTCGGCAAGGGCTCGGCGTTTCCGCAACAGCCTAACAAACGTTTAGTCCCCTTGTGCTTACGAAAATATACCCCTTGATGTTCCCTCGATGTCGGAAATTTTAGCACAACGTTCAACAATTATTCAACGCGCTCGCTTTGTACCTTCATTAATTCCGTGTGATTTTGTTCCATTATTTCTCGCGTAATGATCGCAACTTTTAAAGAATTGTGAGCCGATACTTGCTATTTTCCATTCCACCCCTTTCGCCATGTAAAATTGATTCAAATACACATTGTTCTGTAAGACAATCTTACCAATCAGCTAAATAACTACTCTAGCATTCCGTGAGGTAACTGAAAAAGGGGTTCCAAGGGATTCCTTGCCGCCACAGTTTCGGCAAGAAAAATTGAAAATCTGCGAGGGTGGCTGCCACCCCCGTCGCGTGACCGCAATTCCATTTGGAAGGCTTCCGTTTTCGAAACTTAATCCAGCTTGGAACCCGATAGGTGGTCGTTTTCTAACTAGAAGGGGTATCTCGATCGATCGCGGAGAATAATCGCGAGGTAGGGGGTTGGTCGAGTAAAAACAGAGGCTGGCGAGGGAGAAGTTGTACAAGGGTGGGCCTCGAAAACCGCGCGTTTCACCTGATAAACGTAACTTCTGATACACTAACCCCCTCTGGCGTCGTCTCTCGAGTTTATTTAAGCCGAGTTTTTCATGATCTTCCCCATAGATTTTCATCCCCCTTACACCACAGTCCATTCGCGACCTCCTTAATACCTGGGATCGAATAAGAATTCATTAGAGAACACAAGGGATGAGAAAAGAGAGAAAACGAGACTGGGATTTTAAATAATTTAAAAGTTTACTTTTTCAACGACCTTCTTCGCGAAGCATTTCGGAGGTTGGTTTTCGTGGAGGAATCGAACCAAACCCCGCTACTCTGTAGAAAGTTTTCACTAATTATTCTGCTGCGTGGAGTAGGGGAATGAAAGTTTCCGAAATCTATTCACCAGGCAGTTTCGTCGTCTTGGGACTTCGAATGGCGCTTGGAATTCGAGGCACAACGAGAGTTATTGTTATTAGTTGGGCTTATTGCACGAACGATGCACGTTGCATATTATTTATAGTGTTATTAAGTCGGCTACAGTTCTAGGTTGAGCTCAGTATTCGCAACTTTGCGGAGGATATAGAAATAAGTGAATTAGACAAACGGTTGGTACAGGTGAGAACGTGACAAAATATTAGTTTGGAGCTTGTTTTAACAGAGTATGCGGGAAAGGATCTTTGAAAGCTTAAATGAAAACTAGGCAGGGTGAGGCTATTTCGGTTTTTTAGAAAAGTTCGAAATATCAAATAATATGGCCAAAAAATTTCTATACAAATTTCTCTACCAATATAAAATACTTGTGTTCCCACAAACTTTAAAGGATTTAAATTAATGACTAATTTGGGTTAAGCAAGTGAGTATTCATACAAGTTATCATTTTTATATTCTTCCTTTTTCTTTCTCTTCTGATTGGGTTTTTAAGGTATTGTTTCCTTTTTCTGCATTTGGTCTAACAACCATGTACTAATTAGAAACGAATTCTTACAGACGCAATTACAATGAAATAAGTTTCTTGAAAATGATCCAAATCGTGGATCGAAACGTCGAAATATTTTATGTAAATTTGCAAAATAACTTAATTATTGTCAAGAATGACCAGCGCGCCAACAACATTCAAATATTTATAATATAAAATACTATTTGCCTCAACTGTCTTTGTAAATATTTTTCAAACGTCACATATCGATGATTTCGAACTGTATAGACTATTCAACGCCAACCGAAAACGAGAGTGGATAACGAGGGGATGGTTGTCATCCACTTTGATCTCGCGTAGGCTCGACGTTTGTAAAAAGCAACTGTATGCTACTTAATAAAGGGATGTCACCGTTACCACGGGAAATGTATTAGCGGTATTGCCGGTGGCAACATCGGTGCTGAAACGTCGAAGCATGTTCCGTCGTGTCTGACGATTCCCGGCCGTTTCTACTGAATTTCACGGTCTTCAAAGGAACACCGCACCGGCCGTGCTCGGCTCTACGGCCTCGGGGATATTGCAAGAAAATATTTGTCCGCTCCGCTGCCAGCCACGGGGAATATAAAGATCGACGAGCGTCCCGACCGAGCCAATTACTAGATCGCTCTTCGAGTAATGGGATATTCGAGGAATAAGCCGGGACGTCGAGTCGACTCGCGTTTGTCCGGGACGCGGTTATTTCCAGCCGGAATAATGAGCTTGTTAGAACTTTAAAGACGCTTTCGAGGATGATCGTTCCAAGCTGCACGGTTGGCCCCTCGATCCCGGTTCAATGGATCTTCATAAATAAAGTCACCGAACCCCGGAACCCTCTAAGACTCCCATCAGATGCCAGAGATTTGATCGCGTTATCTGCAGACTACGGATTTTTATGCAAAATACAGATTTTCGAATTTAAGTGCATCTGAACTGCATTCATGACAAAAATTGATAGGAGCAGGGAACAGTAAAATCGTTCGAATATTTTTGAATTATTGTTATAGTATTCTCAACAAGTTGATGCGTTTAAGGTAGTTTAGGGTGACGATAAAAAAGAAACAGTGGATCACACATATATTTCCAGAATTTTCAATAATTTGTATTGGTCTTTTTAATGCAAGCAGTTCGATATCGGATATTAGGTCTCGGCGACAGTGTCTATGCGAAATTATTTGCAGAGACTAAGGAGAGAGTTCGACGAAACTTTTTCAATCAACTTCCGACTGGATATTAGTGTTTACTAAAAGATAAAGAGATAAAGAGAGTGACAGAGAAGAGCAGGTCTGGTTGCCGAGCAACGTAGAGTTTCACGCAGATTGCGATTTCGCATGGATCGTCTTCATTTCAGCATACAGGTAAATGGCTCGGAGTTGTGTTACAGGTAAACCATATTAACTGAAAGGATGAATAGTAGTGAAGCTAAGGCGGACAACTTCTCAGGCCCAGCATTCGACGTGTTTCTCCCTACAAGCGAGTGTTTCTCCATGGTCTTCAGAATCCATTCCTCGAAGAAGTATAAGTTCGAGTAGACGCCTGGAGTTTCCGGAAGTGCGCAACCGTGGCCACCAGAAACCACACCCGTCAGGTAGCCGTTGCAGATCATGCCACCTCCCGAATCACCCTAAACAGGTCCACAATTATTAACATTATATTTGTAGAAGACTATCTTGACGTTAGTACCGACGATTCCTTATTATTTTTTTTTAATAAGCAAATACCTGGCAAGCATCTTTCTGTCCCTCCATGTATCCGGCACAGAACATGCCAGGTAGCATACGAGTGACGTTTACCAGAAGCTGACCGCAAAGTGTGGTTTCTACGACTGGAAGGTCTACGTACATTAGGTCGTTGCTGACTACAGGAGTATTCTGTGCAGAAAATTTGAAGGAAATTTGAGTACCCGCATGAGAAATAATAAAAGTAGGACAATAGAACTCACCTGATCCGGGTATCCCCATCCAGACACGTGGCATATAGTGCCAGGTATGGGAGGATTGATAGTGAGACGTGCGGGTGTGATTTCCTGTGTTAGTTCGAACGGGACCTTCAGCTAAAACGCGAGAAACAATTGATTAAAAATTATTCCAGTGGAGCAATACGGGCAAAGAAAATCCTGCCATACATAAAGCAGCGCAATGTCGTTTTGCAAAGTGGTGGCATTGAATTTCGCATGGACATAAATCCTCTCCACGCCTCTTCTCTGTCCAGTGGAGGTCTGCGTATCGAGCTGTATCTCTCCGGCGACGAGCATGACCGTCCAAGGCAAGATTTCCTTGCCATTTCTGCACAACAATAGTCTAGTCAGATAATTTAATTCATTTAAAGGAACCTAAAATATCAATTAACTTTATTCGAAATTAATATCGTTCTCGCTGCTCGGCACGACTTATCGTTTCAAAACACTCGAGTAGTATGTGGTAGCGACGATAAAGCGCTGTCAAGATTCAAATCGAGAATACGTTCGTTATATGATTGAAACTTGTTGTGATCATTCACGTTTTTAATCCACTCACAAAAACATGCAGTGTGCCGCTGTTACGACATAGTATTCATCGATCAAGGAACCACCGCAGAAGTGTCGCGAGTTGTAGCTGCGCTGCAACGAGACCTGCAACGAATCACAAAAAGAGGTTGTACCAAACCACTTTTGAACTCTGTTGTCGTAGAAACTTTGAAAATTTTTTAAATGCATTCCAATGGGAATTTGAGTATTGACTGTAACAAGTAACCCACCTGATAAGGAAACTGTCTCAAAGCCGCCTTCGTTCCGTTCACTATACGACCTGTTAGGCTATAACTGATCCATTCTACCTTTGTGTTCGACGTCGCATTGTCCACTGAGTCGCCTGCAACAGATTACGCTGCCTTATAATGCGTTGTCAATTATACTGACCTAAGGTCAGATCCACAGAAATCGTTTCGATTGATATCTTGATAACAGTTTACTATATTTATAACACTTTATAACACCGTATAAGATTCTACGAATTTCACTTACCGTAAACTATGCCGGTAACTGACAATACTAGCAAAGCAACCAAAACCATTTCACGTGTGCTCCCTGTCATTTCCGATCACTTCACGCGGCGTAAACCGACTGATCAAGGTGCAACTTATCAGAGGAGACGGGCATCGAATTTATCAGTGACGAGCACAAACACTTATCTCACGATATCTGTTATCGCTCATTATCTACATAATTATTAGACAGACCGTGCACGATTGACAATTTAGCCACCCTTTCGCAGCCGATCTAAGCATAAAGAAAGATCGGGATAGATCAAGAAAAAGTCCGTTGATAAGAAAGACAATAGGAGATTCAAGATAACATTTCCTGTGAGTCAATCACATTTAATCGCGTATATGCCACAAAGTTGCATGGTATACGCGCGGAAAACACGTTTTAATAACGTTGATTGTGTACAATTCGGGGAATCCATGGTTCGCGATCTCGAACCGGCTCTAACACGAACGAGAGATAAGTAATCGGCGGTAGCAACGATCAATCACTGGTCGGAGAAAGATCCGATAGATAATGATCGAGAGCCAGTAGCCAGATCGCTTATCGCCGGATTGGGAAACCTTGTAACCTGATTTATTTCCAAATCTGCCAGAATTCTTACCTCGCGCGAGATAAAAATAGTTTAAAAATGGTGTCATCGGTTGGTGTCAATGGTGTCATCAATTGTACACACAATTTTATTCGGTGTATCAATTAATATGCGAGTTTATTTCACTATGTTATAATTGATTGACCGCAAGAGTAAGAACACGAATTAATTACCTCTATTAAAGAAAAAGTTCGATCGACCCTAACTTCTACCCGACGGAAAAGATCTGCTAAACGGTTTCTTTCTTAAAAACGAGCAAGCTATTTCCTAACGCGAGTGGCAAACGGGTTTCACGACCGGACAATCGAAAAATCAGCGAATTTCTCCGCGCAATAATAACTCCCGGTATTAAGAGTCGTGCATCATTAACATCTCGTTAACTGTTGGCCGCGGGCGATTCGAAACGCGCCGCTCTCCTGTTGCTGATCGAGCCGATTAATAATTCCCGTTGCCGCTCTAAAAGTCGAGGATTTCGCGATCGATCAACGATCGCTATGGATCGCTCCCGTCCGTTCCTCGCCTGGAGAAATATCGGAAGAGAGAAGGAGAGATGCGTGACTAACGACTTATGCGCTTTTGAAAGGTTAAAAAGTATTCTCTTTCGACTGGAAAGCCGCGCGCGCGTTAATCCGTTGGAGCGAGGCGTGCGAATTAACGCCGCGACGGGCAGCGATCGATCGATCTTTCGGAACCCGTTCCCGCGATGAATTCCATTAAGAAACCGGTACCAGGCCGCCGATATTAAAGGACGAATTAATTGCTGAATATGTAAATATCGGGGGACCGAAGCGGCCTGAATATTCATGGTTCTTCTACCTTTCCTTTCTCTTTATTTTTTCCTTCTCCTTCAGCTTCGAAAGAACAAAGAAGAGAGAGAGAGAGAGAGAGAGAGAGAAAGTGAAGAGGTAGAAACGATACTCTGAATCGGCAATTATCACTCTTCCAGAGCCAGACACTGGCGTAACCCGACGACAAACGAATTAACGAGAGATCGCTCCGAGAGATTGTCCGTCGCTGCTGTCTCGAACGGTGATTACTTATTATTTAGAAGACACGCACCTGGCGTAATCGACCACGACGTAAGTACACCTTGTTATTTACGAACAGCCTCCTGCATGTTTCTCGATCCTTCTTCTGCTCCTTCTTCATCTCGTTGCAAGTCGGTTGATCGAAATCTCGGAAACAATCTGCCGCTGCGGGAATTCCGCGAGATCTAATTTCCTTGGATACCGCGTCACTTTTTGCTGTGATTTATCTGCGACAGGATCTGGTTGATATTCCCTGGATCTGTAGATTTTTAACACTTCTGTCAATAGTAACAATTTCATGGACTCAGATTGTGCTTTTAACACTTTATGGTTTCAATTTTCTAATTTCTGTAAAAATGGCAATTCACAAAGGAATTTTCTAATGAACTAGCAAGCATTTTGCAACTTGAATAAAAGGTTTAAAAATCTTGAAAAGAGAATACCCACAAGTCCGGATCTGGCGCTTAATTTCTAGATCTATGGGTTTCGCAGTTAATTATCATGCAGGAAGAGTCTCGATCGAAATCCGACTGACACACGGTAGAGACAGCGCTCGAGGCTCTCGTTCACTCTAGTCAGGGTGTATCCCATTCGGAGATTGTACACAGGGGTTGTACGGGGCTTGTACCACGAGGTTGCAGGAACACGGGGGTGGGTAATGGTGGCCCCTATCAGCTCGGTACACTCTCCTCCTGCTCGCTCCGGCTGCCGGCCCTCGAAAACCCCGTCAGAAGCAACGATATTCCGGTGAGTTACGTCGATGGTACCTGAAACGCGCGGCCCCACCACTTTGCATATTGGATACTCGTCCGACCGGCTATTCGCCGTCTTCGATGGACCCCTGCCTCCATCCGCTAGTCCGAAACGATGCCCATGCAACATTGTTGCTGGCCGGATTTGTCGTTCCCAGGCTCAGCTGCCCCAACTGGTTCCGAGGGAGCGAAAACGAGCTATCGACAATCGGCTGCTGTGCATGCGAACGCATTGGTTCGGAGCCAGTTGCTCGAGGATTGGAGAAAGGAAAGGCTTAGCTATGCATTGCTTTTGGTTGAACGCTCTATCGTGATTTTTTCAATTTCTAGGCGCAGTTGGATGTAGCAGTTCAATTCTGGTCAATACTCGATCGTGGGATTAAGCTGTTTTTAAAGTAAGGCAATTCAATGTAATTATTAAACTAAAGCAATTAGGCTGGGCCACTCAAACTAGAAATTCATGAAAATTTCCATTTATAACACGGCCGTAAAAATCCTTATTCTACTCGTAAGTAGCTCAGACTGTTCGAATTTAAAGCAGAGTAGAATCAAAAGATGTGACAAAGCGCCGTCGCCTAATGAGAAAAACAAGATTAAAAGAACGCAGACTATGAAAGACACTATAGTTAGATTGCAGAAGAGCGTTTGAATGACAAGAGGCTTGGTCGATCATCGAAACCAGAAATTCTAAACGACGTTCCATCGCCTTCAAAGTGTCTCTCTTTCTCTCTCGATCTCCCTTATACTCTCTATCCTTGTTTCTTCTTAGATCCTTCGGCAGCTATCCTCTCCTTCTCGTCGACGCTCCTCCGGATCGAAGACGTGCCACCTCTACCGGACTTCTTGCAGCC
Organism: Lasioglossum vierecki; assembly: GCA_028455595.1. Lineage (NCBI taxonomy): Eukaryota > Metazoa > Arthropoda > Insecta > Hymenoptera > Halictidae > Lasioglossum > Lasioglossum vierecki. The sequence continues at coordinate 24,009,113 of CM052335.1, read as the reverse complement.
GGATCGCGGAATCATTCTCGATGGAACCGAGGATAATATTCACGGGATGTAATGATAAGGAATGCTGGCTGCTCCGACAGCCGTGGATCCCTAGGTCCCTCCTCCCCCCAGCTCTCTCTAGATTCCTATTTCTCTCGGTTGTTGTTCAGGATACTGAAGGACCGGATCGCGTGTGCGTGACGAAGCGACATACGCAGTCATCGATTCCGCGGTGTGGAGGAAACCGTTCGCAGCTAAATCACTGCGTAATCTGATCTAGCTACCCTCGGCGAGAACAGGTTGTCAAGGATCGACGACAGTCGCCACTGTCATCGCGGTGATGACGGTGTCTTCTGCGGAACCTTGTCTTTCTACTGGTACCGTGGACGATTCGACACTATGCATCTGTAATGGTCAGCTTGCATCCTTTCCAGATGCAGAAAGTGCGTAAGTACCTTCGGTAATAATCTGAAAAGGACCTTGTCTTCACGAATGTTTGCTTTTATTTTTTATCAGCCATTTTACAATAACAAGACAATTGAAAACGTAGACAACATGATCGACCTTGCCTTTCTTCTGGTACCGTGGCCGATCAAAAACCACACATCTGTAACGGTCAGCTTGCATCCTTTCCAGATGCAGAAAGTGCGTAAGTACCTTCGGTAATAATCTGAAAAGGACCTTGTCTTTACGAATGTTTGCTTTTATTTTTTATCAGCTATTTTATAGTAACAATACAATTGAAACAGTAGACAACATGATCGACCTTGCCTTTCTTCTGGTACCGTGGACGATCAAAAACCACACATCTGTAACGGTCAGCTTGCATCCTTTCCAGATGCAGAAAGTGTGTGCGTACCTTCGGTAATAATCTGAAAAGGACCTTGTCTTTACGAATGTTTGCTTTTATTTTTTATCAGCTATTTTACAGTAACAATACAATTGAAACAGTAGACAACATGATCGACCTTGTCTTTCTTCTGGTACCGTGGACGATCAAAAACCACACATCTGTAACGGTCAGCTTGCATCCTTTCCAGATGCAGAAAGTGTGTGCGTACCTTCGGTAATAATCTGAAAAGGACCTTGTCTTCACGAATGTTTGCTTGAATCTTTTGTCAGCTATTTTACAGTCACAATACAATTGAAACAGTAGACAACATGATCGACACAGTAATTCAGATTCCTGTCGATTCCAGCTGGCGAGTACGAAACTGGCGAACAGCGTGGCAAAGGATCGTCTCAATTATCCCGTAGCTGCAGCAGAAACATCCTGTTAAATGACGGTGCCGAGGATTTTTCCCGTAGGAACGTATTCCTGCGGGCGTGCGCCGCGACCTTGACAAAGTGGCGAACTCACGGCCCTATTCATCCGGTCGGGGTTCGGCCCGCGGCGTTTTGCCGGAGGAAGAAGGTTACCTTGGCTTTCGAGCGAGCAGTTAAAGGGCCGTTCAAGGTCTACCAGACGGTTCCCAGTCCATCGTCTGGCTCTGGCCGGGGCCGGTTCGCTCGGTTGCTCGTTACGCTCCGCCAAGTGGACGACGGATGGAAACAGCCAGAACGGAACCTTTTCCGTTCGCCGTGCAAACACACCGTTTTACTTCGGGAACTGGAATAACGAGCGTGCCGCCGCCGCCGCCTTTTTTACCGGTGAGCTCCCCGACTCGGTTTCGGCCGATCGAGTGCCACCGGAACCGACTAATTATCCTAGAACCCTCTGAAACATCGATTTCCGCTCTCGTCTTCGCTACTACCATTGTCGGAACGATTGCTGACCGTCAGGTCTAAGGAACAATATCTCGCTCGCTCGGATGCTGATCGGAATCCCTTTTTACGGGATTCGGCGCTCCTCCTTTGAATTCTTCGTTCTTACAATCCTGCTGTTGATAATTAACTCTTTGCACTCGGTGCTATCTTAATTCCCAAAACCAAAATTCCGACCGGTAGGATTTTCCTTTGGCTCATTGCTAGCAAACGTTCAATAACGTTAGTTCATTTCAAGCTAAAACTATATGAAAAGTCTTATCCAGTACTTGAATCATTATCTTTGGGATTATGGTGTACAAGAAGATGTCTTTAAGTATCCGTGATTCATAGCCAAGAATTTCTTAGGAAATTTTTGCAACAACTCAAGTAATTTCTACCTTCAGCCAACAACTCACGTCTACCGCGTAATTTAATAACTTCTCGAGGACTGATTACTCGAAAGCAGGTGTTTGAGCTCGTCTCTGTTGCGGTTCGATCATCGAGGATCTCATTAATGGGCTTCCTGAAGTCGAAGTGTGATATTCGTCGATCAAGAAAAAGGGACCTTGAAAATGTACAGGTCTGAACACGGCGGAAGCAGGTACCTGTCCAGCAGCTGTGGATCATCGATTATTCGGGATTCGTATTTGTGTTACGTCAGTATCGCAACGAGGAATTGAGTCAGAATCACGAGCGTTATCGGCGGTCCCTCGATTTTTTGCATCGAAACCGTTGATTAATGGCTGCACGGTTTACCAGTCGTGGAAGGAGTCCGGTGCTTAAGGAGAGAGCCCCGACTTCGAATGATACAAAATTGAGCCTTCTCTCTGACGTTATTAATCACGCGGCGGCGTTTTATTTTCGTTAAGGTCGTGGACCGCGCCCGGATCAGATCCGGACTGGTCAGGTGATTTCCAGGATGAATAGCTTGTTACTTTAAACCGAGGAGTCTGTATCGTGGCCGAAACAGAAAATTGCTCGATGCAAATGACACCCGGATTGCATCTCGTTCGCGTAAGCATTAATCACGGCTATCTCGGAGGCCCTGTGCGTTTCGATAATTTCCACATCGTGTACATTCTCTCTCTCTGTCTCTCTCCCTCTAGCTGTCTCTCTGGAAGCAACTTCGAGACCACACCGGCGGTTTCAATTACGAGCGGGGATTATCCGTCGTAAACGCGGTATTAAGTCAACTTACGCGGCGCTGTAACGACCGCATTCCGATTCGATGCAGCGATAGTTCGCGTAACAGCATACTACATAGTCCGAGTATAAGCATTTTATCGTTAAAACCAACAGCGGCCTCCATACCGATTGGAAATTGTCGGCGACCGACCTTGTTACGATACGGTGCAATTTCGACTTATAATTCTGCTCGAGATCGCAGATTATTTCCAGATAATTCAACCAACTGATTCCAAGATAGAAATCATATATATCAGTGTTGCTCGCTGGGATACGTAATTGTTCGTCTGAGGCCACCGAAGATTACACTCGACACTGATGTGAAGAAAATGTTAATTGTAGAATGGATTGCTTGAATGCACTCCCGATGACCATGTTATTTCCTGGAATACGGTGAAGCTGCAAAGTGAAGTAGAAAAGAATATGTGTATAGGAAATCCTGGAGGATCTCGGTGTCTGTTACCGAGGCAGTACCGTGTCCCAGGAGTAAGAGGAGCCAACAGAAACCACAGGATCGAATACTGGGTGTGCGTCATCGAACAGGCCCGCGATTCTCGTCGAGCTTACTCCTGCTGTTCGTGTTACGTAACCGAGAGCCCGTGACCTCGATCCCGAGCTGCTTTTGCTCGAAGCGTTCCATCGGGCACACGGATACCAACACGAACGCCAGAACCAGACGGCGCAGTCAACCTCCCACAGACAAAACAACCACCTCCGAGCACGACCGCGACCTTTTTGTCGGCTCCCGGTACAGTCGCTGCTCGCAGACTTCTCTTGGAAACTGGCTCTGCATTCTGCGAGCTGGTAGAAATCATCTCAGCGCTGCCTGTTTCCTCAACAATGCTCACTCTTCGTCATTCTTCCCAATTACCACTCTGGTAACTTCATTCCTATCAAATATACACTTTATTCTTTTCTTCTACTGTTCGTTTTTTTTATATTTATTTAACGTCGTCCTTCACTCTTTGCTAAGGTTACTTCGCGAGAGGACCTACAGTTTATTAAGGGGGTTACACGGAAATCACATTTCACAGAGACAACATTTCACCGACTCTGGATTTGACCAACAACGAATTTAACCGACAACGATTTTAGATTCGTTGGCGGTCAAATTCGTTGTCGATCAAATCCGCTGTCGATTAAAGGCGTTATCGGTTAAATTCGTTGTCGGTCAAATCTGGAGTCGGTGAAATATTGTTTTTGTTATAAGAAATATTGGTTATGTTTCACCGACTCTGGATTTGACCGACACGAATTTGATCGTCAACGATTTTAGATTCGTTGTCGGTTAAAGACGTTGTCGGTCAAAGTAGTCGTCGGTCAAATCTGGCGATGGTTAAAACCGTGTCGGTAATTTCCACGGGACCTTATTAAGGTGGGTTCCGAACCACCTTGAACACCACAGTATTAGATGGCACACTGAATATTTCCAGAGATGCCGGCGGCGGGATTCTTCTACTCTTGATCTAGATTTCTTCTGGATAACCATTTCTCTAATGACTAGACTGCAGATCTTTATGAAAACTGTTCCGCGAGAATTGCAAGAGACAGAAATCACACGAAAATTTAGTAGTTTCGATTAACGATTATTGAAATTATTCAGAGAGTTTATTTCTTTGATCATATCTTGTTTTTAAAAATGGTTAATTTCGGTAGACAAATTCTTGTTTTTCTTTTTATAAAGTATATGAAATAGTCAGTTGTACTGCTCCGTAAACCTGGTTACTGTTTTAAGACAGCAGCGCCAAGGTATGTTTATTTTGAGATGGAATCGGTTAGAAGGCTCTAGGACGACTGTCAGTGATCGGCTAGTGTCAATAACGAAGCGATACAACGTGTACCGTACTTTCGATGTATAAACGCACCGGGCTCCTTTATCTCTCGCCTTTTTACTCAAACAGAAGGCGCTCGTTACGCGTCGCTAACGCGAACACGTTCGATACTCGTAAACAAGAGGTTCCCATGCAACCAACGCACGCTAATGGAGGCTGATTGTGAATTATGGCTGCTGCAGGGATACCCGCATAGCTTACAGCCTGACGACGGAACGCCGAGTGATTGTAAGTTATTGGCAGTTTCGCGGGTACCCTATCGCTGGATCATCCTCTCGATACGGGACCAGAGTCATCCTTTCTCGAACCCTTTCAGCCCCTATAACGACAACCAGATAACCCGCATGATCCTTTCGAAATATCAAAAACTGTCGAATCTCCTTTTACATCATGCTTCGGGCCGATTTATATGTAGCAGGGCACCTGTGAATATCAATAAAAGTTAAATGAAAGTGAAAACTGACGGATTCGGTTTACACGGTCAAGGCCGATGACGCCAAAAATACGTCATTCCACAATATTCTGTTTCACCTCTCTTTGTGGCAACGTTTGACAACAAAAATAAAATGACGAATTCGTAAATTCGTATAAAAGCCTCCGGTTTAATCGGCATCGGCATCGCCAAGCTTCGGTGTCGGCGCGTGAAATGAAAACTAGCTCCAGCGAAACCAATCGCTAAAAGTGTCAATAAAACAGGCCTCCACCGAAACCCGGCGACTATAGCACTCCATAACGATTAAATCCCGATCAGATAAACTCTCGAAACTCTGGCGGAATTCCTCGGGAGAGTGGAACCATAACGATGAGAAGAGTTACGCCGAAACCGGGTTCGATCCCGGGAGGATCCGGTCGCTGCATCGAAGAAATAAAAGATCGTAGGGCTATCCGTGCGGGACCCAACTGTAAAAAGTAGGGAGCCCTGGGAGCTGGCTGGAATAGTCCTGTGAAAATAAAAGATGCCGAAGGGTAACAGGATTAAAACGGAGAAGGAGTCGCGGGGTCGCGACCTCCGCCGAGCGGTTTTCATTGAAAACGCGGCCGGCTGATCGGTCACGGCGATTTTTACGAGGGTTGGAGTAACGACCCCGGCCAGATACGAGCTCGTTTTTATTACGGGGGTCTTCGAGAGACGCGGTAACGTGCCTCGCGATCGTAAGCGAGCCATTTTTTCCCGGTGAACGATCCAGGGGGTCCGGGTAATCTTCTTTAACGCGCGGAATGCCGCGGACGTGACGCGAACAATGGATCTGATCGACGGCCGCGGAACAATTCCGCCGGCGGCCCGCGTACGTTTTATTTCCTCCTCGATCGAACAACTTATCACTCAGCCGTTGATTGATCCGGCGGATCAATACCTCAGCTTCGCGGACAAGCGAAAATTTCGGAGAGCTTCGGTTGACAGAGAAGCAATTTTAACCCTCATCCACACGGATAATTTTTTATACGATTCTGCATGAAGAGGTACCCGGGTACCCATGTAGGTTGCTGCATACTGATGTAGGGTCATCGTCGCTACCAGGACCCAGCGAGGGCCCTTGGTCCGTGACGGGTCCATCTACCTCAGGTTCATGCATATACCTGATAGCTGGCCCCGCATGACCTGCAGATTTTTTATGGCACGTCTTCGCTACGATCGAGCTTTTCCGCCAAGTTTTCATCCCCACTGTAAATAGTTGTACTATAAAACACAATTGTATAGGATCTAATTTGCCTACTTGAGCCTTGTGGTACCCGGGTACCCTCATCATAGCGAATTCGAAAAAAAGGGTTTGGGAGTTCTTTTTGTGAAATGTTGTATAAAATTTTTGTTTAATTCCAAGGATATTAATTCATCTAAAGTAGATTTGAGATGTCACAAAAGATGAAGGACATATCAATTGAAAATATTGAATATTACGTGAATGAATTTGAAATAGGTACGCGGGTACCACGTAGCGTGGATGAGGGTTAAAATTGTCACCGAATTATTTTTCTTTTGAAAATGTATTCTAATAAAAATGTGTCAAATTGGCAATGAGATTAAGATGAAGTTTGACGGATGCTGCGTCAGCCGGCGAGGGTCGAGCAAGTATTTCGGGGTGTGTTTCGTATCCTGACAGGGGTCGGCAAGATCGAGATCATCGGACGCGTTGTAAAACCATCCGATCGGCAATTTTAATTGAATCGATCGTTCGTCGACAATGGAGCGAAGGTATGACCGGTTTATTTGCGAGCGGGTACGTCGCGAGCCACGCCTACGGCGTTTGTTGCACGGACGTGTTTATTTATCGTCGCGTTCGACGCGTGTACAGGACGCGGCAAAAGTTGCTGCACTCGATGTACAACGAACGATCTCTCGATCGAAGACGAGCCGCGAAGCTTCGAGGAACTGTACCAGGACCCCCTAACGTCGATCGGAATGTCTTCGTCGGATGGATCTCGGAGTACTCTAACAGATTGAGCCATCGAACTCGCCGACAGGTTACTCTCCCCCGTACAGACCGCCGCCGATCGCACATTTATCAACCGACTCGCCGCTATCGATCACTATCTTCTTCGCAATTATTCACAGATTTAGTACGTCACGTCGCCATTATAACTCTTGCCTAATCGACAGCTGTGCATTGATAAGGGGACACCGGTCATTTCCTGGCCCAATCCCGACGCACTCGATCGACTCGTTCTCGAGCAGTCTAGATAAACATAATCGTTTTGTTTATTTTCATAGTCAACATGTCTTATCAATTCACACACTCACTTCTCTATGCAGAATAAAATATAACCATATCTCCAGACTAATTATCAGTACACCTTCTTAATGATGTTCAATCCTCGTTTATATTTCGTCATTGCTACCATTCACCAACATCGACCACGCATTCCAAATAATTATTGACACAACTAACGGTTAATAAACAAGCCAAAATCCGGAGAGCAAAGAACGGATTCGCTCCGTCATCCATAATCCTGACTCACGAGAATTCCGAGCTCGCTGTTTCGATAGCAAAATCATGGGCAATCGGTGTCAGTTCGACGAGGTCTCGTGGGACCGTACAGCCAGTATACCTACTCCTCCCATAGTTTTTCGCGACAGTGAGGAAGAGTGGAGAGCCTGAAATCCTGGCCGACTTCTGCCATTAGAGGTTGCAGAAAGTTTTCGGGAGTCGACCTCAGGGGCCATTTTCGCGAACCGGGGAACTTGCCGAGTTTCTTTGATGGAGTGATTTGGAGGTCGTGGCTCCGGGAACTTGCGGTTCGCTGCGGGCTGTTACTGCCGAAACCCTCTGGACGTTTCACCATTGTTCCCCTGTTTCTTATTTTTTATTTACAAGCGAAAATGAAACCGACAGCACAAATTCGGTTGCGAAGAATCGAACAACGATGCGTCATTGCTAAATTAATATACACGGTGAACCACAAATCTATCACAGTAAAATCAATTAGATTTGTTTATATGTTGTAGCTTATAATCTACTGAACAAAAGATGTAATGGGCACAAAGCTCAATAATGGACAGTTATCGAGTTATAATCAGTCAAACATGACAAACTCGAGCTGTCGAATACTAAAATCTCGGGCAGTACATATTTTTTGGAAAAATGTTTGAAACAAAAATAGTAGGGTTTCACAAAATCGGTTAGCCGGTGTCATCATTTTTTAATTTTGCAACAGAATCCAAATGAGTAATACATAGTAAGCTCATTTTTTATTAATCCACACACACACAGCAGAGAGGGTTTGGAGTCAATGATTTTTGTGAAAGATTTCTATTCACAGATCTTTTCAAGGTCATTCAAAAATTGAAAAATAATGACACCGTCTAACAAATTTTATGAAACCCTATTATTTTTGTGTCAAACATTTTTCCAAAAAATAAATACTTCCCGAGATTTTGGTATTCGACAGCTCGAGTTAGTCATGTTTGACCGATTCTAACTCGATAATTGTCCATTCTTGAGTTTCGTACCCGTTACATCTCTTGTTCATTAGATCGTGAGCTGCAACATATGAAAAATCTAACTGATTTCACCGGGATAGATTTTCCATATGATTCGTGCGGGGTTCTTTCATAAATATTCAGTATAGTTCACGAAATAAGAATCGCGTTTCATGCAGAATTACACTTGTACTCGCCTAACAGCATGCAGATCGCACGGATAGCGTGTTTCAGCTGTCATGTTTTCGATCCACGCAGAATTTCGCAACAGAAGCCGGCCTGTATCGTCACCGAGATATCGCTCGGTGCATCAGATCGTCGAGCAAGCTCATTGGCTGTCACTGTAACGTCACGATTCACTTAATCGCCTCACGGTCGTTGTCGTCGTGACGGCACGGTTCGCAAGATAGTTTCGGTCTGGCTAGATTGCTCTATTACCGAGCATCTTCGACAAAGTACTGCGATCGCGCTGCTAACCACTAAATTATTATCGGGGGAGGGGGGCACCGAGTCACGCCACCCGCTCGTTATCGCCGCGCATTGACGCGCCGATGCATCGCACGATGCACCGTGTATACGACGACGTTATCGCACTGTTCACGATCCATGACCGTCGTAATGTGGATCAGTGGAGCGTTTCAGACTGTCGTCGAATCTCTCCGGATGTGTTGAATTTTATCGCACTGCTAAGAGAAAATCAACTTCTACCACGAGCCCCTAATCGGGTACACGTATCAGAAACGGGTACGATGATCGTTGTACTTAGTCTGGGTTCGATACTGTTGATGACGACCACGTTTGCGATACACTATCGAGATCTTTGTACTTTGTTTAACCCTAAGCTACATAGTTTATCATACAGGGTGTCTCAAAATTTATGATTTCGGCGCAAGGTTCGACCAATTTTTTTTGCGCCGAAATCATAAATTCGTATTCACTTTTCGATCGAGGAACAAACTTCACCTTTATTCCTGAGTTCATTTGAAGCAACATTTTCCTTTTGCAGAAATGACGCGCGCGCGCGCGCGCGCGTTCTCGATTTTGTTTAGGAGTTATTATCGAAAAATACGGACTAATCAGAGCGTGGTTAGAGCGGATTGGTCGCTATAGTCGCGTTCGACTGATTGGCCCGTGTTTTTCGTTAATAACTTCTTAACAAATCGGAAAATGTCATTTTTTCAGAGGAAAATGTTGCTTCAAATGAATTCAAGAACCTCCCATTTCCAGATATTCAAGGAATTTTGAGACACCCTGTATATCTGATACAATTAACAAATCTTGTATATAAATTTACTATCGTAAACTAAGAATTTGTTTTCTGGCTATGTTTATTATTCTGAATATCTTTCCCTTAAATGAAACATAAAAACCGACCTTCTTTCACTTTTTTCTTCCTAATTAAAAAAGTTACGTGAGAAGAGTTATACGTCGCCGACTTAAAAAGAAGTGTATACCAAGTGCTTAACAGAAGCGCATAATTTTTATAACATCTCAAAGAACGGAATACAAGGCTCTTTTCCACATCCCGAAACAAAAAAAGAGAGCAGGTGACAAGTGGCGGGCGATCGACAGGGAACAATTAACCATTATCGCGATCCAACTGTAGCACGCATTAAATTACGGCAATGGTCGGGTTGTTTCGCTTGCAGGAGCGCCGGATGAGATTCCGCGCGGTGGTCACAGTCTGATTCCCCCCAGAGCCCAAGGGGCCCAAAAATGGCAGAAGAGGGGCCGCTGAATCGTCGTCGGTGAATTTGCGCGAAGAACCGGCAGGAAGCACGCCGCGTTATTGCACGCAGTCGGTTCGGCGGCGTCGCCGTTGCGTGCATAATTGCGGGGCTCCCGAAAACTTCGAAAAACTGCGCGCGGAGAACGATGAGTTCGTTTACCCCTCGGGAACACCGACTTTCTCCTCTTTGTTGCCGCGGCCTGACGGGATATTCTTACGGACGATACGATCTGCAGTGCAATTTTCGGACGGCGCAGCTGCGACCGGTGCAGCAACACTTTCACCATGTTCGGTGCATCGTCGAACCTTTTTCGCCGGCGAGAGTATTGCGTCACGAACGGTCACGCCGATGCAATTGATTCGCTAATGCGCCTCGTCATCCGGACGAATCGCTCGTGCCCAGGGAACGACGACCTCTGTCTGCTCGCTGTCTAACGATTTTAATGTCTTCGTGGCTCGCTGACTTCTCGAGGAATTATACCAGTCGTGATTCGACCAAGAGATCCTGCTCGGATCCTCTACGATCGTCAGTAGAACCGAAGGATCGTTAAATATCTCGGCGAACAAAATATTGATTTTCAATCTTCTGTAAAGCTGATTTCACACAGTGAAATCTCTAAAAGATTTTAAGCTCTCTAGACATTCACGAGGATAATAAATTCCGAGTTTCAAGGAGCCCGAAATCTTCATCTCATTACGGCCTTTCGAAATTCAGGATCTCGAAGATCTTGATAGCTCCGAAAATTCCTAGAAACCGCAAGTTCATCCGCAAGGAATCTGCCGCAATCAGCAAAGCGTTTTCCGCGGGACGGTGAAATTGATTTAGAGCTGCGTGTATCCACGCGAACGGCTCGGCTGCCGATAAATCAGGACAAAAAGCAATTTAAACGGGCCCGATGATCGTAACCCCGGCGTAATACTATCGACCGAACTCCCGACGTTCGCATAAGTTTTCATTTGCTCGGCCGTGCTAACGAAGTCTTCGGCGATAAATTCACCGGAGCTTTTCCGGGGCTAATCCCGGCTCGGCCCTGAGCCACGGGGAAAACTCTCCAACGCGAATTAAGACGAATTCTCTGCAAGGCATAGTCGCTGACCTGTCCGCACCTGTTCCTCGCCGTTAAAACGATTCCACCCCCATAAATCCAGGGTGGAAAATAGGCCGATGCTTTTCAGGCCGGGAATTGCGGTGGATTTGTCGGCGGACGATCGCTCTAATCAATTGATACGAATGGACCGCCTATTCCTAATTAGCGAACCGACTCGCAAATCCATTAGCTATTAAATTCATTTGCCTCGACTGTATCTACGATGGGCCCCGCGATTTTCTTACCATAATTAAACGATCCGCGCATCAAGAAGAACCCGGCGAGATACGGCAATAAATAAAGCCGAGGCTATCACTTAGTTTGTTAAGTGGCTCCGAACGAGCTCGCAACTAAACAAAATAAACTGACCATCGGATTTTACCTTCTCCTCTAATTAATGAATTAACCAGCAATCCTAATAACGTTATCAACTAATTTCATTACGTTCTAGTTGGATTACTGTGTCACGTCGCTGCAAGATAGCCTGCGGATTTTATACGGTTATTATAACCTAATGAGCAACTTCGATTGAAGATCATTGCAAAATCTGTGTGAAAAACTGAGCAAGTTCATTGAAATTCTACTTCCCGAAATGGTATATACTTTTCCTCCCTGCACTTTTAGTTTGTATAACAATTTTGTTGGGAATGTGAGTTAAATATCATATCTATGTATGACTATTTGGGCTATGGTATTGGTCGGATGAGTTGATACTCTAGGTAATAAGTATTAGCGGTGACCGATGCGCGATTCGGCAGTAGAGAAATGTATTAGTAGAGATCGGATGTATAGAGATAGAGAGTCCACTAGTGAGAAAGTATAAGAGAGATAGATACATTGTATAGAGTTAGAAAGTGATAGAGACCATAAACCACAAAACTATTTGTACGATATACTATTTCTACTAAGACAATTATATATAATAAATATAAGCCATTTCCATACGTCGACCACGATTTTCTACAAATTTAGCTTCAAGAAAAAATGTATTATGAATAATGCGATATCGGGGGATTGTAAAGATGTACGAACTCGTTAACCGGCGGGTCTCGTTAAGGACATTGCCGTGGTCCTAACCCGGACTGATTAGGCAAGTTCTCCGGCACCGATTTCCCTGATAAACGGCCCCAGAAGCCATTATAGAAGCCGCTTGTCCGGTATTTCGTGATATCGCGCTGGATGCGAGGGTAGCTCTCGCCGCTGCATTGTCGTTAGGGGAAAGGGATCACCGTAGATGCGGTCTGCACGTTAATGGCATGTGCTGGCACTACGTGAACCCTGCCTGGCGAGGAGGGTGCATCCTGCACCTGCGAACCGTTGCAATTCCGCGGCCGACACCGTACACTGCCTCTCTGTCAGCTGTTCAAGTTTCGCGAACGTCACAGGATACAGCTGCAACGCCACCCAAGAAACGCTTACGGTCTGGGGTTTAACTAAAGAGCCTTCCTTCGATCTGGCGAGCCTTTTTAAATCGGTTCCCATGGAAATCACCGATACAAATTTCCTCGACACAGTTTTCACCGACGACTACTTTGACCGACAACGCCTTTAACTGGCAACGCGAATTGAGAACAAGAGCGGGTTTTCAAAGCGAAATCTACTTATGGATTAATTAATCCAATGAATCGCATTATTGCAAAATCATGCACTATTTATAATAGTATTGATTTTTTCATTGAATCTTTGCAAAATTTTAAAATGCAACTACGCAGGATTATATGACAATACTTATCGATTGTACCAGTATTATTTTTGTTTTTTTTTCTTTGTCTCTTTGCGCATGTCCCTTCTTTCTTATTAGATAAGTAGTCTTGTATATTTCTCTTTTTTTTCTTTTCTTTGTAAATACTTATGTAAAGAGGGCTTCTGTCCGACTATAATAAATAATAATAATAATAATTTTGACCGACACGAATTTGACCGACAACGATTTTAGACTAGTTGTCGGTCAACATCGTTGCTGGTTAAAGAAGTTGTCGGCCAAAGTAGTTGTCGGTGAAATCTGGAGTCGGTGAAAACCGTGTCGGGGAAAGTGTCGGTGATTTCCATGGAACCCTATAAATCATCTTTTCCACACAGCAGTCTTCCTTCAGCGTATTCTCGAGCGTTCGTGCACTCTCTTTATCCATCTCTCGAATTGGATCGAGGAAATCCTCTCGATCCGCAGAGAGAGAAAGAGCGCGGTCGGTTTCGATTGCGAGTGTACCGCCCCCGGCCTTGGTAGCCGGCATTAATTACCGACCACTGCCTCGCTATTGAGATTAATGACACCGACCCGTACTTTATGCGAGGATGGGTTTATTGGCAGCGCGCGCTGCCCCTTTGCCATGCTCTCTCGTGAGTGCGGTCGGTGTTAATTGGTACGGACGATCCGGGGGATCGGTGTTCCTTCGATTCGACACGACGGAACGGGACCCGGAGCGGTGATTGAGCTCCGTGTTTGGAGAGCGTTGCCTCTACTACCAGAATCTTCCTTCCTCCCAGCCATGCGCGACGGGAAAATAGCCTAAACACACAAGACCTCCATCGAGAATGAAAATCCAACGAGGGACGCCCAAGTGAAATTTTCCTCGACTCCTGAGGACTCCGGAAATCTAAAAAATTCCTCTCCGTACTCGCGTTCAGAGTTGCAGAGATACTTGAACTTTTTTCAGTGAAGATCACGAGTCGATTCGTCATTTGAGTAATTTCCTTGGCTTATACGAAGAAAAACTCAAGAGACCCTTCTGCAGATATCACCGAAAAATAAATACAAAAGTCCAGCAATTTTTACAGATGGAAGATTACTTTACTCTTATCTCGTGCTGCTTTCAATCGCTGTATCCTTGGATTATTTTTGAAGAAAAGAATTTCCGAGCCTCCGGAATCCGTGATATTTAGGGATTGCGGGAATTCCAGGAGGAGACTCCGCTGAATTCCATTTAATTCGGCAGCGCTAAGTGGCGGTTCGATTCGAGCAGCAGCCGGTTCGCCGTCGTCCAATTACGTCGATTCTTACGTTATCTCGGGGCAATTTGCACCAGCAATTAACGGGAGCGTCGTTAAAGGAGTGAAACGTTAATTGCCTGCTATCGCGGGGTTCGATTGAGTTCGAGGTATCTCGACCTGGCCGAGTCATCCTGCCGATTGTCTCGGTGCGGACCGTTAACTTCGCTGCCGTCGTGTTAATGGAGTCAACGTCGAACTGAACGACCGAGATCAGCCGAGCACGCGTGCCTTCCACGCGGGTGAGAAAACGTCTGGCAAGATCTTCAGAGAAACAGAGTCGGTGTGTGCGACTGAGAGAGCAAGGCGCGAAGAGAGAGTTTCGGGGTGTAATGTTACTCCTTGGACGAGCTACTCCGGCAATCAGGATTACGTTACACGCTTTCATTGGTTTACATTGAGTGGCTTCGACGCGGAAGACGCGCCGCTCCTACTTGCCCCAACTAATTTCGTTTCGTATTAGGTTTCCGATCTCCCTCGATCGCGTTCCTGACACACTGACGCACGATACTGGCGACTATAGTGTTTCCTAGAGCAATCGCTACTGTCCCACTAAGATACTTTTCGTCGAAGTTCGTTTTTTTTTTACGTTTGCGCAGCGATATACCTTTTCAGGACTTTCAGAGAATTCTCATTGAACTATTGTAGGAAGTCCAGCCTAGAGATTCGAACGACGACGGTTGTAATAATTGTAATTGTAATAATTCTCCTTCAATCCCCTGCACAGAAGGTATTTTTCTGACTAGCTAATGTAACGCAAAGTTCGATAAAGTGAAAGGAGGGTTACCTGCGTTTCGAAACAAGTAAAATTCTTCTGACGTTCGTGGCCATTGTCAAATCCCTCATCCGAGGGTGGAAGCAGGAAGTCCGATCGGTTCTCCCGGTAAACGTGGCAGCCGGCTATCGATTTTATCCGTGACGGGAGAAAGTCTCTGACGGAAATAATGTATTCGTGCCTCCCGGGAGCGTCGGCGGACGTCGCAAACAATGACTTTGTAACTCGCCGGTGGACGTCGGAGGACACAACACGCGTCCTGCCAGGCTGCCAATACCTCCGGGGCAAAGTTAGCCCTGCGTTCCCCCCTCGCCATTCCTCGCGCACACAGTGAACGGACAATGGATCCCCCTAGTCATTATGAAGTGAGCGCGGCGAGCCTCCATCCAGCAATGGCTAAATCTAATCCGACACTCGTGCCAAAAGGGTCCACCCACCACCGAAGGGTTAGCCTCCTTTGGGTTAGAACTATTGCCGTGGGACCGAGTCATAGGCTCTATCCCCGTTCCACTTGCATGAAATTCGCGGCAGCTGCTCTCGAACGACGCCACGATGTTTGGCAACATACTATATACCTTCCTGCCACGGACGAAATCAGTTTACGTGTTGCAGAATGATGTTTCCGCGTTGTTCGATCGTGTTTAACCGTGTTGGCAGATGTTTCTGTTGAAGACTGGTTGTAAAAATGAATAATGCAATGCGAGAATCGTGTTGTACATAGCACGGACAAAAGACGAGTGAGGTATTGGAAGAAATTAAGGGGTTCGATCTCACCGCCGGCACCTCTGGAAATATTCCATGTGCCATCTAAATACTGTGGTGCCCAAGGTGGTTCGGAACCCACTTTTATTCAAAACTGTAGTTAAATAATAGAAGTTGAATAATGAGTTAAATAATAGAAGTTAAATAATAAAAAAGAAAGAAATTAAGGCGAAGAACATGAGTGGATTAGACATATCTCTCCCTTGCACTATGCGGATGGCAGGTCGCGGGGTGGGAAATGCCAATTTAGTCCCACATCATCTGGACCCTTGGGTGTGGGGGTTTACGGTATCCCCAGTTTCCACTGTGGCACCTCTTCGAGGAGGTGTTGCTGGATTCTCGGGTTCTGCCGGTTTTCCCACACCCATAAAAAAAGGTATCGAAACAAAGAAAAAAAACAGAATCGAAACACATAAAATAAAGCATAATCGAAACTCGTAGGGGAACGACCCGCTTCTGCTGCGCACGCATCAGACAGAGCGCAACTCGTACGCAAACAAACGCATAAAGTACGTTTGACTCTACGTCACTCCAATAGTTCCACGTCGGACAATCTCGAGTTATTCTTGTCGAAGCTGATAATTCCGGCACTGTGCGTTGGTTTGATGGTGTTTGTCAATCGTGGTAGTGTCTTGGGTTCAAAAAGTTCTTGTTCTGTGTTGCCGGGTTTGTCACGGAGTGTACATTTATTACTTGAAAAATAGCTTAGGTGATCTTTGTGGAGTCTACTTTTGTGCTTTAACTGTGCTTAAAAGCTGCACGCCGGATCCAGGTACCACAGGAGATACAGAGAGCGACAGTTATATCTCGTTTGCGGAGTCTTCTAGACGACATGGAAAGGAAAGGTACCATAAAATTGAATAAAGCTGCCGCTCTCCGGTGAATGCAAACTTTATACTGTTCGGAGGACAATAGACACTCTCAGAAACAGAATTAAAGGCCGCGGCGGCATCCGGAGCGCCGCGACGCGGTTTCCCGTCGGCACTCGAGCTGCACAAAACGTTCTCCCAGAACGTCCCGCCGCCGCGCCGAAGGAATTAATTTTTCACTAAATTGACTCCGCTCGCGCGGACCAGAGGAGAGACAAGCCGTTCTCGGAGGAGAACTGTCGCGACGCTGCTCGCGCGGAATTCCAGGGGACGAGACAATAACCGGCTGAACACCGGCTTTGCCGGGGGGCAGAGAGATGTACGGGGTGTCCTGCGACTGGCAGACCCCATAAAAACGTCGTTCCACTTGAAAAACTGAGTCAAAAAGGTAAAATGAATTTTCGTTCGCCGTCGGATGAAAAGCACATCCGTTTCTACAGGCTGAAGAGAATCTGCTTGTGCAAGGCTTCTGTTTCGAAATAATCATTTCGAGAATTAAATTACTGTAGACAGGAATCAACTGTCTGATCGTGGTTTATCCTGTCTCTGCTTCTCCTAGACACTACGCAATGTGCTCTTTGGATACGATGAACCAACAATAATTGATATTCTACATACCAGATGAAAATGTTTTTTAAAATAAAATAATTTGATTATTTTTTTCAGCTTCAGAAAATGTTCTGCTTTACAATTTTTCAACTGATCCTCCTGTAGACTGGTTTTCCCGCAACAGGACACAGTGTAATCGTGGCGCGGGTGGCTCAGGTAATTTGAGGCGAGGGACATCCGTCGACAATACGAAAGTTTTACGACTGACGAATCCGCGGCGGAAAAAGTTCCCGGTGGCAATGGCAGGAATCCTGGCAGCCGAAAAAAACGAGAGAGAGCTGGCTGTCAGAATCGAAACTTCAGCGCGAGTCCTCGGCCCCATTGTCGGCGGCCAACAATCGGCGGGAGCGTCGCGACGTCCGCGGTACCAGCCGAATAAGTGTACGCCGCGGGAATAATGAGAGAAAAAGTCGAATCCGCTTCCGCGAACGACTGTCCACGGGTCCATGTATCCTTTCCACCCCTGTCCACCCCTTTCACCCTCGTTCTGCGTCGACGTAGCCGTCGACAGGCGAGCAATAACGTCGGATATATTCTCCGGCGACGAGCGGATTTTCCGCCGAAAATAAAACGACACGCCGAACCCGCCGAAACTCGAGGGGACATTACTCGAAACCGCCTGCGTCTAGAAATATTTTTTCTTCAATTAGATATCGTATCCCTGCAGCCGCGACTTGCTAGAGATTTCAAATAAATTTAGTTAGTCATCATTAAAGAGAAAATAATGATAAAAAATTCCAACTACTTTTCCATCCAATATAAATTAGTATGCAACATCTTCGTCATCATTTGACAACCACCAGTCCCCAATTACTCGCCGCTATTTGCCGTGGGCTGCATCGCTGCAATTGTCGCGGTTCGTGCAAGTCAAACAGGGGATCGAGGCTCTCGTCAGCCGCTATTGATCGTAGTCGGTGGCTCGCCAAATAGATCGCGTCCCCTCGATCCTCGCTGAGTTAAACGGCGACCAGAACTCGCCTAATTCGCTCAGTCTGGCCCCGGCGAAAACCACGTTATTATCGGCGTGCCGGTACAAAGGGTTCGCGATCAAGCACCCTCTCGATAACAAAGAGCAATCTGAGATCGATATCAGGTGCGCGTGGGTGCGCACACAGCCCTCCCTTAGCTCCGAAGGGCCGATCGATAAACGAGCTGATAAGACGCAGCTGTTGAAACTCTAAATTCTATCAGCGGGAAACGGTCTGCCGCCGGACCACGACTGAGACAACGTCCCGTGTGTTTCAGTTGATCTCACCAGGCGACGATTGTTATTTATACACGATTTATGCGAACGCTCGCTCGCGCCATCCAATAGTGCCACTCGGGGATCAACCAGGACGTGCAGATACATATTTTAGATAGCGTTCCTCGTCGCTCGAGATCGCTCCGGGGAGAGACATCGCGCAATAAACTCGATTTGTTCCCGGCCACGTTTTTCCCACTGCGGTCACAGCCACGTTCAATTAAAATCGGAAACGTTTCACTCCAGTTTACACGAACGCAACAGAAAACACTTGAAAATTGTAACAAAACTTGGAAACGTCTCTAAAATCATTAGACAATTTTCCTCGTGGACGAATTTACCACAGAATGGAAGATTGAAGCTTCCCCTTTATAACGAGACCTTAAAACTTGATCTACGATTTTTTTTTTGCTGTTTCATGGAACAGAAATAACGGACGAGTCGTATCTTATATTATTGCAAAGTTGGCTGTACACTTTTCATTCGAAGCTCGATAAAACGTCCAATAAAAATCGTACAGCAAGTTTTATGGGGTCGTTGTAAAGGGGAGGCCGTAAGCTTCAAAATGAGTTCAATTTTATTGTCGTACGAATGTTTTTTTTACGAAATTATAACAACTTCATTGAGCATTGGATTTGTATGAATTTAGCTAGTGCATCGTATTTATTACCTGTTATTCGTGCATATACACGTGTCCATTTAAATAACACATAAAAGTTCTCATGCTTTGCAGAAATGAAGAGAAATGGACCGAGATAGAGAGTTTAAATTTCGGTCGCTTTAGAATGGGAACAATTTTAGTAACTGCGACAGTATACAGGTCTTAAGTCGGCAGTTAGCCTAACCCCATCGCAATAAACTCGCGAAAACTGCTCAATTCTCGCTCGTCATTTCCCGGCGAGCTTTACTTTTCGATCGAGTCACACGATATTCTCGGGAAGACAATAACCTGCTACATTACTTCCCAGGGAGATCCTCCGGATAGCGATCCCGGGGATCTTAGAATTACGGGAATTGGCAATAGGCGAGGGGTTGCGGAATTCGAGCGCGGCAGTTCGCTCGAAATCCAGGAATCCGACGACAACGAGCCTGTTTCGCGTGGCGAAACCTCGCCCCCTCCTCGTTCCCGAGGATTAATCGATTTGTCTGGAAGGAAAAGGATGCAATAAAGGAAAGTCGATCGGAGGCTTCCAATTAAATGGTTTGCGTCGTCTGCTATGCCTTTTCCAAGGCCATGGGGCCTCTCTCCTTCGATTAACCATCAAGCCTACCGAAGTGTTCCGTCGTCCTCGTGCTCTGGCAGCCATCGAACTTTCGGTAACGAGCCGACGTGCCTGGTAATATTCCCACGGCGAGCTGCGTTAAGGGTTGCCAGCCAGGCCGAGGGCGACAGATAGATACTCGAGGGACAAGAGCGCACTATAGCGCGGCTCTCTCGGACCTCCAGGACCTTCAAGACCTTCCACGTTGCCGACTTCATCGAGTACTTTGCAAGTTTCGACAGATCCGGGGTAATAGGGCCGACACTTTTCCCGTACACTGGATTATGTCCCACCAAATATTCGACGTCTACATTGAATTATAGTTGTCCGACGCTGAGCATCCTGAGACTGCTTGTGCCAGGCCTTTGAAGAGGATCGCAACTCTTTAACACGTTGAACGCCCCGTCATCCGGGGCGGGTGACACGTTTCTTCCTGTAATGAAAAAAAGATTTTGGGGGTAGTTTATAGTAATTTTATTTGTAATACAATTATGACAAATACATGAGATAAAGTAATCATTTTTAAAATATACTTTTACTAACAGACGAGAAATAAACTTTAATATAAGTTTGTTTTTAAAACATTACAAAAGATTTTATTAGTTACGATGCTATTCGTTAAAACATTGTAGGCACATTTGAGGTGACTCTGGTAACTGAGGACAATACGTTACAATCTTCTGCACATTTTTCTTGCTTCCTGGCGCTCAAGAGTACGCTGCCGTCTTGCGTAGCATTGAACACACATCCTTCTTACAGATTTGCCTTGAGGGTTTTTTCGAATTTGCAGGAGGTGAGATGACTTTTCAATTATTTCATGCCCTGTCTGGTTTACGTAGCCCGTAACACCTGTTCTTCTTATACATGTGCCCTGCGGGTTTTTTCGAATTTGCAGTCGGCAAAACAAATGATAAATTTCGCTAACGAAAGCTATGTTTCTTCGGAACACTTTTCGCATTTTCCACTTGGAGGCATTTATGAGGCGTATTGTATTCTTCTTCTAACGTAACGCGCTGCTTAAACACGATATCACGAATTTCGGCCCCGGGAGAAACTCCACCGACTCACCCTGGGCATTCAATGTGTTAAAACAACCCTTTAAAAAATTGCCCTTTGCTAGTCTAATAATATTTAATCCACAAAGGTTTACTGCAGACATGTCACTAAAAAAAGGCGCAATAATTCTTTGTAACGGAGATTTACAGAGAACGAACAGTGCCAAAGACAAAAGAAGAATTGTGAAACAATAGACGGTATTTTCGCTGACACGGGAGGGCAGGACCAGAAATAATAATCCGGGGGCGGCTGTAGTAATATTTCACGGGTGGAAATTAAGAAATCGTTAGTCACCGAGCCCCGGGTCCCATCAGGCGAGTTTGGCGCTTTAATTAACCCGTTCGCGGGGCGCTCGTCAAGGGAGGACGTCAACGGCACACGTGGAGTGGATGTCTGCGAGACACGATCCATATTTGTTAATCCATCGCGGCTGGGAACGAAGGAGAGAGATCTTGACGAGCAAGGCCCGCCCGTCCGACAATAGCTTGTGTCTGGAGCGGTCTGATTAATTTCGCAGCGTCGGAGGCCGACTGCTGGTATACTGGAAGATAAATGAGATCATTCCGGGACAATCGAGCATCGAGCCGATCGCGAGACACGCAACAGTCTCGCAGACCAGATCCGCCGAAAATTCATATCGATACCCGAGTGCCAGAGCGGAACGAGCACCAAGAAGGGTGGATTATGATACGGACCCTATAAATCGCAGGAGGACGTGCGTGCATCTGATCCGAGCAGAATTGCTTATAAATTAAACCGGCTGCGATTTCACGACGATAAGAAACACGGGAACAAATTCTGTTCGCTCGTTTTGTTCGCCTTATCGTTGACTTACACTACTGGCGCTGGATTTACGAATTTATTCCTCCGAAACCACAAGAGCTACGTAACCGTTGTTTCATAGATGTATTCGGGATCGTTTGAAATAGTACTCTGAATTTTTTCAAGAACCTTCGTTTCGTATTTGCAAACCTATGCTTAATATTGTAAGAATAAAATTGCTGTTTTGATAACATCGGTTGTCGGATGCATTTATATTGGCTTTTCTCGTTATAAACGTTATAAATCTGTGTCTGGTAGTCTACAAATAACGCCAGCTGTGATTTCATTATGATAACAACTCCTGACGGAATAATCGGTCGGACTGATCGTTGACTTGTACTACTTGTGCTGGCTTCAATCGCTTGTGTTTGTGAATTTCGGTCTCGGGAGTTGATAGGTTTGTTTAAATGATGTTTGGCGTATCACGAATTACATATGAAATTACTAGTGGAACATCTCGACAGAAATTGTTTTACGAGCAGCCTAATTTCTTGCCGTTCATCCCTCGCCACCCGTAGGAAAAATAAATTCACTGGCGGTAGCCGAGTATTCGCGTCACGTAGCAGAAGGACAACATCGTACGCGAAATTGCCGGGCAACTGGCATTAAACCGACCCTCTTGTCTAGCTGGGACCGATCCGGACGCGTCGATCCGTCGAGCGATCTGGGATCGCGAGCATAATCCCTGTGACCGCGGGCCGGCCTCGGCTCGAGGCACACCCGATGAATACGGATGCCGCAATTCCGCAAATCTTCGCCCCGGGACCCGAGCCTCGCAGCGAGCAGACGCCGAGCCGCACCGCACCGCCTCGGCCAAATTACCCCGACGAACGCGAAACTCTCGTTTCGGGGGGTGGCCGCCGACGCCACGGGGAACGTTTAGCTGGTTGTACGGGGGCGAGAGTGCGGCCTGTCGGATCGAACGCAATAAAAAGTAATGATAATTGAGACAGGAAGATGCGATGACCTACACCGGGATGATTCACTTAATGCGCTTCACCTGAATCGTTATTTCTCCCCCGAGGGATGATTTACTGGGTAAACAGGCACCAGTATTTAAGTCCCTTAGATCGGCTCTATTCAGGATACTTTTGATAGATGCTGGTTCCCCTAATCCTCCTCTATGTATCTTTGTTAATGGCAATTCATTCTTATTTTCCTAGGAAATTCAAGATGGGAAGTATTCAAGCATACTTACATTTTCACGAAATGAGCTTTAAATACGTTTGGAATTGACTATTAAGAATGTTCTAAACGCTTTCGAATTATCCCCCAAACGGATTGACATTGCACAGGACCGTGGGTCCAAAGGAGCCTCCCTCGGAAATCGGGGGGTGGAAATTATCGGACGGGTCGATGGGGGGTTAATATTCATAGGAGTGGTACTGGATAACGCGTCCGAGGCACTCGTAAAACTACTATTAACTGGAATCCGAAACAGGTCCGGGTAAACTTATATTCCCAGCGGCGATCCCCTTTCCGGTCGGCGTAATTCGAGTGGCGCGGGGGTAGAAGGGTGACTTGTGGCGACGCCGGATAAACCGGGAGCAGAAATTGGGTACAACAAAGTCGGATATACGCCGGGAATGTGCGTGTAGGACAGAGTGTCGCTTTGTTCCGTTTTCGCACACACGCACCCCTGGAAACGTCTCTGGGAAAACGGGGGTTGAGCGCGTATTATTTTTAAAAGTCGTGTGGGTGTGGCCTACCGAGTAACATATATACTCGGGAAATTGTCGCTCGCGATTCCAGTTTCAAATAAAAACTGGAATGAAAAAGGCAGGCGCTTTATAAAGGGACACTATCGTAAGGGATGGAGAGGAAGCTATTGCAGGAAGAAAAATTCTATCTATAATGAATTATTAACTGGAAGACTTGTAGAATGGAAGAATATGTTGTGCATTCATTTCGAGAGGAATTTTAGAATGCAGTAAACATCCCCTTCCCTGTAAGGGAGGAAGGGAAAGCTATTATAGGAAGGAAAAGTCTGTACTACAATGAAATATTAACTGTAGTCGAATAGAAAATTTGTCGCACTCGATTTTCGTAAAAACTGTAACGAATAAAACATGTCCTTGTTGTTAAGGGATGAAGGTGTGAATATCCTAACTTAACCCATACCAGAAGAAAAATTCTGTTCTACGGTACAATATTAATTCAGAGAGGTTCGGAAGTTGGAAGGGGTAGTATAAGGGGTGAGAAGTGGGCTGCAGACGGTCAAACGTGAAAAACTACCTCCGTTTGGAGCGACGAATCCCGTAAGGGGGGCACGTACTTCATTTCATACTTCGACTGGCTCACGCGCGCCGCGGCCGCGAAACTTATGGCAGCTACGACATCCACGGGGCACAGAAGAAAGACGATGGTGTGGGGGTGGAAAAAACGTCGGCGCACAGTTCGAAGGGTGAAGGGGTTGGGCGAACCTAGCCTCTATCGGACTGTCTGCGAATTATTAAACATAACGGTGAAATATCGCGGTGGCCGATACGGGGGTGGCTCGAAGGGGGCGCAACGTGAGCTGCTTTCGCAACGGGCATTTTCGCTTTGTGTATTCGGCTTTCTGAGAGCAAAGCGAAGGGAGGAGGTGCACCGGGGTGGCAGCATCGATGCATTCGACGACGGCAACGCGATTATTCGGCTCGAGAGTGTTTGATCGATGCTGCCGACGTTGCGTGCCGAGAAACGCCGTCGTCGCCACTCTCTCTCTCTCTCCCTTTCTCTCTATCTAACTTTTGCCTCGTTTCGAATACGCAAACAGCAGTAATGCGTTTATGAATTCGGGGGTGAGTGTTTTACTCGACGGGCACAACCAGATGCACGGGATAAATGGTAATCGACGGGCTTAACCCACGAGTCGCAATTAAAACGCCACCAAATTATTTCTACGCCTGAAAAATGATTTCATCCGCCGTGGCACGATTCCATTAATTTTCAAAATGTTTATCTGTGTTGATACAGAAATTAACCGGACACGCTATCGAGTTTTAAAAATAATTGGCACATGTTGCCTTATAAATGGACTGCGGATCTTTATGTAGAATAAAAATCAAGACGGAGAGCAGAATTTTTCTAAAAATAACAGAGAAAACTGAAAAAGGCGGTCTCTAAAGTACTAGATCCCGGTCGTTGTTCTAGGACAAGTCAGGAGGTAAATCTGGGCTTTATCTGCGAGTGTTACGTCTATCCGTGCATTTTCGCAGATATCTCCCCGAAAAGAAGAGATCTCCGGAGCAAACGGAAGACGCAGAGTCCCGTCAGACTCGTCCGGAGCCAGACAAATACGTCTGGCAAACAAAACATTTATACTCCGGTGTTTTGCACAGTTTCACCCTGCACACCCTCTCTCTCTCTCTATCTTTCTCTCTTTCTCTCTCTCTCCGTATCGCGGACCGGAGACATCTATTCGTAGAAAAATCCGCGGCCTCGTGGAAATTCGATTACCGGCACTCCGAGTCGAACAAATGCGTTCCATGAAGTCGCGCCGTGGAACAACAGATCCACAGCTAATGCTGTTTACAGGCTTAGACTCGCGCGCTACGGGGAAATCCTTTCGAACGACTTTCCTTAACGCCGATCACGATACCCCAGGAAAATGGTTAAAAGCACCGAGCTTCGAATTAGTTTCTCAATTCTCTCGCTTCTTCCCAACGGTTCACCTCGTGCGATTTCAACAGGAAAAAGAAAACTATCCGATTGGAAACTGTTGCGATGGGAATTTATGAATTGTTTGCTCCGTGTTCGGACTTTTATACGAATCCTGGCTTACCAGAAAATAAATTATTTATCGGATTTAGCGGTGCACTGGAGAAGAAGATCCTTACAGTGCAAATTGTTTTAAAGCGTTTGCCGCATTTCATTCTTAAGTAAGAATTTACTAGTCATTGCTGTTTTCATGTGCACATACTTCTAATGTTTCGAAGAAACATAATTACTACTGTCTGCGAGGAGGAGAATCCGCTGGTTCACCGAATTCTGATTTCTCGAGGGAGGATTTCACCTAACGCGAGATTCCAGGTGAGGAGTCGTCTCCGTCGGCAGCCGACTGCAGTTACGATTATGGCAGTTCCCCTCGACGCGCGACAGTCCTACTTACGACATATTAGCGACTCCTGAGACGGCCATTAACCGGTCTCTTACAAGATAGACCGTAACGTTAGTTGACGCGACGATTGCCGACCTCTGACTCGTCTCTCCTCCCTTGGCCTCTCTCCGAGGAGTCTGGCGTCTTGGTTGCGATAACAGCACACGTGTCGCTTGTCTAGATAAAATTCAAGCCTGTCGCGGAGCGAATTGCTCGGCGTATCTCAGCTAATTGTTATTAATCGCCACTTGTCCGACGTTCTATTTCGGTCCTGTTCGCTCGCGAACGCCTAATTCGAGACACAGTGTTCCGTAGATCTTGAAACGAACAGTTCGAACGAGCTTTCTAACTATCCTCGAGACAGGCGTGGTTCGAGAATATATCAGATTACGGTAACAGTAACGCCGCGGATTAAGGCTCTCGCTCGGTGATATATTCTAATTGCAGAAGGGAGTTGAACTTAAGTGAGATTCACCGGTATTCGAGTTGGCCCGCTAATACCGCCATTAGCATGGCCAATGAACTACGAACTCTCGGCTCAAGACGAAGAACGGTCCCGAATCAGCTGGCAAAATTTCATTCACCGGCGAAGCGGATTCGCTGAGAAACTTTGCCGAATTCTCGAGCGAAACGATCGAGAGCCCCGAACGCCCTGGACTCGATCGATTCGACGCTCTTCTTTCCTTCCACTTCACGGGAGACGTTTGCTATAGCTTGTGGTAGAGGTTGTCGAACCTCGAGGGAGGGAGGGAGTGTTCTACGTGGCTCATATCGAAAACCCATAAAAATTAATGTTCCACGATAGCGCCACGCTCGTAGACGGTGTGATCTATACAGCCGCAATCCGATTACTGTCACCGGTGTCCGAGGATCCTGATCAGTCCAGGGGTTTACGCGAACCGTTATCCATTTCGGCGTGTCCTCGTCGCCCGCTAACATTGGCCAACATCCAACGGCGCTAATGGCATTTAATTGACCCTCGTCGATGTGTCTCCTACTTGGCACGAGCTTCGTTGCCTCGTATAGACTTCCGATCAACTTCTTCCTGGGTACATTGGATTCGGTGATCATTAGACTGCGGATCTTCATGCGTTTATGAAGAAATAAGTTGAGCGAAATATAAAACATTAACAAAAAAATTCAAGAATATTGTAATGTTGTTTTTACACCGACAAAGTCATTAAGGGATGAAATTAATTTTTATTTTATTCCTGCTTCTGACAATTGATGCAGAATATTTTTATTTTGCACGAAGATCCGCAGTCTTCTTAACGCGACAAAGTCATTAACGGATGTAATTCATTTTTATTTTATTCCTGCTTCTGACAATCGATGTAGAATATTTTTATTTTGCATGAAGATCCGCAGTCTTTTGAACGCAACAAAGTCATGAAGAGATGAAATTCATTTTCATTTTATTCCTGCTTCTGACAATCGATGCAGAATATTTTTATTTTGCATGAGTCTTTTTATCGCGACAAAGTCATTAAGGGATGTAATTAATTTTTATTTTATTCCTGCTTCTGACAATCGATGTAGAATATGTTTATTTTGCATGAAGATCCGCACTCTTTTGAACGCGACAAAGTCATGAAGGAATGAAATTCATTTTCATTTTATTCCTGCTTCTGACAATCGATGCAGAATATTTTTATTTTGCATGAAGATCCGCAGTCTAGTGATCATACTTTCTTGGAGAAGATGAAGGACAAATAATAATTATTATACTCTTTTAAAGAAATCAGGTTTCCACCAGCGAAAGAATGAGATCATCAGATATCAATCCCAAGTTCACTGTATCGCCCAATACATCGGCTTGAACGGATCGATGGCGACGGGTATCTACATAGAGGCAACCAATACATCAGCGAGTGGTCACTCCGGCCGAAGTGTCCGCCGGTCCGAAAATAACGGGGCCGTTTTCCCGGGGTCGAACGGCCGATCTTCCAGATATTAGAGTGTTTATCCAGGCTTTGCGAACACACTCGACGCATTGTCTGTTTGCCTGAGAGGACGCCGGGTCTCCCGCAGGACCGGCTAACGACATTAGCTCGGGATTTGTCTTCGGGGGTAGATCCGCGCGACCGGCAGCCTGTATACCCTATTAATATTACTGCTGTATCACTGTTTCGCCGGACTCGGCGTCGTTAAGGGAGATGTACGCGCAGATAAGGCAAACAGCCGGTTCCAGGGTCGACTAAGGGACCGTCGCGCGAGCCCTTTGTGCCCCCGGAACTTTATTACGGCCGTCTCTAATGGGAAACGACGATTCCGTTCCTTTTTTAACGGCCACGCTCGCCGAAATCGGGCTAATGGATTCTGCGACGCGAAGAAACACGGGGACACCACTTCGGGGAGTTTCTGATTGCCTTATGACACTTCCGGAGGGTGCAGGCCTGCGAAGATGATGGAACAAAGATTTTCAAGTACGTCCATTAGACGAAGCACCGCTAAATGTGTTTGCTGGAGCTTTGACTTCGGCTTAAGAAAAATACTGAATGAGGTTACTGTCTTCTTTGGGGTGTAATGCAACCCCTGGTGGGCTAAACAAATTTCTATCCAACCTCAATTTTTACAAATCAACCCTTAGAAATTCATATCCACGTAAATGTCCGAAGTGTTTTCTAAAATTCTTTTCTCATTCGATAATCTGACGATTCTTGTTTTCATTTCACCGGGGATAGTAATATTGTAAATGAAATGGCCCTTCTGTCAAGATAGATTGCGTTCTAACCCGTACGAAACATCCCAGCACGAAAGCACGAGTCGTTCGAGTAGCGAGAAACCCTGGCGAGTATTATCTCCTGAGAACGAAGCATAATTATATAAACAGCGATGCCAATCCGCTCCGTAATAACGACAGAAACGGCGAGGCCTTGCCACCCCTCGGGAGAGACCCATGTAAGGGCTGCTTCATTAAATACTCGGATCCCTGGGAGAGCAGCGTCCCTGCCTCGACGTAGTCAATGATTGTAATAATAATTACGACATATTAATAATCGTGGATTACGTTGCCTGCGTGCCGTCTTTAATAGGCCGCTGTCGGTGGAGATAGTTCTTAATTGTGCTTGTGGGGGTGGCTTCCCTTTGCGGGGCCATGTGTTTCGAATGATTGATCAAATAGAGCCTGTTGAAAAACTTTTAAGTGGAATAGGATGGTTGTGGACAGACAGAGAAATGAATTATTTCATTTCAATAAATACACCTGAGCCTATTTAGACAATTTATTCTTTACTCACCAACTACTCAGCTCTACCAACAACGAAACCAGCCTCTAAAAATCTCACCCCTGGCTAGACCAGCCTCGCAACCCTTAAACAGCAATCGCTCTCCAAATCATCATCTTTATTCCTGGTAATATAATCGATGGATGCTCGCTGTCACGGTAACACGAGAAACGAGGATAAAACCAGCTGGAAGGGAAAAACCAATTTGAAAACGCTTCATTGTCCCAATGTCAACTGCTGGCTCCCCATTCCACCTAATCGAGCGCAATCACAGCTCGTTCCGACGACCCCGGGAAACGTTTCGCGAGGAGTTCTCGTTTAAGATTCCGAGGAAAGAGCAAATGAAAATCAAACGATACCAGATTAAGTGTCTTGAAAAGTCGATGGAGTCGGGCCCTTCCTCGTGGGGATGAAGCGTTATTAATGACGAGGGGGTGACAGCGAAGGCTGTCGTCCCTCGGCTGACAACGCAGTCGCTGCCGTTCCGACCTGGGAAGTCTAATGACGATTAATTCGATGTCTTGGTGACGCCTCCGAGCAACGGCAGGTCCCCGGACTTCCGTTTCAAGCTACGACTATGTAGAGAACCGCTAGCCGAGCCATTAATCAACGAGAATGAGCATCGCGCGAATAATAATCGATCCCCGGACCCTCAGCGATGCTCGACCGCCTCCGGCAAACGCTCGCGAGTATGCGAGCTCAGCTCCCTAAGCGCCCTTCGCGGGGGGTAAACAATCCTTTACGGGAGGGAACTACATGCTGAATTTCAGCTGCGTTGCGTGTAATTATTGATTTCTGCGACTACGATTGTACCAGCGCGGCACTCGGTCTTCACCCCTTTGAACAACACATTCGCAGATGAATTGTAATTTTTGAGGATCGAGCCGCTGTCGATGCCAATCTTTCAGTGTTTCCTTTGCGAACAATTTGGTGATGTTAAAATTTTTCGATGGTGAAACAAGTTTGGATGGTACGTAAAAGCTTTGCGTATAAATTCTATTTGATGTGGTCCAGCATGAAGAAAATAGTTTGGGCATTTTCGTATTTCAGGAGGATGATCCAGCTTTGCAGAAGCATGATGAATTTTACGATTGAAGACTGCGCAAAGGATCGAGAGAGCGGGCAAGGATTCGGGTAACAGGCGGCGATTAAAGGCTCGAGAGTCGCAGCCCCTAAATTGCCGTGAAAATACGAGTGGCCCATTAATCAACCGTTCGAGCCAATATCCATCCCCTGAATAATAAACCGATCCCCGGGCCCAAAATGGATTTTTGCCTGGAGCGATTCGCTGCGCTACCCTGATATCGAGGGCTTGTAACGACACCCTTACAACGACGACGGCTGCATAATCGGAGGATTTCGGATTCCGCCCTTTCCCCACCGGCGGTGCACTTCATCTCATGTAACTTTTATAAAACGAGAAACGATCGCGCCCGCCGTCCCGTAAAAAAATCCTTTGAATCCCGTGGAAACGAAATAGAGTCGGCCAACCCGAGGGATCACGGGATTCGAGCATTGTCAATAATGCCGAAGGACTATATCATTCTTTGTCAGCATCTTTAACAACTTCCTACGTCTGGAAAATTTAATACTGTGCTACTTGTTGTGTCGTATTCATTGCTCTTTCCTGTTCTTGGTAAGCGTGCGAACATATTCTTACCTGAACATATCTAGTATTAACCCTCATCCACTCTACGTGGTACCCGGGTACCTATTTCAAATTCATTCACATAATATTCAATATTTTTCAATTGATATGTATGTCCTTCATCTTTTGTGACATCTCTAATCTACTTCAGATGAATTAATATCCTTGGAATTAAACAAAAATTTTATACACACACACACACACAACATTTCACAAAAAAAAACTCCCAAACCTTTTTTTTCGCATTTGTTATGATGAGGGTACCCAGGTACCACAAGGCTCAAGTAGCCAAATTGGATCCTATACAATTGTGATTTATAGTACAACTATTTCTCAGTACAAATTTCATTGTTTCAAAATACAATCGAACTACACGTCACTACAAGTAATACATTTTTAGCGAGGACGTGCCATAAAAAATCTACAGGTCATTCGGGGCCAACTATCAGGTATATGCATGAACCTGAGGCAGATGGACCAGTCACGGACCAAGGGCCCTCGCTGGGGCCTGGTAGCGACGATGACGCTACAATAGTATGCAGCAACCTATATGGGTACCCGGTACCTCTTCATGCAGAATCGTATAAAAAATTACTCGTGTGGATGAGGGTTAAAAGGAAAATATCGATGTCTGATCAATTTAACGTTGTACTACTTGCTACCCTATATAATATATTTCTATATTCTTTTACCTCCGAGACAGCAATGTGTCTAACTCCGTGAACTGTTTACGAAACATTTAACGAAGCGAGCTCATCAATTTCCTCCGAATACGCGTCTCAATTTGCGTCTCCGCACAGCAGACGATGTTTTTCTTTCAAAGTAATCCCGACGTAAATGTAATGAATGAATGAATAAATAAATTTCAGAACGAAATCACCGGTAGAATTCCGTAATGAACGTCGGCGTGGTCGATCGATCACTTTGCCCGACTCGCGGCAACCGGAAAACACATGCATAATGAATGAAAATATCGAAAGTAGCCGGGCTAATATTTGAATAATAGCTCGCGGAAGAATTTATTCGGGCAGCGTGCAACTCCCGATCGCTCACCCCCGCCATATTTCAAGCTTACATTACCCGTCCTCTCACCCTCCGACAGTGTTACATATTTTACTCTACATTATTCATCCTCTAACCCCGGCGTCCTCATATTGCATAGTAAGAACCGTTTCGTCCCTTGCCGTTCCAAGAGGGTGAACGCCATATTCCCTTTAAGACTGCCACTGACCGACAGAGACTCCCTTAAAGGTCGTTAACTAAAATCGTTAGCCATGTCTTGCAATTCACTCGAACCATATGCCTCCGAGTTTCAGCTGCTTTTTGACAGTGGTCCAGCGACGAATGCAAATACGTCGTTGATCCAGCCACGGAGAACAACGAACTACCCCGAATATCAATGGGGAATGGCGTGGATTTTAAGGAGTCCATTCCCGAAGAAGAATCGCGACCCGCACCTCATACGTCATTCCTTTTCCAGGGAAACCGACGTCGGGGAGAGAACCGTGCTTTATGGAACGCGATAAAACTTACTCGAAAAATTCCAACCATGCAGAGAGGGGGAAGATCATGCTATTTCTTCCCTGGAAGCTTTAACCACCGAACAAACGTCTTCGAGTTAGGGAAACTTGCCCCATTCACCTTTTAACATCCTCCGACCGTTTGTCAGCTCCATTCCCGAGAAATGTAATTAAATTACTTTAACAGCACGACAATCTTTTACTATTTAAACAATAGACTTGGTATTCATTTCGAGAACTTGTTACACGAATTGTACGTTCAAGTAGTAACAGGAGAGTTTACAGACTGATGAAATAAAAATTTAATTTGTCCGTCGTAAAAGGTGTTTGCCAGCGAAATAAGCAATCTGAAAAATGTCGAAAGGCCGAAGAGATCGCTGAAATATTAAGAGCGTCGGGCCAGGAAGCATATTTCGGGCTTCGGTAACGCGGTTCGAACGGACCTGAACAAATTCCCCGGTTTGGCCCGCGTTCCCGAAGGCGTCGTTCCTTCCGCGAGAATGATCCACCCTTATAAATTTCGCAACGTTTTATTCTCTCCTCCATCTTTCCACCCGGCCGTTCGAGTGCGGATTTTTACGATACCGCGCGCAGCGGCGCGACGTGGCTCCCCTATTCACGAGGAAACATGTAAATACTTATGACGAACGTCGCCCATACGCGATTTCGTTTCACGACTTCGTTCCGTTTCTCGTCTCCGATCCCCCAGTCCCGCTCTTTATTATTTTCTTTTTTTCTGGCCGCCCCTTCATCGCTGATCCAACCGACAGAGCATCGTCCGGGTCGCGTAAAGACGCCGGTTTTACGGCGTCCGGCTTTACGAGGGCCTCTTAGAAATATTTCACTCTTCTCTCTCTCTCCTCGCCCCCTGATATGCCGTTTCATCTTGCCACTATTCAATGGACATCGTTTTGTGCGAGATCCGCGCGCGCTCGCGCGATCTTAAACCGCGAGGATGTAAGCGCAGCCTCCGCAGGAAACCGTTCCATAAAAATGCAAAATATTCTGACCGGTCACTGCTCCGTCTCCTTTGAAACCAAATAGGATCATTGTGGCTTTCGGTCCCGTGGGAACGTCTCGCGGAGTTTCTAAACGACAGAGAAAAAGGATTTTTACGTTCTACTAAACTCTGAGAAGAAAATTTCAAAATCTTTATGCAAAATAAAAATTGTCTGTATCGATTGCAAGGCAATTATAAAAATTCCGATTTTCTACGGGCAGACTCAGGTTTCCCAACGAGATGATTCGAATAGTATCGGCGCAGCGGCGACAAATGCGGTCCATCAGGAACAAAGGCAAGCGGAGATCGAGAAACCGTAGCAAATCCTGGGGAGAGGAGACTTAATACGCAACAGCATCCTCGAAGCTACTCTAAAAGATCAACGGAAGGCCCAGAAGACCATCAGAAGAGCCCAGCACCCACCGTTTTCAGGGCAAAGTACAGTGAAGACCGTGAGGATCCGCAAATCTCCCCGGCAAAGCGGAATTAAGTCCTCTCGATTCGAAAAACGAGTGTGGGGGTAGAATTAAGAGTCGCGACGACGATTCACTGATTCCCTCGGTAAGAGGGGAGACCTTGCCCACAGCTGATCCAGGGCACACGGAATTGATTAGAAAAGAGAAAGACCGTGCCCATGGGCTAAGTCTCCGTTGGGACGTTTCTTTTGTATCGGTCAGGCCTAAAATTCGATTGAACATCGGCGTTGGATGCTGGCGTCCCCCTTTTCTTAGACATCAAAGAGGAGCCGTCCCCCATTTTGAAGGGCCTACGACGACCAGCGTCTATTTGATTTTCTTATTTTTACGATCGTGCGCCACCTACCGAAACATGTAAATGCGAATCCGGAATCCCTTTAGCGGACTCTCGCAAGGCCATCCCCTATTTTCACCCCGGGGGTCGCCCAATGCATTGAGCCGTGCGTGTCACTTTTTCGACCTAACGCGATCGTTAGGCCAGGATTAGGTTGATAACATATTCAGCCGAGGGAGTAAACGTATGGACGATCGACGGACCAAGCCGATAAACCCGCGGACCACGATACCTTTTTCTTCGGCGACCTGCGACATGGCTTTATCTCCGTCGTTATCGGCATGCTTTAGTTTTCGAACATTCATGGACACTTTATCCGAACATAATCTCCTTCAAACTGACGGAGAGTCTGTGTAAATTTGTCACTGTCTATTTATAACAATAATAAGATAATTAATTAACTAATTGGTTCTCGATCGTAATTTATCTTAATGGTAGAATAAATGACGAAACTTCCGTTCATGGTCCACCTCAGAATTCGAAGAAATTTTGAAAATAGGTTCTTCTTTTACTAAAATGACGATTGCCAGAAGGATTTTTGGCGAGCCGAAAATTTTTTCTATCGTTTCAATGTCGCTCTCTACGTTACCGACTTATCGATTTTTTATTTTATATAGAATATCTTCATTTAATTGTAAAAATGGATCTTCACCAACCTAGTTCACCTCATAGCACCATAAAAATTCACACAAATGATCTATAAGCGAATCCTCTTTAGTTTAGAGTGATACATACATGAGGTAATCTTTCAATTTTTAAAGACTACTCCTGGATTTTCGTATGCGTGGTCGGGCCGGCCTTACGGCCGACCCTCTCCGCCCCCACCACAACCTAACCCTAACCTAACCACAACTCATTCTAATCGCATAAATAATAATATAACTAAATAATAAATAAACTTTTCGGGTTTGAAATTCGGGCATTGAAATAATAAAAAAAAATTTTTCGACTCGCCAAAAATCCTTCTGGCAATCATCATTTTAGTAAAAAAAGAACCTATTTTCAAAATTTAATCGAATTCTGAGGTGAACCGTAAACGGAAGAACAGCCGAATAAATATTTATTCGCGGCGCACTGGTTCGATCATTTATAATAATGGAAAAGAAAAGGAAGGAGGTGTTTCTAGGAGGTGTTAGTTTTGACACCGTCCCAAAAGTAGACGAAACAGTTTGAACGATTAGTTCTGACACCGTCCCCAAGATGGACAAAACTGTCAGAAAGTCTTCCTCGTTAGTTACTGATATGTTACCTTTCAGCATAAATACGTTTTCCAAATTGCCTTCTCGCATCCCGTGTATAAGGCAGGGCCCGCTAGATAGCCTTACTGATGAGTCCTCTAGCGGGTCTAGGACGAAACACCTCCTTCCTTTTCTTTTCCATTGTTATAAATGATCGAACCAGTGCGCCGCAAATAAATATTTATATTATCAGTAATAGGATAAATAAGAAAAAAATTAATAATTGACGAGTATTTTTACATACGTTTTTTTGGAGTCCAGCGCACGAGACGTCAAGAGGAAGAGAGAGGACGTCGAAGGGCTGGTAGTCAAGGATACATCAATGAATCGAGTCCGAAGTGGGGGAGAACGAGCCGAAATGGATTGCTTGGACAAACTAGAATTACCAGTTCCACAATGCGTCTCCACTCGGCGAAGGTTATTCAAGGTGAGAGCCGGTTCGAAACGATGAAATTCGAACCCCTTTGAGGATGTTTCCACCCGTGTGGCGCCACCCGTGCCAAATCTAATTTCGATCTCTCTCCTCTCCGGTACTACTCTCTCCGTAGTCGGAGAGTCTAAAGCCACTTTAGAGAGACTCTCCCTTTCGCTGTCGAAACTTTGCACTCCATCTGTCGATAACCCACACTAAAATCGCTTAAACAAGTTCGCTAGATTGTTGCTGAAATGGTTCAGACAGGAATCCGGTCAAAATTGAAAATTAAGGGTTCGCCTCCCTTCGTCCCTTAAGGGCGCACCACAAACTTTGCAGTCTTAAGGTGCGATCCTCTTTGCGCGTCTGGACGCAGCGTTTTGCAATCCATACTTTATTCGTCGTAAGCGATTTCTTGGTATAAACGCAATGGCTAACGTCTAGACGCAGCTCTGACAAAGTATAACGAATGAAAGAACACCAGCCACTTGTGTTTTTTCATACAGAATAATAAAGACTATAACGAATTAACGGCAAGAGAAACACCATAGAAAATTGTTACCCTAAAACCACAGTCTCGTCGATGCGGTAACTCGGAAAAATCTGCAGCTTGTAATAATAACATGAAAGCGATTATTAAGCACAATCGTCGAAATTCCGCTCGATTCGCAATTACCGAACACAATGGGGCCCCGTGGAGGCGTCCTCCCGGGCTTCCACTCGAAACTCGGGGGAACGCGGATCGAGGATCGAGAATCATTGAGATTCCGGAAAATTTGCTCCCGCAGACCCATTTTCCTTTGGGGCTTTGATAAATAATAAAGCGTGTGGGTGGCGAGGAGGGGTTGCATATCGGAGAATCAGACGGCTGCTGCGCGTCGTTTCTTCCTGTGCCTCCCCTTTCAGCGAAAGTAACAAGGAGATCGGCTGCTGGGGGGCATTGAAAGAAATGGGAGAAGGGAAAGGCCTCGAGAGTCTGGCAAAATCGAAGCCGGCATTGTCCGAGTTTCGAGTGGGAGCTCGCGTGTTCCGGGGCTGAACCACTCGAACCGGGCTTCCTTCGAGCCTGCTCGAGTGCTCGGGATGGAAAATGTCGAGCACAAACTCGATACAACGGCTAACGAGAGGCCCGATCGAGCCCGCGTAGCCCGCGCAGTTCGCGCAGACCAGAAATGAAGGGGAAAGTGCAAGTGGAATTAAGCTCCGGGAGGGAGAGAAATAGAGAGAGAAAGGAAAAGAGAGAAATCCGCGGGAAATTCTATTTGCGTGTCGCCGCTGCTCGCTCCGGAAAGAAGCTCCGAGCGATTTTCCGCCGGGAAACTCTTCGAGGACCGTCTTCCAACTCGGATTATTTATGACGACGGAGCAGAAACTTTAATCGCAGTCTGGAACTTGACTTTGGATCTTCCGACGCTACAAACACGCTCGCGCCACGGTCTGGAGGATGAGATCTGACAGATATCTCAAGGTAATAATTAATATCAGACACGGCTGAAATTCTAGCCAATCATCTCCGTGCCGACACTCTCTTTCTCTCTCTCTCCCTATTCTTAATTGATATCCTCGAGAAATCTTGAGTTTCCCCGACGGAGGTTCACGGGGTGGCGAGGAGGGTCGTTTTTCCTATGGGGATATCATTCGAAGCACGATCGGTCGACGAGGAAATTAGTTTCCGTCCCTAATTATGGGAATAGTAACGAGGGATCGATCAAACTGGGCCTGGGGGCGACGGAACCGGGGGACACAGGAATTCGAATAATAAGAGGGACTGTTGGAGAGACAGGAGAAGGTGTAACGAATTCGAAAAGAGCGATATGCCGACGAGGGAAACACTGGGACCGGGTGAAATTCCACCCCGAAGACGAGCAGTACCAGGGTCGATGACCAATTAGCGATCCCTGGGACAAGGGTCGCGCGTAAACAGGGCACCACGTCGCTGGGGCAACGAGTTTCGAGGTCAGAATGATTATTAAAGAATGGGATGTGAACGAAGACGCTTGGGTAGCTGCTCGGACCTTCTTAGGCCGCTTTGAACCTCCTTTCAGACTCGAGGAATCTGTTCCTGTCCTCTACCAATATTCATGCTTGGATTAACCCTCATCCACACGGGTAACTTTTATACGATTCTGCATGAAGAGGTACCCGGGTACCCATATAGGTTGCTGCATACTGTTGTAATGTCATCGTCGCTACCAGGCCCCAGCGAGGACCCTTGGTCCGTGACGGGTCCATCAGGTTCATGCATATACCTGATAGCTGGCCCGCATGACCTGCAGATTTTTTATGGCACGCCTTCGCTACTATCGAGCTTTTCCGCCAAGTTTTCATCCCCACTGTTTTTTGGCGAGACAATTGTATAGGATCTAATTTGCTTACTTGAGCCTTGTGGTACCCGGATACCCTCGTCATAACGAATGCGAAAGAAAAGGTTTGGGAGCTTTTTTTGTGAAATGTTGTATAAAATTTTTGTTTCATTCCAAGGGTATTAATTTATCTGAAGTAGATTAGAGATGTCACAAAAGATGAAGGACATATCAATTGAAAAATATTGAATATTATGTGAATGAATTTGAAATAGGTACCCGGGTACCACGTAATGTGGATGAGGGTTAAAGCGTGAAACAAAATATTGGAACATAGTAGATCCAGATTAGGTTGGGTTTAGGCTTGCACTAGTGCGGATTCGATGCCGATGGAGAAAGCAGAGTCCAACCGTGCACTTAGCAAATATTAAAGCTCGGATCAAAGTGTGAATCAGAAAAGGATAACAAGATTAGGGCAACGTGGGTCGTGGGTTGGGCGCTGTTTGCTCGATCGGTGGCTCCAGAAAGCCGAGTATTCCGCGCCTCAGCATTCTCAGGCATCCATCCATGTCTACGGCGAAGGATGATCGACGGGTCGTGGAAGAATTAAGGGCGGAGGGACAGACAGCAAGAGCGAGGGAGGATTCAGCCCCGGGGTCCATTGACAAATTTGCCAGCGGGCAAAAAGGCTGCTTGGTATGCATCCCTTGCTCGGTCCATCGGCCATGCAAGACCGACAGAGCTTGTGGGAACGCGTGTGCGCGTGACGTGTGTCGCGCGTCAGCTTTCCTCTACGTCGCCGTGAAATATTCCTCGCGAAACGGGAGGAGAGATATAGATATACGTGTTCCTCTTATCCATCGTCGAGACGTCGGGAAGTTTTCTTTTTTAACGAGCCGAGCTCCGACTTGCTGCTCGCAATTCCTCTTGAAGGTCACGGCTGATCGATGGCCTCACCCAGCCACCGCGGGGGATGTTTCGTCTTTATTATCCTACTACCCCGTGAAAGAAGCGAATTTTCCAATGGATTGTTTCTTTCAACCTCGGCAGACAGACTCCCCAGTCGATACTCCTGAAATTTCGGACCATCGAAGCTGCGGTTCTCTTTTCTGCCAGCCAGATACAAGCTCTCTAACCTGATCACGGTCGACTTAGGACAGAAGCGAGTTGTGACTATTCAATTTTAGTCGAACTTGCTTACTTTCACATAAAACAGTCATCTCAATATATTTATATTCATAATATATTTATATTTATATTTTACTATACATATTATATCTAGATTCATTCTATTGATATATTTGAATGTTTGAACAATTCAATTGGCACAAATCCTGCATATAAATAAACCATTACGCTCAAGAGGATTACCCAGCTAACCCAAATTCGTTGAAGCAATTGCCATCGAATTCAGGGTACAGGGTCCGAAGATCTGACCTTGGGTCGCCATAAATATTCAGAAACCCTTGGCAATCGGGCGGAATCGTTCGCCACCTGCGCCCGATAACTCTCCGCGGTAATCCTGACACACTTACCTCCTCCTAAGCCCTCGTCGAGGGTAGTCAACGAAATTCAATAAAGTTTTCGCGTTGCGACGTTCACCTGGCTGCCCCACCTGATCCACGGACTCTTTGTTAAGGAAAGGATCAGCTTCGTCATTTGAAAATAAAAAGAGAAGAAAACTCGTTGTAGACGAAACAACGTGGCCTGGAGAGAGCTCGATAAATCCTCGGAGACGGCAAACTTTCCGTCTGCGAACCGAGGCTGATTTCAAAGCGTGATCCATCGAGATTCACGATGTATCTTCCCGGGGCCAAAAATCACAGTTCCTAACAAAGTTTCCGGGCCGTTAACGGCGGCGAGAAAAACATAGAGGCGAAAAGGGACCCGGGGACAAAAACCGGGAACGATCCTCGCGATGGTAGACGAGAGGAGACGAGACGAGGACCGTGAGGTCCAGGAAATGGATGGATGGTCGTTCGCAATTTGGCCCCCCAATAACCACGACACAAAGTAGCCAATTTATAATCCCCTGCCCCTCTACGGTGCAGGATACTTTTATCTTCGTACCTTCCCTCTTTCTCTCTCTCTCTCTCTCTCTCTCGCTCGCTCGCTCTTTTCCTCTCGTCTTCTCTCGTTCTCCCGTCTGCTCTTCTTTTTTTTTGCGTTCTTCTCCCTCTTCGACAGCGTTTCGTCTCACCGAGCAGACGGCGGTGCTCGCCGATAACGGCCGCGACTCGCGAGCAATGGCCCGGGAAATTAAATTTGCCCATTAACCTCTAATCGAGCCGCGCGAACCTCCGCGGGTTGATCTATGTCGCTACTGATTTACTTAACCGGCGAGCCCGAACGCTTTATTCTTAAGTAATGCCGTTCGAAACTGCTTCCTAAGCGATCCAATTGAGATACCAGACCTTTGCTGCAGATGCTCGGAAACGGCCCAATGTTTCTTTCTCCGGTTCAGCATAGTAAGTGGCATTTCTAATCGAATTGCTGCAGCAGATATTCTAATTTTTACTCAACCCTCGTGTGCTATTAAGCTGAGTTTTAAGTTTGAATTCATTTAATAAAGTCATCATTTTTATACATTTGTTTTGTACTGTACAGAAGGTACTATAAGAATACTGTAAAGGAGACTCTTTCAGATTTCACATTTTATTCACCTCTCGATACAGCATTGGGATGAACGATTCACATTTCCGAGGCATCAGATGCGAACATCTATTTAAGAAAAAAACTCGATGTTTGCGGTGTAAAAGTCACGGACCATAGCAAAACCGATGACTGCGAAGCGCAATAAAGTTTATCGCGGGTCCGCAGCGACCCAGCCCCTTTCGCGAAGAGCGCCGTCATGCGAAAGTTAACCGTTCAGCGAAAAAGAAACGTTGGCGCAGTAAACGTTGCCGGTGTGGGTACTCGGGAACAACGGAAGCATTGTGATTCGTTGTTGCCGGTTCCCGAACAATCCCGGATGAGGTTCTCGGCGGGAGGGAGCGCGTTTACGACACGCGGTTTACGAGAACACACGGGGTTTACGAGCGAGCACACACGCACGTTTGAAATTTAACTCGCGAGAGAGAAAGAGAGAGTGTGTCACGTGACTTCCTCGACGAAAACGCTCCGGCAATTCCGCACCGGGAACGACAATGGCCCCGGAGAGGCAGCGCGTGGGCGGTCAGACTCCTTTTCTCCGAGAATGTCCCGAAATTAATTGCTTTCGTGGAAGCACTAGGGGCCGGAACAAAGAAAGCCGGCTCTCGATCGGCTCGAACGGCCTCTGTTAGCGATAATAGCGAGCCACTGAGTTCACACTACTCGCACATTGTCGCACACAATGTCTCCGAAGGGTATTACCGCTGCTAAATCTTCATTCTTCGGAACATTCCAGATTTTTAGCCACCTGATCGCCGAAACAGCAACGATGTTCGAAAATATTCTTATTTTCTTCTAAATAGTATTGGGAGTTCAATGGAAATCACCGACATAAATTTCCAGATTTGACCGACGACTACTTTGGCCGACAACGCCTTTAACCGACAACGATTTCAGATTCGT
Source organism: Lasioglossum vierecki (assembly GCA_028455595.1). Lineage (NCBI taxonomy): Eukaryota > Metazoa > Arthropoda > Insecta > Hymenoptera > Halictidae > Lasioglossum > Lasioglossum vierecki. The sequence continues at coordinate 23,967,461 of CM052335.1, read as the reverse complement.
TGTCGGTAAAAATCGTTGTCAATCAAATCTGGTGTCTGTGAAATGTTGTCGGCGAAAACCGTGTAGGGGAAATTTCTGACGGTGATTTCCATGAGATACATTATAGGAAATGAAAAGTGGAAGACACACGAAAATGGTACCAGTTTACGTTTGTAAAACCATTGGAAAATTTTTTTCACTGCAGAGCTGGCCACAGATCCAAAGATTAAAGCTTCGCTTTCGCAACGACTACGTAAAAAGTGATACACGCTTTGTTCTTGGCCGTTTCACTGAGTCACGATTGTCGTTTTTCGTTGGGAACGTAAAACTTGAGTACTTATACCTACGTTTAATTATTGATGTGTTAAATCACCGTTTCCAATTTGATGTTTCGAATGAAAATACAGTCCTGGAGAACGCTCTCGCAGCGGTGTAATGGCCGGCACTTAATGGCTGATGGATCAAAAAATTTATCGCGCCCGCGTCCCGCGCGAAACCTCGGAAGCCGACTGGCAATTAGCGACCGGTCGTTTCGGTGAAATACAAGGCTGTCCCGATCACCCGAGAGATTCATCGCGATCGTTTCACTTAAGCAGCCTGTAGTGAATCACCTTATGGGGGGACCGGGATCATTTAGGATCTCTTCGTCATTCTGGTTGAAAAAGAAAGTATTCTTCCCGCTTGATTGGCTAACTTTAATTAGACGTTATTGTACATGTACGTGGAATGTGTGCTAAATTTTTAATCCAGGGCTTTTTAAAAGTATATCTTTAAGTGCAATATTGAAAAGACACTGAAATGAATGTTTTCTAAATTGTGTGATTACTTTGTTTGAGAAATGATAGTCAAACTGTAGTTGTCTGCTCAATTACATCTTCGGCTTGTTTATTAAATTGAGACAGAATTGAGAATGTAATAATATAATATAGCATGGTACATCTTTATAAAGGAATACTTCGGCCCTCATAGATGTTACTCTAAGCAAGTATTGAACAGTAAACGTCCAAAGCCACCTCCCGCCACTGGAACTTAACGAATCGAACGTGCGAATTCAATTTTTCACAGCTCCAGAATTCACACTGTCTCCTCTGGGAAAGACTTACCTTCAAATCCAACTTCTAGGTCCCTCTACGTGCTTCGATGCTCCATCAAGGGGTGAAACGAGTTCGGAAACTCCCAGGGGTGGTGGTGGAGAAGAGCTAGACGATTTCACGTCAACGATCGACGGATAGATCTCCGATTACGATACCCGACATGCCGTATAAGTGAGCAGGTGTTGCGAATCGCGAAGGGTAGCGAGGAAAACCTTTGTAACCCTGTAAATCGAACGGAAGGGTGTCAATGACAGTTGCACTCTTTATTTGTCGATTTTTTCAGTGGGAAAGCGCGGACCTTTGAACCGCGGCAGCAAAATGGTTAAGGGTTAATCTCTGACAAGGGTTGGAAAATTGTGAACACTCGGCGAAACTGTTTTAATTCCAGCAGCTGGGCTCGTCATTTCAAAGATTTTTATTCTATATAACATGAAGGGGTAAATCTGTAGCAATTTCTTAAATGTGAACAATGGTTCCGTATTTGGTAATGAAACGTTGCTCTGAATTGTAGAATGGTGACTATTCGTAGCTGTCCAGAGTTGCCATTTGCGAGAAGCTGCGCAACACAGGGGGGTGAAATTTCGATTTCACCTGGAGCGGGTCGTTAGCTATCTATTCATGAATTGAATATTCCCAATCCGTGAATACTCACCCGTTCAGCTGTCCTCCCCCGTAATCAGACACCTCTGGATTATAACGAATGTATAATCCCCGCTAATCCGATTTCTCACGTCTCAGTTTCCATTCTCTGTCTTCCCGTTTGCCGGCTCCACGCTGTCTGGCCAGCGACGTTCGCTCACCCCCTTCGACGTCACTCCCGGACCGTTTAATTATTATCAACCCCGGTGGCTGCAGGGACGAGTGACGGATGGATTTTCGTTTATACGACGCGCGACGTGGCGTGTAATTAACTGCCGGCCAATTATAGACGGCCGTGCACCAATGCGGTTTTTAACGTTGTCGTGACAGGTGTCGGCTCCCCGTACACCCCCATGCACCCCTTATCAACCCTTCTTTCCAACACGATGAAATTCGACTGGTCACGATCGAGGTCGTGAGAACGTCGATACTGTCTTCTGCCGAGAGTCTTTTTAATTACGGAACTCGCCCCTGAAGCGCAACGGGGTTGGTCCAATCTAATTTTTAATTATTTCTGTCCTTTGTACGTTTCATCCATTGGAATTTTGATTTTAATGACTGCACTGTGTGTGTCGAGGGAAGCTCGAGAATAACAAAAAAACTGTCTACCTTCATCGACGAACAATGTTACGCAAAGGATTGGTATTAAAATGATCAGTGAATGATTTGAGGGGGGAGGGGATGCGGATGAGTCGGTCAATGAAATAACAACGCACGAAGTTTTCAATGAATTTTTTTCTTATTTTTTTTTTGTATCTTTTTCACTTCATTTCACCAATATCTTTAGGATAGTGGCATTAAAAAATGTTTATTAATATAATATGTATACTTTCCTTAAAATCATCCATACTCGTATTCTCATAGCGTAATAATCATAATAATATATAATCATTATAATAATAATATATATATATATATATCTATATTTATTTATATATATATATTATGTTTATGTATTTCGCATATAGAGAATAGTCAATTACATAGTAGGTTTGCGTAGGTTTTTTTTGTTGTATTCATTATTACCATTATTATTTTTTTTTGTTCATTTAATCTTTAATTGTAAAGGTATTCCATTACTAAACATATAAAAGCGGTATAAAGCTCGATCCTCACACGCTAAATTGTATTTTACCTCCACTTCATTTCTTCTTTTATTTTCCTTATTCCGCGAGTTCTCGTATTCTTCTTTTGTCCGTTCTCTCACCCAATAATAATAATAATTATTGAATAAATCGTCTTACCACGAAGGTTAGTTCTCCTTTCTCTCTCTCTCACACACACACACGCGCGCGCGCATACACACACTCATCCTCTCACCCTTCCTTTTTCGCTATGCAAATCACCCCTCGCGAACAAAAAAACCATTTGTTTGCTCTCATACGTTCGCACACCCATCGATCTCGCACGAAAAAAAGAAACTGACATCGTCGTCATTCACGCAAGTCTCCCGCTCTCTGTCAGCATTCGTTCTCTCTTTTTCTCTCTTTCGTCACTCTGTTCACGTAAACCTAGGCGCGTAGTAATGCGATTTTAATGCTTAATAAGTGTGTACAGTGTACTTCGTCGTCGACGTCCCTTTCGTCGAAGCCCCGTCGTCGACGTGCATCGCTGTCGCCCACCGGGCGAAGAAAAACAGAAAGAAAACCGCAAAATCAACCCCTTCGAGCTCGCTCGAACGAACGAAAACAGCACAAGAGCAAAGTAGAAGATCCGGTGGGGATGGCCAGGGCCGAGATGCAAGGGGTGCACGTGCGAAAGGGACGCGTGAGCCCGAAAAAACTGCCAGGACCATATTGACCGTGTCCTCCGCTCTGTCTAAGAGCATCGATTAATTAACGCGAACTCGCATCCAGCGCGACGATGACGACGGTCACGGAGAGACCACTCTCTCCTGCTCTCTCTCTTTCCCCGCCTCCCCATGACCTTGACCCTCTGTCTGTCCCTGAAAATCCGGGTCAAGGGCCACTGGTCCGACCGTCGCCAACGACGTCTCCGTCGAGTGAAATATTAAAAGACTAAAAAGACGAGTCGTTTCTTCGAGACTTTTCCTTCCCCTTCATCCTCCTCCCATCTCTCAACCTCACCAATAGGCCTCTGTATTACATTTCTCTTTCTCTCTCTCTTTCTCACCCTTTATTTCATTTCCATTCTTTGTACGCCACCTATGTTCTCGATTGAATTTGTTCTATCCAGAGGAAATTGAAAATTCGCTTTTCCGAACGATCCTCTCGAAGAAACGACCCTAAAACACGTGTTAAGCACTACCTCTCGATCGACACAGCTTATCGATAATATACTCTTTTTTTCTTTTCTTCAACCGTAAATCATCCTTCTTCGTTACTTTCCGCTCCTTCGTGCGTCTATCTTCCCCTCGAAGTCGCTGGCGGGCACACCGGCGCGTCTTTTGTGTGTGTGTGTGTTTCCCTTTTCTCGCGGTCCCTTACCCACTATCTGCCGCGGATTTTTCATCGGCCGTGATCTCGATCGTTCTCGGAGGATTTAGTCTCACTATTCTCCCGCCTCTTCCCAGAGCTCGGAGATCACCGCGAGCGCGATTCCAACGCCCAGCGCCGAGAATCCGTCGCGACGCAGCATTCCCGAGACTATAGAACATTTGCATCACACACAAAAACCACGAACCCCGTCAAAAACACGATCCTCCGGCCACGTTTTGTACGCTTTCGATACCGTTTCGACAGCCACGCTTCTTACTCGGATACGTTCGCAGACGCGATCCACGATCTTACAACCGCTGATCCGGTGATCCGATAGCTACGATCCCGATAGGATTAACGAGAGACACGCATCCTTCTGATGGGACTGTGTGTGCTGCCCCTCAAGATAACCCTGCAACACTTTTACCTGGATCGAACAAAAATTTGTATTACGTCGTCAATCCTCCTAGATTCGAATCCGAATTTTTGTACGGAAATATGAAACAGCTCTCCATTAAATGGGGGGTGAATTTTGCAAAACCACTTAACTTTCGGAAATAAAATCGCATATCTCTTCAGAAAAATAGTTCCTCTGATTGTTATAATAGTTTCTCAATTCGTTCGATTCTTTATTGTTAGAAATTTATTATAAGGGCCCATTGATACATACAGTGGAATAAATAATATTGGATACATAAATAAAAAAAGCTTCTAAAAATTACAAATAATAGAGACATATCGTACAAACATTTCCGCCAATCGATTTTAGTAGTTACATTTTCCTATTGTTTAATAGATCTTACGGCAAAAGATCCGATCGGAAAAGCGATGCGTTCGTGGATCGTCGACGCGGATCACCGTTCGATCAACGAGATAGATCTGGCAAACCAGAAGTCGCCACCGGTTGCTGATGTCGCCCGCCAGCTAAAGGTACAGCGTAGTATCTAATAACACCCGAGTTAGACTCTCGCCCTCAAGCCAACCAAACAAGTATAGTTCGCATACAATTATTACAAATACGAATCCTTAAATATCAACTCTTATACTCTAACGATAGAATGATAATTAATAGGGTGTGTTGTCTCTGGCGAGACGACCGGGATGTAAACCGAGGTATACCCGGCCCCACTTTACCGGGTACACGTATCCGTAATAATAATATTTTTCTTCCTAATAATTAATATACTCTTGTTAGCTTTTCCCACTTTTTTGTTTCCTTTTATCTCGAATAGGTTGTTGTCACCGAAGAAGCAACGAGTGCCTCGCGGGATTCGCCGTCGATCGCAGAAGTTCACACACCTATGCAAAATATGCTGATAGATCGAATAAATAAATGATAGATCGAATAAAACAGATCCTCAAGAACTAATATCCTTGAATTTAGTCTTAAAAAAAGATGGAATCGACGCAGAATATTTTTATTTTACATAATGATTGACAATCTGGTCGTAATATCGACAACAAAAAGTCAGGCTGACTTTAATGGACGAGTCAATTCAACGTCGATAAAGCAATCTCTTTTAATTCGATTATTTCATTGCGTGTAGACTTTTACGACCGACAGCATGTCGTGCATTTTCTAGCAGAGACGGGTAAAATCGTCAACGAAACGTAAAACTACCGAAAACAATATTAAACACAATCACACTCCAGACTCTCCAAAAATAAGAGAACAATATTACCAATTCCGTCCACTGATTATTCAGGACTATAAGATGTTCCCAAACAATCCTCTGAATATTTAATTCGATTGAAACAAGATCAAACCCCCGTCTCTGTGTTCGAATATCGACGAACGTCGTTCATAGTTAACCGACGAGTGTGAGGCTGAAAATGAATATGTAATTGGCGAGCACCGAACCGGAAGTGCTCGTCAAACGTCTGCTGGGATTTCCCTGGAAAGTAAAGGGTTTTGCTTCGCTGAATCTCTGCTCGGAGTACTCTAACACCTACTATGTTATCGATTAGAATTAGATAGTTCCGGCGAGACGAAACCGTCTGTGCTTCTCTTATGCTTACAGATCTACCTAGAGATACCTGAATATAGGACCCGAAGCGGAGTTCCTCTGTCTGAAAACAGTGCGATCTTGAATCGTGGCGGCAGATATCAACGCGTCGAACCATTCCCGATGATGTATCGAACTCGAACGCAGCCTTGGACATTTTCAATTCATCGTTCATACACTGTAAATGTTCTACAAACTGAGAAAAAGAAGCTTCATTCTTCATGTAGTTTTTTTTGGATTCGATCATTTTAAATAGAATTACAAATAATATAAATTATACGGAAGGAATCACTTGTGTTTTATAATCAAAGAATTTACGAGAATTTTCCGAAGGTGTTGTTTAAGAAATGTCCAAGGCTGGTCGAAGCTCGCCTGTGCGAAAGCTCTCTGACCCATTTCCTCCGTAAAACTGCTAATCGAAAATACCTGAATCCCCTAATCGAAAGCTCAGTCGACTTTTTAGACAGAATATCGAACTGGATGTGCCGAGGTCGATTCTCAAATCGATTCCACCCACATTGAACAGTATACAAACAAAAATTCCCATCGCAGAAATATTCTAGTTGAGACTGTTTTTCAATAAACGATAGAAACCTGCTCGACCGAGGACGATTTACGCAACCATCTACCATCGAAACGCTTTCTTTGTTTTTTTTTGTAGATCACTTTTTAGTAGATTTTTATCAAAAATATATTCTATATATATGTGTATACGTAATCTCCTCCAGCAAGACGTCGGTCTTCCCCAGCGCTCGAGTAAAAAAGTCTACGAATATTCGAACGATCAAGGAAATCTTGAAAGATCGGATATGGAGTCGCCAAGTGAACCTAATCCGCTGCCATTTGTCAAATTTTGCCGTCCTCGAATCGTCCATGGTCGAGCAGCCGATTTTTCTTGAAACAATCGCAAATTTTCATTGAGCTTTATTCCGAAGAGGAAACGAAAAATAATATTTTTGAATTGTCACAGTGGCTGAAATCATTTTGAAAAGTCTTCCCCCGCGTGGCACGGTGTTCCTAGGATTATTTAGAGATCATCTACGAAAGATCAGTCTGAAGTCACCTGTAAATGCGTCGAAATTCACGGAGATAGAAATACACGCGGCTAAAAACGTCTCGGAAAATTCGAAGGCTGGAACAATTATGTTTCTCGAGTCTTATTTCGGCAGTCCTGCTCGCTGACGTCTCGAGAACGATCTCTCGATCTCGCCTCGGTTTCCATTCTTAAATCCAATCTCCGTAGAAAGCAAGGATCGAGGTCCACGTAGGTCATTCATTTTCGCAAAACCAAAAACCGCGACATCGATGGCGGAAAACCAGCAAGAGCACGCACACGAATTTTGAGTCTGCTTGCTGCGCCAACGAAGATTAAATCTCGGACAATTTTTCTCATAGTTACTCCTCGATTGAGCTCTCCAGGTAGCCTAATCTTGAAACCAAAGTCTCACTTCTTCGAGAACCAGATCGAGAGATGACCGATTCGTCAGCGTGATTATTTTAAATATTTTTAATTCGCTGGCGGAAGTACGACCGAGCATGTCGCACGGGATCATTCGAAAATGTCGGGTCAAGGGATTATGCTCGTGATTACTGAGTGTATGTAAGATCGATGATCGATGAGTGGATTGGACATATTACGTGTGAGCTACTCTGTATGCCAAATGTCGTGTACGTAGACTTTTGCATTGTTTCTTGCGTGTTTCGCTTTTCTTCCCGCCCTATATAATTGTTAATATATTAATTAATATAAATTTCCAGGTGTGTGAGGAGTGTGTGTGTGTGTTCTGGCAGACGTCATACCGAGTCTTCATCTTAATCGCTATGCTCTCTGTTGCACGTGGCAACCGTAGCATTCGAGACTAACTAGCTATACTCTATAGAATGTATGATTAATGAGGACAAAAGGGGACACCTAGAAAGGAGACACAGCTTCTCTCCTTGGATAAGATTAAAATCGGCGGTTCACTCGTTAACTGGATGGGCTGCATGCAATAAAACAGATAAACACATACACGCGTACAGACACGCACTAGCGCTCGTTCGTGTTCACACTGAGAACTTCTATCTACGGTTATTGGATTCCACCTTTCAAGCTTAAGTTCCTTTTCTACAGGGAACGACGACGACCACGGAGAGAATCGGCGCTAAGTCCTGTCGTTAATTCCCTTTGATACGCGGTAATTGTGCCATCGCACTTAAGACCGGCTCAGCAGGATTTCGAGGGGCTCTACTCGCCGAACGGGGCCGCCCATTCCCTTTTTCTTTTCGTTTCTTTTCTTTCGGCCAAGGGAAAAAGGCGGGTCGAGTTTGTTTAGAACGCCGATGGGCCCGAACGCCGACCGTGGAAACCACGAAACCACCAATTCCCTACAAACAACTCGATCATCTCGTCCATCCATAATTACACGACTCCTCCGAGATCCACAGGATACTTCAACAAATTTTTCTTGGCTTAGTCAATCATTCTACGGGATTGTTTTCAGCACAGAAGTTTGAATTTTGTCATTTTAAGAAATGTTTGTCGGCTTCCTTGATCCTTTTCACAGAATCTTTCAGCCCAGAAATTAAATTTGATGATCTAATTTTTGATAATATACAGTAGCATGAATTTTTTTTCTCGATGTTAAAATGATTCTGACTTTTTCCAGATCGCACAAATGGATCCTGAGATCAATTTCAGGGATTCTAGGAAGCGGGATTTCCACGTCGAAAGCGTCACAGGTTCCCCAAAGACGCGTTACCTGAGAGAATTCGGGATCGAGACAGATAAATCGTTTGCAGCCAGGTCTTAAGTGTCGATGGTGGTCTAGATCGTTAACGTGCAGGTATATCGATGCAAATGTTAAGTGCGTACGTAATATATGCATAATATATATATATATATATTTTTATATTTATATTATATATATCGTATGTATATACGTATCAATACATACTTTGAATGAGCCTAATTCTAGATAAGTATGCGGTACGATGACCATATACAATAGATCGATTTGTTAATTCTCCGTATCGCTAGATCGCGACAATAACTCCTAATCCAGGGAAAACATCGTTAAACGTTACTCTTCCTCCTAATATTTCTTACCTTTATCTTTTCGTTCGCTCCTTTTGCATCATTCTACACACTTTATTTCATTCCCTCTTTTACATACATTCGATGATCCTCTCTCTTATTCATTCATGCATTCATTCTCTCTCTTCTGTCTCGTCCTGTTCCTCCTTCCTCGTGTCAATCTAACGCCATTCGTCGCTCGAATATAATTATTCGTTAGAAAAATTTGTACTCTTATAGGGGAGGTATCGAGCGGACCGCGGCTCCGCCTAAGCTGCCATAATCGCCGCCATTTTACATCGTAATAAATCCCTTAAAAAATTCCAACAACTATTAATTAACTCCTTCAGACGATTATATTTAAATTTCTGTCCTTTGCCAAGATACAAACTTCGAAATTAATTTTCCATGTTTAACCCTCGCACTGTGTTTGAGCCACTATGATATTTAAAATTGCATCCCTTGTACAACACAAGCATCCAAGTGAATTTTATATAATTTTCTTTTCTCTCGTATTGCAATGCAATTTCTTTTATTGCTTCACGTTTTCTTCCTTGAAGCCCCGTGGTATATTCGAGACAATATGATATTTAAATATGCACAATTTGTACGACAGAGAGGTAAATGTAAATTTCATGCAGTTTCTCGTCATATGTTAACAATGTGCAATCGGAATTTTATACAAAGGCATAATTTAAAATTCTCATCTCATTTTCTTCCTTCAATTCTTCTTCTTAATATCAATCATTTCCTCGACAAGAAAAAGAACTGAATTTAATTAGCTATCTTTTTTCTCTTTACAACTATTTTCTTCTTCATATTAATTCTTCTGAATACGTGATACTTAATGATACATTCTTTCTATTAAAAAATCTTTCGAACAAATTTCCCGTTACCTACATGCACAATGCAGTACAATCACAACCTGATAAACATTCCAACCATTTTCTAAACGTGTTCTTCTGAATCGATATGGATATACAAATCAGCGAAACACAATGCAAGGATAAAACCTCCAACCTCCTTAAACTCTATTAATTAAAATCTTCCGAAGATTTTCTTTAGAATCGAAAGAAAATGGCGAACGACAGAGCAGCCGATCGGCAGCCGGGTAGGCGAAGCGAGACGCATTTTCCTTGATCAGCCACGAAACACGATCCATTCGAGAGGGTGCAGTTCAATTAGAGCTTCCTCGATCGTTCCGAGAAGACTCTCCTCCGCTTTCTCCCATTCATTGTCTCTACGATGCAATCCACCCCCGCCGCTTCAGAACGTTGTTCGCCCCGCGTAAAAAGGGAAAACAGCCACCATAAATGAACGAAAGAATGAAAAGAAAAGAAAAATAAAGGAAGGCGCGGCTTCCGCTTTTTTCATTTGCACAGCACTCGAGACGTCTGCCAATTAAATTAAATAGTGTCGACGAAGGATCAACGATTCCTCGCGACTCGAAATAAAGGACGATCCCCCCTGTCAAAGTCTATTTGCGATGCAATAATCCATCAAACAAACCCGTGTTTCACAATTCCTTTTCCCTTGCATTTTTATTCCCCTCACCCTTTCTCTCAGTTTCGTAGCTGGATCTTGGGAGAATGCATCCCGCCGTTTCTCTATCTTTCGTTTCTCGTCTCTTTCTCTCTTGATCTCTGGTTTCGACAAAAGAAAACGCGGTGGAACGGAAAGGAAAGCTAGTGGTTCAGCCAACGAGAATTCGGACAAGGGCTTCCGGAACACGGTTCGGTAAACGGAGCGTCTCTTTTCCTCGATTTCTCTCTTCTCTTTTTCTCTCTCTCTCTTCACTCACTCTCTTTTCTCATTCTCTCTTTCTCTCATTCTCTTCATCCTTGATTATTCGCTAGCGATGGGTAGCAGATCCTCTCATTCGACAATCGCTCGGTTCATTCACTCGAGATCACTAAACACCGAAGGAGAACGCGCTCGGATCTTACTCGGAAAATCCTCCAATGATTATCTCGCTTCAATGCTGAGCGGTAAACGCCTGTCGATCCTCTCCCTCTCCCTTTTCTTATATTACCATTATTCTCGTTTTCTCGGGAGATCCGAACGCGCCCGGGTTCCGACTACAAGCTACAAAAATGGGAGACAGCTTCGATCGCATGCTTAACCGTCTACGAGCAAAGGGTAACCTACTAGGATCACCGGTGCCGATGATCTACAGTCCAAGGGACGATCCCCTTAGGGACCACGATCGTCGATTACGGTGGTCCAGGGGATGGGGCGCGTCTGATTATTATAGTTCGCGTGCGATTATGCGGGTGCGTTCTAACGGTGAAAAAACCGCGTCGCGAAATTACGCCGATCGGACCGTCATGCGTCAGCGCGGTTGTTTCTCTCGCCGAGGTTAATTCTCGCGCTATAGTGATCACCCAGGTCGATGGAGTGCACCTTTTTTTAGGTGAAATTAATTGGATGGTGGTTTGAAAGCCGGTAATTTACCTGGAGATGGTTTATATTCTCTTTAGAAAAGTAAAAGAACGATTATGGAAATAAATGAGAACGGTCATAGTCGTGCATCCACTTTATAACTTAATTCTCAGCGCTCCTGATGCATTGAGATTCTTGTTTTTTTCGAGGAAAATTAACCGGGTGGTCTGGAAGCTATTAATTTAGGTGCGGATGATCTGTTCACTTAAAAAAAAATTTTAACGATGGTGAAAATGAAAGAGAAGTTCATTATTTTCTTAAAAAATAACTATATAATTTGACAAAATGATCCCAATGACATAAATGAGTAAAATGAATTTTTCATTTAGAAAAATTGAAAAGGATGATTAAAATATTCTTTCTCCAATTGAAATATGTGAGAAACAGCTCCCATGAGCCCCGGAAATTCACAGAAGGTAAAGCGAACCTCTCTGATCCGAAATTGCATTAATTTCAATGATATAAAGATGTAGTATACTGATTTAAAGTGCAAGGGATGCGCGAGTCGCCCCAACGCGACTAAAAGCGCGTAACCACAGTAACGCTTGACAGCAAAGCCTTACCCTGACAGATAAACGCACCGAGCCCGATAGAAAGATTTCGTAAAGCCTTAAAACGTTAATGGTGTATCGCTTTCGAATACCACGTAGCCAATCATGGATTGCCGGGGGTTAGAAACCCTCTCGAACGATTTCCATCGAAGGGATTCGAGTCGGATATCGATTAAAAGCTACTTAACCGAGAGAACAGTCTAGGATCTAGGTCAAATTCCACACGTTGCCTAGTATACAAACTGTGCGCGCTAGTATAAAGCGAAGTATTTATAAAGAGAGCAGAGGATCCAGTCGGAGTTGATCCCTCCCTTCCCCTCCATGAAATCATTCGAGAGACACCCCCTGTGAAAAGTTTAACCACTACGAACGAGTTCAGACGTTGATTTCCGATAGGAGCGGCAATTTCCACGCAACTTTCCCTTCGCTTTCGATTCCCAACAACCTCGACAAACGTCTCTCCAACCTACATCTCTCAAAATTTTCCCTTCTCTTAGATTTTTTCTCTCTCTCTTTCTCTTCAAACCTTCGCGCGTCCCGTATTTCCCAATCTTCCCTCTTCGTTTCCCCGATTCGCGAAAAACTCTCTGTCAGTTGTCCCGTTTGGTCCGCACTACCAGCATTGTTTAATTCCTTGCTTTCGCAATGCCACAAGAAAATTGCTTGTGTTCGTATTTTTTGTCTTATCTCCTTATTACATCCCTTATTACATCCTTTCCCACATGCCTGCCGTCCGATCGGTTTTCCCCTTCTCTCTCTCACTCTCTCTCCACTTTCTTCTTCTTCTCACTCCTCAGCTCACCTGTCATCCGATTTAAACGTTTAATTAATTAGTATATGCTAAAACACACGCGTTAGAAAAAACTACAGCTAAAAGAACGCGGGCTTCGCGAATCGTATTTCTCGTCCTCCGTTGAATTTCGGAGGATCTTTTGCGTCTCTCTTGTTCGTTCGTTCCTCGCCAATTTTTCTCGAATTGTTTTCGACGCGAGAGAGAAATTCTCTGGTTCTCGGTGAAGCTTCTGGCGCAAACTTTTCTCTCGCGCTTTGCGGGTCAATTCGAAAGTTCGATCGTATCTAAAGGGCCAAACCGCTCTTCTCTTTCCCTCATCCGTGCTTGCTTTTTTTCGCTGTTTCCTTCGTCTTATTGTTTCCGATTCTCCTTCTCCGTTCACTTCTTTTTTCACGCAAAGAACTAGCAATAAATTACGCGGTTCTACGCTTAAACTAAACTTAAACTCGAACTTCGATAAATCCTAGCGCGTTCAAGACGTACACTCGACCCTTGTTGCCCGATCTCGTTTCGTGATCGCCGCGGCGATCGCTTAAAAAAATAGGGTACAAAAATTATACATCTAAATTTCAAAGCCTTACCGAAATACAAAACTACTACGCGAGTAAACCTATCCGCGCCGCAAATTTCAATTTTGTTCCGTCCTTCGTTTTTTCAATTTTTTTTTCTTTCGACAAATTTCGCTTCTCTTTTTTCCTTGATTTTCTCGCTTAATAAAAAACACAGCCGAATTAAAATGCCCCGAAACATTTACGCTCCAACGAAACCTTTCGCTCTCACCGCGAAAATTTTGCTCGATCAACCCGCGATCTTCTTTAATGGCGCCCGATTCGAATACGTTCGCTTGTCGAAACAGAAACAACTATCCTATACGATTAAACACCGATTGATTACGTCTCTTAACGCCGATATCGAAAAAGGAAATTGCTTATCGTTTCCAAGTTATACGAAAGACTTTACCTCTCCCTGTATCTCTCTGCCGCGAGATTCACTTCCGAAAATACAGAAAACGCCGAAGTGCGAAGTACGAGCTCGCCGTGCGGATCCATGGATCTCCGTGAATCCATCGGGAGTAAAGAAAAAACGAAACGACCGTGTCGTTTCGTCCGCATCAAGATTCGGAAAGAACCCTAAACGCTTCGATAGACCGACTTGTGCTCCCGTGGATCATCGATTTCCAGATTCGAAGATCCATCGTCTAGGATCTCTGAAATCGTCGATGTTCCTAGTTCGGATCGATCGATTCACAAAGGACTACTTTTTATTGCGATGCTAGAGTTAAGACTAAGGGAAAGTTTGCTACCCGTAGATCCGCTCGACCTAAGAACATCAACGTTTTGCTATCATTCACAATGATCCTGGAGATTCGTCCAAGTTTTCAGCGAGCCAACGGTTCGTTCGATCCACAAGAAAGATCGTGATCTTTGAGAAATCGCCGAGAAACTACGTCTACTAGAAAAGGCTACCACCGAAGGGAACAGAGAGCGATACACACCGACAATTATACCGCTATATACATAGTAATTAGTACACTGTAAACGCGATTATATGTACGAAGGGAAGGGGAGTTGGTTAGGTAGCACATCCACACGCCATTCAGACACATCGATTAAACCCCTTCAGGAAATCGGCTGCGAACAGCCGGTTCCGGGGCTGGGGGAGCCTACCAACTAACGATATACATCAATCGTGATTGACGCCATCTTTCCGTCCATACTTCCGTCTAAATACTTCCCTACTCTTGCTCGTCTACTTTCCCGAAAATTGCGATCTCGATCGCTTGGGCATTTCGAGATGATTCAAGGGTTGATCGACCTGAAACGTCCGAATTTTTATTCGGACTCCCGAAGAGATCATCGTCTAAGTTGATTTGAAGCTTGTTAGAAATTTTAGGAAGCTGCTGGGAGAAGCTGAGGAACTTCCGGTGAATTGAATTATAAATCTCCGACGAAGCAGTGAAGTTAGAAAATTTTAATAGTCTACATTGTTCTACGCAGCTTAACACATTCGCTATCGATGAAACTAACGATTGAAATCAACCCCCAAATCATCCGCAAGAGGGGTACCAGTAAGCCCATCGCAAGTCCTGAGAATCTATACGAATACAACCCACGCGAGAACGAAAAAACCTAACGTAACGAAGCGAGAATTGAACCATGTTGCGCGACGAGTAATAGAATCTTCGTGTATCCGTGTGTGTCACACTCGTGTGTATAATGTATATGTACGTGTACTCTCTCTCACACTCTTTCTCGTTTTCTCTATCTCTCTCGCTCGCTTCCAAGTATACAATTGCTTTCATTCCCATAACGAGACTCACTCATTCTCTTTCTTTTTCTCTTGTTGGAGGTTCGATCGATTGGATCACGGCTCGTAAAAAACAGAGGATGTAAGAGAGAGAGAGGGGCGGGGGAAGTCGATGAAGTGAGGGACCGTAAAAGGTGGGTGGAAAAGGAGGATTCTCGAAAGGAAATAAATCCGAGGAAACGAAACGAAGAGCCGTGAACCAATTGTCTCCGCAGCTAAGTCGATTACCTTATCGATCCTCCGCATCTCAACAGTCATCGACTTTCGCTTCTCTCGCACACTATCCACCTTTGACTCTTTCTCGTTTTGCCCCGCAATCACCCTTTTCCCTTTTCTCTTAGCTCTCTCGTTCATCGAGAATAATTTTTTTTTCAATAAGCACATTAAAATTTCCTCCTACTTACGCCTCTGGAATAATTTCTTGTGTGGTGTGTGATTGTGTATGTATCTGTGTAATTCGTATGATTGGAGAGAATCCTCAACGATCTCTCCCTCTCTCTCTCTCTCTCTCTCTCTCTCTCTCTCTCTCTCTCTCTCTCTCTGTCGATCGCGAGCGACTCACCATTACTAATTTTTCGCCCACACATGCTCGAAACACGCGAGAGAGCAGACGGGAACAGGTGTTATAGGTTAAACAACAACATTAGGTTCCTATGTACATTTGTACCTTAGCCAACGTATCCCCGGATCAACTCGATCACGGGCCAGGCTCTCAGGATCTACGCTTCTTCGTTTTTCCCCAAAATGTCCACGTCTCGTTGATAAAAATCGTGTCGGACCATTCTTTCGATTTTTCGTGAAATCTCTGATAGTAAACATTAACTGCCAACTTGTAAATCCATCAGAAATCTAAGCTGTGTTATTTTATTTTATACCGTGCTATGATATTTTATGTTGTGCCATCCTATTCTATATTATGCCTTACTATTTTATGCTATACAATGCTATGTTACGATAAACTATGATATCTTATAGAATTGATGCTGAGAAGTCTGCTTTAGTACAGCGTAGCATAACATAGTATAATATGGCATACGATAGCACAACTTAGGTTCCAGTGGATCCAACACTTTAAAAATGTATTACTGTGACTGGCATACATGTTCAGAAACCTTCTGAGCAATTACTAAGGGTGGAAATTTGCCATACGACATTTACTTTATTACCTTTTTCACCCTCTTTTTCACTCTCTCTCTCTCTCTCTCTCTCTATAATACATTCTCTTTAACTCTGATATCAGTTGAGATGATTTTTGAACAATTATCAAGGATGGAGAATTGTCATAAAACACCTATTTTTTATTATTTAAACCGCCCTCTTCTTTTATAGTTCTCTATAATACATTCTCTTTAACTCTGATATCAATTCCGTGATTCTAATTTGGACGAATATGTACGACAGCTTTCTCAGAACAAGTATGCAAGTCGTGTTAACTGTTCCTGAAGTATTACTTTATACTTGTTCACAAGACGGAGAACATTCTCCATCGTTCGATTCAATTATTGCGAGGATTTCAAAGAAAGAATGGTTCGAAGCTTTTCTGACACTAAACATTACAATAAACAACAGAATAAAGACATGTCTGTCTTTATATAGAAAAATCAACGAGTCTGCGAATTTTCTACGATTTCCATTATCCAAACAAGAACATTATCGATTCTAGAGTCAATCTACGTGTCACACGTGGTGATTAGAGTACCAACGAGACGGGACAGGTGATTATTCGCTTTCTAAATTTCCGTAGGACTCATACAGATCCTCGCGGAACATCAGACTACCCCCAGTGTAGCTGTAACGCTCGATCCTCTTTAAAGATCTCCGAAGAACCAACTCGAAAAACCTTCAACGCAATTTGGCACCGATACTGTCTCACGAACCACCCTGCCAGCAGCCAACAATGTTTCTCGAGAGGTCTCGGATTGCTAGCAGGGCTTGAAAATAACTGTTTCGAACTGTTATGCAAGAGCTCTGACTGAAACTGCTGTGGAGAACCTCGATGAATAAAAACTCTCTGTCATTAAGTATACTATGAACCGAAGCACAAATTGAAAATATAAAATCGAAAGGAACATCTACATTTGGTAACTTCCTACTCCGAATCATATAACAATTCTGCAGGAATGTAAAAAATAATTGGTACCTAAATATGATTTATTAGAAGACTGCGGATTTTATGTATTTATGACAAGTACGTGTTGAAACAATTCCAAATGCCAGAAACATTAAGAGAATTTAATAATTAAAATGATTAAAGAATTAAAGGAACTACCACAACTGAAACAGGTAGTAGTTGAAAATTTCGATTTTCCATAAGAATGATTTGAAGCAGAGGTTCCCCGAGGTCGCGTCAAAAACCGAAACCGACATCCTAACAATTTCCAAGAGCCGATCGCCAGAGAATCGCCGAGAGCCCGGCTCCATCGATCGCGCAGTGTGAAAGACAGCCGGTGTGTGTACTATTTGCGTGGTCGGCGATCGCCGCCCCCGCCTCTCGATCGGTCGCGATAAAAATCTTTCCTCAACCTCCTGGAAACACGCGAAACATTTTGAAAAATTGATCCTCACCTCCCGAACAAAATCTCGCACTCTCAGTTTCTTTTTCGCATCGACAAAAGAACGCTGAAAAACTGGTTGGACCGATCGGGGGATCTAGGGGCAAACGGTGCAGGGGAACGTAAACGCCGCCATCCGCCCAGGAAATAAACAAAATCGCTCTCCAGTAGCGCACTCGATAAAATTTCTTCGTCGTTCGTAACACGTTCAGTATAACAACACCATTGGGCAATGTACACTAATTACACGATTCTTTTATTTCGCTTACACGGGTTCCGCTGGAAATATCGAATTCCCTTTCTCGCTCTCGCTCTCTCTTTTTCTCTTTCCTCGGAAACAATAGTAGCCTCTGAATCAGCGAATGTTTTCTTTTATTCACTCTCACAATCTCTCTCTTCACCACGTTTCTCATATCTTCTTCTCTCTGCTCGCGAAGGGAGGGAGTGAGATTTATAATCTGTATAAACTTAATCGGGACTCGACGGGCGTGGACCGAAAGGATTCTCTCGTGGACACATGTCTCTATGATTTCTTTGTCTCTTCTTTCATCCTCTCTCTCTCTCTCTCTCTGTCTCTCGTCTTTTAATCTTTTTCTCTTGAGATTTTCCGGCCTTGTATCCCGGCTGGTGTTCAGAACATTCTTCCGGCTCCACGCTCGCGATGGCTTCACCATTTTCTTCGTTTTCATCCGTGTTAATAGTATGCATATTTTTATCTCTCTCTCTCGCTCGCTCTCGTTCTCTCTCAGTATATACTCGCTCCACTCTCTCACTTTGTACGTCTTTCGAGAAAAAGTCGTGTTCGTTGACGGACAGTGCCGCGATTCGGTTAAATTATTATTCCCCCCTTTTCCCGCTTCGTTCTCGATCAACTGGCAACTCACGGTCGCTCACTATCTAACGTACCCAGCTCTCTGCTAGTCCCTCTGACTCCCAATCATTCCCACGAACTCTTTTCTCGCGCGAAACTTAAAGTGACACCATTGGAAAATTTATAACAAAAAAATGGGATTTTCTAATCTCCCGAGGACCAATCGTAAATGGAAGAGAGTTATTGATTACTATCGATGTCTCGTGGGTTGAAAGGATTGCGGATTGTGCGAAACGAAAACGGAAAATGGAGACAGCTGGCCATCGTTTATCAACGCGCCGCAGGTCACACGATACTTCCGGCAAGAGACCACGTGGGCGCGCCCCTGCCGAACAAGAAACGTGTGTGCATGATCGATCAATTCCATGTTTAAAAAGATATTGATCTTTGGAAAAAGAGACAGGCTCTCGGAGCTTGCAGAACGTATCAGAGAACAATCTTAGATCATTTTCACGTGCGTTTCCCGTTAGAGAAGCAAAGTAATAGATCCAGCAGATAGAAGCGACAAGAAAGAAATGAATACACCGTGATCGATAATGGTCGAGAAGACGGTAGACGCCATCGTGCGCCGCAATAATTACTATAGGTCGCTATAAAAGGAGCTGCGCGTACCGGTGAGGAGAAATCAAAGGAGAACGTCGCCGATGACTATACAAAATTAACACTGCAACAGAATAACGAACTGTAAAGCGGTTATACGTATATATATAAAAGAAACTAAAGAGAGGAGCACTGGAACCGCATGAGGATGATCGGATGAGAGCGATTTTCTTAGAATCCCTCGATCATTGTCTTCGATCTCTCGGAAGTGGTTCAGTGCGTCCAACGTACGGATCGAGCGTGTTATTTAAATGTATCGATCACAAAAAATTATCACCATTCCGCGTGCATCCCTCGTGCATCGTCGAGAACATGCGCAGGTGCATCCACTTCCGGTTTCCTCAATCGCAACCTTCTGGGCAGCGATTATTTTGTTCATGAAATAAATTTCAGAATGATGGAAATAAAATAAAACATATCATTTGTGGATTTTTAATCGAATAAACAAATAAATATGCCGCAACTAAAGTGCAGATTTGATGCGCACGTGGCGAAGATGATTTTTGAATGTTTCGTTTGTTCTGGAGAATTAATACCTAGCATGTTTATCAGTTTGTTAGAAAATAAACTAAGGCGTTTGTTTCATCCAATCACGTACAAAATGATTTATTAACTTCTTTCTCCCGTATAATAAACAATATCATAATATTGTATATGAAAAAGTTTTCATATCTATGCGATGTATTCTAACTACAAACAAAATATGTCAAGATAATCGAATAAAACAGTAGAGTTAAAATTAATAACACTGTGTTACAGAAGAATGGCAGAAACGCAAAATAAATATAGGTATTTTAAAGCGGTAAATTTTCACGGCCAAATTAATATTCAGCAAACAAATGACTAAACACCTGTTCTTTAGCAAATTAAAAAATTATCCTAATAAATCTACGTAACACTAGAACGAACTGGGACCAGTATAATCCTAACTGGTTCCAGATGTTTTTATAATACGTAACTACTAAAATTATAAAGACGCTGTTTTGAAAAATTATGGAAAAAAATACAAGCAAGAGTAGCAAAAATTCGACTAAAACCTAAGTATATCTTCTGTCTCCAGATACATATCGATTGAATCTAGGCGTTGGTCCAAGTTAGGCTACTCTTACCTATTTGTTCAAACACATACGCTAGCGAAAGATGCACAAAATCAAAATAAATGCAATCTTGGCATTTTTACAAAACGATACGCAATCTCCAAGCGCTGTTGGAACTTCCAGCACTCGGTCTCGATGAATATTGGATCATTCGGACAAAATGGCGTTCCGTAGGTCGGAGGAAACCGTACCTGGCGTGCTTTCGACGACGCTGAAGAAGGGAATGAAATTAAAAATGGACTAACGAGCGCGCGAGCCGGTGTGTGCTCGGTGAAACGTTAACGAGGAGAGGCGCCGTAAGAAAAGCTCGGACGCGCTTCTGATCACGGTCTACGCGGCTCAACGATTCATAATTGCGTCTACTGAAAGAACTTCATATCCTGTTGTGTACCTGCTGTCTGTACATACGTGTCGTGTTAGTGGATTGTACCTGTGTTTTGCGCGTGAGTGTGTACATGCGAGACACGTCGACATAACATGAACGATCGCGGCTGAGGATCGAACCGTGATTTATTTTTTCCCTAAATTCGTTCGCGCACGGTGTTCTCTCTGATCTGAACAGATTTTTTGAAAAACTTTTCGGATCATCAAACAATTGCAGCTCTTCACATGGACGATCGTGGCGATTTATTGTCTCGAGCGTTTTCTTTGAAACATTCATGAAAATGTCTTCTTCTCCCGGCTCATCGATGAAACGAGAGCACCGCGCGCGATCTATCGATCGCCGCTCGATCCTCTGCCGCGTCCACCTCTCGTTCGCGTGCGAAACTTGTACGTGTTCAAGTCTAATCGCTAAAGAAATGGATATAAGACGTGTTTCTTTATATATTCCTAAGGAGACCCATTTTCGGGGGGTCCGGTTTCTATGCACGTCCCCCATTTATCCGGACGCCCCTTTTTTCCTATATACTTTAAACATGCGTGACTTCTCCGTATGTCGTTATGTTGCTTGCTTCGTCAGCATCTTCTTCTTCCTCTTCATTTTTTTTTTGTTGTTTAATTGTTTAATTAATGTCGTTTAATGTATACACCTATAGTTGTCTAGCACAGCTGTAAAGAGAACCTTACACACTAAGAGACAAAAAGAACCGATATCCTTAATCGTAGACTTCTATAATATTTCATATTTATTCTCATATATATATTTATATTCATATATATACTTTGTCTTCTTAGATTATTCAAACCGCGTCGCAAAAATTGTCCGCGTGAAAAAGAACGCCTCGAAGAACAACCGATATATAAATTGCAGGATAAAATTTTTCCATTTCTCCACCCTTCTATCACTAGAACGAGCTCCGTCCGCTCGGCGACACGGCTCCCGCACAACGAAGTCCTTCGTCTGTTTCGGCCCCTGCGCCCGTGATTTCCATTATCTAACACCGTTTGGAGGGGGGGTGGGGGAAGGATGCGGTTATCAGTTTTCATCGTCAAGTCCTAAAACGAGATAAGAGTCTAGAAGACGGTAATATTGACTATTAATATTATTTACCCCGAGAAAATGCGACGTTTTCTTTTTCTTTTTGAGCGGACCGTGGCGGAGCCGCGGCGACTAGCGAGCGGACGAACATAACCGAGTTAGAGCCGAGTCTCTAAAATATTCAACGAAATTCAAGGATATCTCTTTGGGGCGCCGGCCACTGGCAAAACTAGCCGGCGGTTCGAAATGAAGGAAATATTATCCCTTAACTACGCCTGAAAAATCGCTTCTCTCCTCTCACCCACCCTCTCTCTCGCGCTCTCCCATAAACTTACTATTTATCGATGATTTCAAACCTTCTCCATCCCTCCGTTTTCCCCTCCCATAATGACTATATGCTAAACTCTATTCATAGTTCAACCACTCATAACCTTTCTTTCTCTCTCGCTCGCTCTCTCTCTCTCTCTCTCGCTCTCGTTTTCTCTTTCTTTCCTCGTCCTTAAAAGACACCTCTTTTGTTTCGCTTCGTCATCGTTCCTCCCTCTTTTGTCGTACTCGCCTCTTGTACGCCCACCCCGTACCACCTACAACCCCTCTATCCTATCCCCTCAACGTGCCATAGATGTGCTATTCGATTAATTATCATTAGAAGATTCACGGACACGATTACGACGATCGATAAATTCAAAAATGGGAAACACGACCAAACACGAGCAACTTCCTATCCTCGCCCGGGATCTATAGATCATTTTTCCAGGCGGTTTCGATGTAGGATTGCTCGTGATCACCGTGACCCATTCACTATAAAAACACTGACATAGAAGACCCTCCGCCCGTTTGACAGCGACGCGTACAGGTCTCGGTCGAGGAACCGTTTGACCTTCGATCGTCCATTGCGATTCTAGATCGTCGATCGATGCTCCCAGGGCTGCGTGGATCGAGGTAGATACTTCATCTGAGAGATCATCGTTTGTAGATCGTCCCTCGCACGTCACCTGTCCGCGATCGATATCGATCGGCGGAGCTTAGATCGTTAGAGCGACTTCAGCTCGGAATAAAAAAGGTTAGCCTATTCGTTAATTAGCCTTAGCAACTACAGAACGAGTGCGTCGCGCGTCGGCGTACCGTTCAGGGAACAAAAGAGGACACTGGTCTCCTCGATTCTGGATCCAGGTCCTTGAATCACGACCCTAGAACGTCGATCGAGGAGACTCGTGGTACGCAGACGCCTTCGAAACTGACTAATTATTACAAATCGAACCAGGTGCCTCGAGTGCGCTGCCGATCGACGAACGATTACCGCTGATACATCGATCTGAGCGCCTCTCGAGGATCGAGAGCTCTTGATCTCGATCGCGAGACGACCGCGCAGCGACGAGAAAACATTTCCAAAGGAACAACGAAGGAGAACGGGTCTCGTCCTGCGATCGAGGCGGCAATCGATCGATCTGGTGGCTCGCGCGATCGCGGATCGATTTCTTTCGCGAAAGGAACTCTCTCTCTCTCTCTCTCTCTCTCTCTCTCTCTCGTTTTCTGTCCCCTCACCTCTCAGCCAGCGATAATTTGGTTCCTGCGTCATCAAATCCTGTGATAGGAACTGAAAAGGGCCAGTGATGACAATCGATTAAACACCTGTCGCTCGCGCGCGGCACCTATCCTCCTCTCACTCTCTCTCTCTCTCTTTGTCTCCCTTACTCGGACTCTCTCTCATATTTTTTGCTTTTTCTCTCTGTTTTTTAACAAACCACGCGGTGAAAAATTGAAAACGGTAGGGAGTACAAAAATGCGCGCGATTTTTCGAAGCCATCCGGCCGGCCTCTCCGCGCGAGCAATCGAAAATCAATCTTCCTCTCTGTTCGTTCGAACACGAAACATCTCTCTACAAGCTCCCACGACTTCTCCCTCTGCGTCATCGCTGATCCTGGACGAGAGTCCAGGTGAAAAGCGAGGAAGCTACTGGAAAAACGATAAACCGAACCGAAATATCGTGTCGACCCTCTGTCTCTCGCTTTCTTCCCTCGACTCCTTTCTCTATTTGGCACTCTGAGAAAAATGCAACGAGATCCACTTCCGTCTCGTCTCCGTCCTCCCATTCTGCCCCGCGGAATCGAATTTTTACCCGAATGGGATCCGTGCTAGACGAAAACGGTGAACGAAATGGAAACGAGGTTTTGTTCGCGCGGCGCGATCGGATTGGTTAAGCTTTATAACGCACTCTTTCGGCTCGTCGTCTGTTTTGGCTATCGAAGAGGGGCCCCAACGTGAACGTCCACGCCCCTCTCACGTGTCCTCCCTCCCTCTTATTATTCTCTTTTTTTTTGTTGTATTTTTCCCATTTTTAATTATACCCCTTGTCGCCTCATTCTCTCGCTTGCTAGCACACTTCCTATACTCGCGCGGACACGCTCTGCCCCTTCTCTCGCATTCTCGATCTAATTACTCACTTGTTGATTAAATTAGGGCGCTCGGTTTTTTTTCGGCGAACGCCACACGCGTCCTCGCTCCTTCGAACGATTATCAAGTGATAATTTATTCGCCTTTTAATTACCTGACCCGAAACATAACGAGGAGCATGATTCCGGAGAGAAAACACATAACGGCGTAAATTCTGTCAGTGACACGTTTCAGGAAACACCTGCCACCTTCCTCGCTTGACACACTTTTCGACTCGTTTTTCCCCGCACTCGAACGGTTCCGTGCAATTTATAGAACTCGTCCTCCGTGTTTCCACCTGCGCTGATTGCACGCGAACGACGGACCACGAAATTTTTGTAAATTGCCCCGCACCAGGGAAAATAATTAAGGGGCGGCTATCGCGAACGACCTGCTCGTTACCACGGCATAAAATTTCTGGATATCTTCTTTTCGCAATCGTCTTAAGCCTAACAGTTTTATCGTACAATAATCGCGTTTCTCTGGGTCGCGAGTAATCGGCCAGATTGAGTCGTTCGCGGCAGCGAAACCCTGATTACTTTCTGCGGTCTGGACTCGTTTGCGACAGTCTTTCATTTAGTTTATTACGAAATTGTAAATGTTAAAATCCGGCGACCAAGGTGCTACTTTGCTTTTCTGCTTGACTCTAGAAGTTTCACTGTTCCAATTCTTGGTACGATTATACGCTTTCAAGGAATATTCAATCCAAAAATTGTTTCAATCTCTTTTCTACATTTCCAGCTGTCCTACCTATAATTTTTCTGCTCCAGGGATAACTTGAATTTTAATTAAACACTTTAATTTTGATTCTTCCAATTTCATTCTCAATGTCTCGAAATGTTTCATATTTTTCAATTTTTGATATTTCAAATTATCGTATTTTCATTTTTACGGACGTCGAAAGAAGTATTTTAATCTCATTCTCGAGATTTCATTTATGGATTTTCGATCCAATTTCTATCAAGAAAATTCCGTATACCAGAATTTTGAACATTCGAGTGTAGGATCGAGTCGAAAAATTCTATGATTCATTCTTTCAACACAGAAGTACCTAAATTTTAGCAGGTTCGAAGGAGCCGGACGCGATCCGAAGGATCCTCGCTAAAACTCTACGGGACATATATAAATCTGCTAAATACACTTCCCGGCGTATAATGGATTAAGTATACTTTGAAATCGAAGTAACGTAAAGAAGGTACACGATCGACTATACTACCTTGGGAAACGGTGGGCGGTCTGTTTGTGGGACGGCCGCTATTGATGGACAGCAACGACCAGCATCGCCAGAAAAACGAAGATTTTCTTCTCAGCTTGCTCGCTCACTCTCTCACACACACTCTCTCCCTCTCTCTCTCTCTCTCTTTCTCGCTCTCACCAAACATTTGGTTCTCCCTCCCACTAAATTACGTATTTACACTGGCTACTACGGACGCCCGCGACTTTCGAGTCCTTCGAGGAATTAGAGTCGGTGTCTCTCACGGTCGATACTGACACGAAAAATTTGTAAAAGAAAACAAAAATCGCCGATTAAAAGAATGTAGGATAACCAAGGGGATGATTCGGGAGTCAGGTAACAGGAAAAAGAGTTCGCCTAAGGAGGACAAAAAGTAAAAAGAAATAATAAACCACTCGAGTAAGATCGGAAACGAATGAACAAGCTCTGTTTCGAACAAAAGAAGATTGAACATTGTATTTGTGTTCTCATGTATGTATTTGTGTGCGTGTATCATGGTGTGTGTCATACCTCCGAAAATCGCTGGGCGCCCGGCCGATCAACGTGAAACCCATCGAATGAGTCGTAGATCCTTAAACAAAATCAACATGGCCGCCGTAAACGTATAAACTAATAAAATGTAAAAAAAACAACGTTCTCGATTATCTAAGTAACAAACGATAGTTCAATATCTCTTCCCCCTTTTCAAGTTACAAAGTGGCCTTTACTACCATTTTTCATTTTTTTGTTTTGTCCGTTTCGTTTCTACCTTTCTGCCGTCGTTTCTGCTCGATTCTCTCGCATTTCCAAAGCACGCCTGCCTGTGCACGATAGATCGATCCACAGCTGGGGGATTGACCACTCCAACTCAACTCGTTCGCTACTCGTGTTTCCTCCGTTTCTTTCGCAGACTGTCAACGTAATTATGCGACTATCAGGGAACGAACGCGGGTGACGACTCTCTCTCGCATTTTCTCACGATCTTCGTCGCGATCTATTTTTCCCCCCTAAGATGACCGAGCGATCGAACGCGGGAAGAGGACGCGATCGAGGCCTCCGCGTCTCTCGAATTTAAAACTAGCGCCGTCGAATTGTCTTAATCTAACCAGGTTACACAAAGGTTACCGCTAATTTCGAGGATAATTTACCGAACACGTCTAAACCTAGGATCACTCGGGAACGATCCGCTCAATCGCGCCGTCGATCAAGCACCAACGATAAAACAAATAATATCGATACCTAAATCAATTTTGGCTAACTTAAGATTTCACACAGACAGACAAAGTCCTTGGGATTTTCCGATCCTTACCGATAATACTGACATCCGCGGGCCTCGATGTCCTCGATTTCCGCGTTGATCCCTGGATCGATCACCGTTATCACGGATCTCGTCGCCCCCTCGTTCTTAATTATATAAAACTCTACTAATCGACGCCGGAAAAGAAAATGTCTTAAACCCTATCGCTGCCGCGGGCGCGCCTGGATCGATACGCTTCCCTCTCGATCGGTTCGATCAATCCTAATGCGTTCAATCAACTAAAATTATAAATTCTTTTCGGGCAAAGGAAATAAGAATCTCAAAATGAAAGAAAAATAAAATTCAGATTGCGATAGGAATGTAAAGGTTCTATACAGCGTCTTCTCGAGCGCTAGATCGCCGATCTTCACGCGTATGACCGGCAAGTGAGGAATCAAATCAATAATTTAACAGTTTGTGCACTGTTCAGGAAACATGGATACTTATATTTTGACAACAAAATTGTATCAGAAAAAAATCTAGATAAACTTGATTCGCGTATTTGTGCAATTGTCTGGGTCAAATCGATGCGAACAATGCAGTAGGGCCAAGATTTGCTGATTCACGACTGAAACTGTTGATAAATTGTCTAAAATACATGTTCAGCTGTGAACCAGAGGTTTCTAAAAAATGTTTAGACCTTCGTGCGAAGCGAAAAAGCATCTATTGGAAGAAATCGTTGATTTGCTTCTCTGCCGATCGTCGTAGACACTCCGAAGTGGATTTGCGTGTGAGATTGGCGATTGTTGATCGTTAGAGGGAAACGCGTGTGTCCGGGCGGTCCGCGAGACTCGTTTCCTTGTTGTTCTCCTCGATGACGATGACGGTTCCCCGGATGGAGCCGAAGAGAAGACAAAAACGGTCCGACGAACTATGTGTGTTGCGGGATCTAGAGCAAGGTCGCCCGGAGCAGGGAGATCAGCGGGTCGAAGAAGAGGGGACATGGGTCGGTCCCAGCGCTTAGGCGCCGGTTAGCTAATTGTAAGTTCCCTAATGGTTACGGCCACTGGCTGTACAGCTGGAACTGCTCGCGGGTGAAGCAGACCGAGAGCGGCTTCACGAAGTGGGCGTCCACGGCTCTGCAATGGGGACAGGCGAAAACGCGACTATAGTCCGAGTAGAAGTTCAGCCGCTGGTGAGGATAGATCAACGGCTTCTGGCAGCTGTTGCACTGGAACAGAACAATAGCACAACGCTTTTACTGGCTGCAACCCTCGCTATCAACCTATTCTTACTATCTATCAGGACGTACAAATTGAGAAAGTTTTGCACGTCTCCTTCGCAGAGTTATTTTTCTCGGTATCGTTGTAGAATTTCAAGCGTTTATCAAAATGATTTACGTTTTTCTTTTTCTTTTTTTTAACACGCAAGTGAACTGGAACTATATAATTTACAGTGGTTTAATTTTTACAGACGCAATTATGTATTTCTTGATAATGGTCTTAAACTAGACCGAATCGTTGAACAAAGTTATAGTTATTTGCAAAATTAAATTTGTTTGCCGAAAACACCAATTTAGTCATTTACAAGTTGTCGATCGAGATAAAGGAAACAGTTTTTATCAAAGCCGATGGAAATAGTGAATAAATTTGAGAAAAATTAAGGAAAAGTAGTGAAAGCAGTGACGAAGAGGTGGGGGATAGTGCAACGTCTAACGTGGTTGTAAGATAAGTTGTAACACGTGTTAAGCGCACGAGCGGAAAGATCGTCGGCAAAATAGGAAATCCGAGACTCACCTTGAGCCGCTCGGTGCAACAGGGCATGGCAGCGAAGATATCGTAGCTGTACATCGTTCCAAGGACTAAGCTAGAACCGTCCCACGGCTGGGTACAGCAACGACAACGCACAGGTTGGCCGCCGCTGCCTTCCAGGCAACTCATGCACACCGCTGACAGAAACTGCGTACGACCTTCGACCTTCACCTGGAACAATCAGTCAAGAAACATCGATTTAGATTGACGATCCGCCTTTCTTCTTCTATGCACTCTTCAGGATCTTCAGGGATAATACAATTAGAATGGCAAAGTTAAAATTGGTAATTATATGAAAAAGGTCTGCGTACTCCGATTTTGATGAAATTTTAATATGTTATAGATTTCGACATTTTGAACAACTTTTTCCTTTTCCAATATAGGGGGGTCGCTTTTAGTTTTCAAGATATTTGCAAAAGACTGTCGCAATACTCTATTGAATTTTTCGTATTCCTGCATGCTCCGCGGCAACGTAAACCTATTCCAGGGCCGCAATGTTTATTTTTTGTTTGTAAAATACACGTTGTGGAGATACCACACACACACCTAGTGTTTCTAAAAAGAAAGTTCTCACATTATACAATATAAAATCAACTGAGATCAATACAGCATACATGTATTATCCGACACACGATACCACACACGTATCCACACAGTGTCTCTAAAAAAAGATTCCAGTTATGAAATTAACATTTGCGCCAATTTTCAGTATCATATTCGTAATCAGCACGTCAAAATACATAAGAATCTAAAATATAATGTAGAAACACTGGGTGCGTGTGAAACACTGGGTGGGTGTGTGTGTGTCAGGCTAGCCTTTTCCGCCTTCCTGTTTTCTCTCTCATCTCTACAGCGGCAAAATGTAAAGAAACGCTGCACCAGGACAGGCTTACGTTGCCACGGAGCGTGCAGAAATACGAAAAATTCGATACAGTATTCGCAATAGTTTTTTGCAAATACGTAATCTATGTAATAATATAAATGCAAATATGTTTTCTATGTAATCACCTTAAAATTATCTTTAAAATCTACTCCTGAAGGAATTTTTAGCCGTTTGGTGGCTTAAATTAATGACGAATAACGGCACTTTGTGACGGCGTCGCTCGAACGGAGTGAGTTTACAAGTTCCATTTTATTCTATACGAGTGTTCGTACGTGCCAAAAGTTGCGATATACGATGGGGCGCGTTCGAAAGCGAAAGATACTTAATTTCACGGACTTACCTCGGCGCAAGCAGGCGAATGTTGTCTCGGAGACAGGAAGAACGTGCCGTCGACGAGCGGATACCTGTCAAAAACGAGCATAGGCGCGCGGCATAGGACGCAGGACACTCTGGACCATTGGAGCGCGGCCAGCGTGGACAGGATGAAGCATCTGGTGTCGTCGTTGCCGTGGTTGCCCTCGTCTTCCATCTGCAAACATAAAGGAAGGGTATAAATGAGACTCCGTAACCTGTCTGACAAAACAATTTCGACGACGAACGACTGACCGCGCGTTCAAACGAACCGTTCGCGAAAGAACCGTAGCTTCGAGCTCGGCTGGGATAACGTGGGTCAAGTAATTAAAAGACAAGCTTTTCGGCGGCGTACAAAGAGTATACACCTTGACAACGATGTAAATTGTAATTACTGTTGTGGTGCTACGGTGAACGGAAGTATAATAATTTCAACGGGAAATTGGTAATATGCTACTCCATAAAATTCAAGGATCCGCAAATGACTATCGAAAAATTCTCCATCTTTAAACTCCTGTAACCTCACGTAAAAAAATCGCACACGGTTCTCTGCGTGCTCATTTTGAAGCGCGAAATCTCTGCTTCCAAGCTCTTAAAAAATGTTCTTTTAATGTTGTATTAATTTGATGAAATTATTGTTTAGTGTTAAACTCCTGAAAAGCTGAAATAAAATGTTGCGGACCACTGTGGGTCGCCAGCAATCGAAAATACGCGTCGGAGAACCGTTCCGATGGAAGAGGAGCCGAGATGTCACGTCCTTAATGACGAAGGAAGCGATGGCAGAGAGAAAGGGTGGACGGGGGTGTGGCAGAGGAGAATACGAAGACAGGAAATGAGGGAAAAAGAAGACGAAGAAGGTGTGTAGAACCGGTGGCTGCTGAATAACGAAGCGAGCCGAGGCAAAGGTTAAGGTCGAGGTAAAAGGTGGAAGGATTTTCTTCTTGGGGTGGGAACGCTCCAGACAGGGACGTTTATAACCACGGTAAATATCCTGCTGAACCCTCCGCAGCCCTCCCGGACGCGTCTCCGATCATCGATCATAAAGAAAGAGGAGGAAATGAGGGAAAAGGGAGGACACGAGAGAGGCTCACTGGTGTTGTTGAACCTGCGGGATGCCTCGCGTTTTCGCGATGAACCAACCGGTTATTAATTTGCAATCTTGACAACTGTATGTGCGACTCTTCGTGGATAGATGCTAGAAAACCTTCTCTCGTCAGTAGTGCCGTTGGAAGTTGATCCGAAGTCAATTGAGGAAGCTGTCTTCGCGTTAAAGCGAAAGTCTCTGGACACTTATTCTCGAGTGCGAGCTTTCAGAATTGATTTATGGGAGACCATAAGATGCGCGTAGTTGGTATTTCGTGGCTACATTCTCGCATGGTTGAAGCAGACTTTACAATTTCTGTTAGTGTTTTTAGTGAGAGACTACAAAGTTACGAAACATTACCATAGCAAGAAACATGTTGTAAACCAAAGGAAGACGATCGAGATGTATGTAATAAGATGACTTTCTAAAACCGTCTCACAGAATTTTCCCTAAAATTCGTTGGCTCCAGTACCGACAGCCTCTTTCCCCAATTAAAAATCGATCAGGGTTCTCAGGAGAAAGTATTTTCGATCGAAGAAGGCCTTCAAGGCCAGGGGTAAGAGCTGAAAAAGTCTGCAGGACTGTAGAATCCCCGTGGATATGCGAGTTTTCCAGCTCGAAAGAGCAGGTTCGAGGAACGTGGCACGTTGCCAGCCTGCCAAGGGGTCTCTTCGAGTGGATGGAGTGCTCGTCGAGGGACGTAGCCAGTGCAGAAGAGGCCGGAGGAACGAGAAAAAGAGGAGCCGCTGGAGAGTCTGGGAACCTCTGCTCCCAGGGACTGATCACCGTCGAGGAGGATGCGTCCATCAGCACTGAGCGAACGGACCACCACGCATCCACCATAAGAGGACTCGGCATCGCGGAGGTTCCTCAAATAAATTGGATTGCCATTTTTCAACTGCAAAATTGATTGTGGGAAGAAGAACCCTTCATTGAGCTCGCTCCAACACTTGTTTTCACAGTTCAGACGGAAACCGCGACGAAGACAATTTCCTGGCACAAGCAATTAAGTTGCCGCAGTCCCTGAAGAGCTTTTAATCGAACGGCTTCCTCGACAAACCATATTCAAGCGTAGGATCGTGATTCCTTGCCGAAATTGCGGGATCCGAGCCGAAACGCGTCAAGAGTGGACGTTTAATCACGGTCCATG
The DNA here is from genome assembly GCA_028455595.1 of Lasioglossum vierecki. Classification (NCBI taxonomy): domain Eukaryota; kingdom Metazoa; phylum Arthropoda; class Insecta; order Hymenoptera; family Halictidae; genus Lasioglossum; species Lasioglossum vierecki. The sequence goes on along the minus strand of CM052335.1, from coordinate 23,935,455 downwards.
GCGATTCCGCGGTATCTTTGTTTCTCTGCAGAGAAAAACAATGATGAGGATCCGTCTGTCTGCCGTCGACGGCCCCACTCGATCATACAACCTTTGTCAATCGTGACGATATTGGACGGTACAGGGGAGAATCTACTTAATCGGCGGGACGGAGAGACGGTTTTTCATATCCTCGACGAGCAACGGCCGGAAGAGGGAAGGTCGCCGACCTGGTGGATAATTTCGCCGACGGTTAAAAGGCCAAGGGTAGAGAACGGCGAAAACGGACGGCGTGGAGAGCATAAATCGCGCCGCTTCACTACGGGTCGGGATTACCAGCCGGATTATCGGAATTCAATAACTACGGTACAAATAAACACAGATCGGCCCGCAGAGACCGTGATCAAGTCGAGCATGGTTCGGGAAAACCTGCAGTCGTGTTGATAGAAAGAATTAATTGTGGTGTCGGCACTGAAATTGTCTGACATTTGACAAATACTTTAAAAATCGTCTACCGAATGAATAACATCCAATCTCCAAAAGCGATCACCGCTGACAACAGGAGCCGCATAATCCGTCGTCGGAAAAAGATAGCAAAAAACTTCTGAAACGTTCGGAGCATCGACGTTAGCGTGTTCCAGGCGTGTTCCGACTATAATAGATTGCTTCTGTACGAGTTGCGACACAGGGCTCAGGGTTAGTGAAGCGCCTACGGGGCATTATGACAGCAGGATTAAATGGAAGAGAGCTTGCCGGGAGCTTTCTACCAGGCGAGTCCGGTTCGGTAAGCCTGTACAGTCTCCACGGAAGATTTGTTCCCGTACTGATTATATGTATTCCATCGAATAGCAGGAAAGTCCGCGCCTAACATGTACAGATGGAAGAGAGGAAGCAGCTCAGTCGCATGGAAACGGAAAGATTAAGACAGCCGATCTCTCCCGGTGACATTTGATGGTTACTGCCGTGGTATCGCCGCGGGGACAAAAGCGGAAGCAAACCGAGGCCGATCGTAACGAATTTTACGCACGTCTATATAACCGAGCTTTATCGTTCGGGGACCTATGGCCACGAGGGCTGTGACGTTAAGGGCTAAATAAGAGCGTCCCAACCTCGGAGTCTCGACAAATCCTTCCTTGCTGCGTTTTACTTTCCACCGGGATTCTTCTCCTCCTACTACTCTATTCTTTTCGCTCCGTTTCCTTCCTTTCCCGAGCCCCCGTAAAAAGACGGCCGATATTTTCAATAAGCTTCTACCGGAGATCAATGCCCTGCTTGTTCTTCTTTGGACATTGTTCAGCTCCTCTGATCCAGTAGATCGCCTAACAGACTCGGTCCACAGAATTTCTTAAAGCTATTCGTGCTTGGAGTCGCTTCGGTAAACAGCGAATCTAATGTTCTTTTCATTCGTCCATGTTTTTGCTGTTCTTGAAAGCCAGACTTGTGTTATAATTCATCCCATCGTTTCCAAAAACTGAGCTGTACTACAGGAAATAGAGATATGCCTAACTCTACAACTCAAAGATTGTATTAAGTTTTTCACTTGAGTTTGAAGTTATCGAGATTCGACTTTACAAGAAAGTCCACAGTCTGTTAATCATGAACATCTAAGAGTTTACAACCCGACCACGGGTAGCTGAAGCGTCACCTCTTCTCCTCACCAGCGATAAAACACCGAAATTAGCTACCGGTAGTCAACGAGTTCTATCATTGGACTCCATGAAGACATAAAAGAGACGTTGTTCTCCGTTGAGCAGCTCGTCACCAGGTAACGACAAGCCGGCGAACAATAGCGGAAAGTAAGAAAGGTTATTAAGTTTCCGTCTAATTCCGTCGTGGGACGAACAAAGAAGCAAAAACCGCCAAAAAATTTCCTTTTTCTCCTTTTTACGGATTCCGCCGAAGAAAGTTCGCTCAGACTGGCATCGCGGAGCTCGTAAATACGGCAACGAGTGGGCGGCTCGTAGCCGCGAGTAGTTAACGCGAGAGTACTCTTCCCTTAGCTCGGTAGGATTTATGGCCGACCAGGACAAAGGAGGCGCGTGTCCCGTCGACCGGAAAAAGAAGCAGCAGAGTCTGGGAGCCGCGATAACCGAGCAACTTCTGTCTGTCTCGGGGTTTCCCTTAACGTCGCTCGCCTAACTTTCTCGATATTCCAACCCTCCTCCACGAAACCGTCTCGTATCACTCTCGGCAAGAGATGACCCACTGTCGCTCGCCGGAAACCAAAGAAAGCTCTTTCCCATCGGGCTCCGTCCCGGTATGATTCGCGTGCTCGGTCAAGCGAGAAAATAATCGCTGCCCCGGAGCCCGAGAACAGGATCGCCAAGGACTAAACGCATCCCTCGTTTCGATGGCTTAACGCGTTCGTTCACGAGCTACTGGACACCGGAATCGCTCGAGGTGAACGAGGTCGGACCTCGATCCCTGGGTCCCGAAGGAAATTTCGCGGGGATATGCTGGCTTCCGATTGCCAGGTGGTCGAGTCCCTTTCTCAAGTTTATTTCATCCTTCACAACATTTTGGACGTTTCTGAAGAAAATCTATAAAGTCTATATTTGTATGGATTTCCTTGTGTGTGTCACACGACCAATCTACCGAAACTATAGCGAACTGGGCATTTCTAATCGCAAGGATTCATCTCCACGCCATTGGCGATCAGATCCACGTCCCCGTATTAATTAATACCGTATTATCCGGCCTCCCCGATATTTTGCCCCTCGATTCCGACTTCTCGCAGACAATGGTGTTTCACGGAAACTTCCGCGGCCCCATCCCTTTCGCTTTCCCCATGGGGAATCCCTTCGGAGTCGTTTCTTCCTGCGCAGACGAGTGACCCAGTGTTGTTCAGGTCGAACAAAGAAACCCTCTTTACGGTGTGCTCTCGAGCTCGCGCGAAAATAATCGATGGCCTCCGCGCGACGTCTCCTGTCCTCCTTCCTGCTATGATCTTTACTGCTGTCCTCCTTGTGTCGGCTTCACTCCCCCATGATCGAATCGAATGGCTGACAGCACGGGAAACAGTAGGGGAAAGCGGACAGATACGTGCGACGACCGACGGGACTTCTATCCCGAGTGAAATTGCGGTCCCTAATATTATTGACAACTGATACGGGAGACAAGAGAGCGGTGCGGAGCGGAGGAGAAGAGACGCGTGCGAGCGAACCAGCCCCGAGTTTTATCGGGGCGAGGGTGAAACTATTTCCCCGGCGCGATAACGCGCGACGCATCCATCCACCCGGAGGAATTTAAAACGCGAACACCGCCGGGGCTGGGAACGCCGGCTTTGTTGTTCGGTAAAATTCAATTCCGACGATGTTGCGCGCCTGATAGACGCGCAGGGGTGAGGCTCTACGTTCTCATTGAATTTGCCAGCCTGCCTGCCTTCCTCTTCCTTCCTTCCGACCCGCGCGATATTAAAATACACGCCGCGTCCGACGATGTGGGTTATTTAATCATGCGGCCCGAAAAATTTCGTCGCGAACCAGTACTCGCGGATATATACACCGAGCTCGGTAGACATTCTAATTCCTTCCGATGCTGTTTCAGTGAAACATTACAGTACCACTTTACAGCTCTTTCTAGAGTGGCATTTCTGGGTCTGTAGTTATTCTGAAGTACCTTTAATTTAAAACTTGGAATTATTGTTTTATATATTTTATTGACCGATACGATGGTTCTTGGGGAGAATTTTTATAAGACAATATGTATCGGTTACTTTTCATTGCATGGTTTCAGTGAAACTCTGAACAGTGTACTGTGAAAATATACCCCGGTAAAGTACATGAATCTTCTAAGCAAACGAAGCAACATATCCCGCGGCGTTTCAACCGGAATCCTCGCGTCGATTCTCGGCAATCGAACAGTTTCCTCGGTTAATACTGGGAGAGCAAGGAACAGAAGGATCCAGGGAAGATGAAAATCCACCCCCCGCGAAGCTGGATACCTTTGAGGAAGTTTATCGCGCGTCAAACGCTCCCTGGTTTTCCGCGCCACAGCGACAGAACAAAGGAGAACGGAAGAAAATTGAGAAAAAGCGAAAGGAAACAGCGGATAGCTTTCGCACGGCCCGGAAACCGACGGTGGATAAGGAGAGGAGAGGAAACGGACCGGGGAACGCAAGTCTTCCGGCGCTTTACAAGATTTTTCCCGGTAATTCCGACGGCTAAGCGGCTTACTCTCGATTTCCGGATGGAAAGACGATTACGTGTAATTGCGATTGGAAAAGAGAGAACGACGACACTCGAGAAAACTCCAGCTTCGCGACTTTATCACGGAGCCAGGGGGTTTGAGCGGGCGTAGTTTTCCCGTGGAATTTTTCAGGCGACACGAAGGATCTTTCCGTGTTTTTCAGACGCGTTTTAGCCGTGCGTTCCGCGCACCCCTGCGACCAGTTCAACCCTTCGCTCGTTAATTATGCATCGCGAGGGGAGATTCGATACCAGCGCTCTCGAATTTCCTCGAATCACGCGGCTGAAGGCGCTGCTTCCAGGAACTCCGAAAAGTTTTTTACTTCGCATCTTCTCTTATAAATTCACTAAAATCGTGTGTTTGGTGGCTCGCAACAAACTCGATTTCGATTCTTCCTGCACGAAAGTATTCATGGATATTCTAAAAACCACGCCCGAAAGAACACAATAAAGTGCCACATCAAGATACCTACCACCTACATCGTAAAAATTCGTGAAGTTAGCCTAGAGGGTTTGGATCGACGAAATCGAGCTTTCGGTAGAAAAGAAAAAGAGAGGATCGCTGATAATTGAATTTGCGACGGGAGGAAGTCTGGTATCAAGTTTCCCGTTGGTCACACTTGCTTGGTGTTCCGGGAGCCCCATATTTCTGCCGGTGAGTTTCGCAAGCGGGTTTCGCAGACGGGAATCCCAACCCCGAAAAGCGAAACCATCGTGGAATTAATTGGCAGAGTTTCCAGCGATGCGGCACGTGAACGGCAGATAAAGAAATGCATTTTTCATGCGGCTGGTTAGGGTGGCGGGTATATCGCGATGGGATCGCGAAGCCTGGCAACAGCCTCGTCAGAAACCCTTCGCGATTCGCGGCAGATAACTCCGAGTGACTGGCGTCATTGAAACAGTCCCCTGAATATATACGGTTCGTCAAACGAGCCCGGAAAAGGGTTCCGACGAGACAGAGAGGCGCGGTGTCTTTTTTTTCTCAAATTTCGAATTCACCTGAGGATCTCTCTCGTCAACCTTCGAACCGAGGTGGAAAACGAATCTAATTACCAAGCCGGAACAACCGCGGAAATTGCTTTCCGAAATAATAACGCGCTTTCACGCTTGGTCGTCCGTGGATAAAACGAGTTAAACGCCTCTTTTTTCCGAGATCCGCCCACTCATTACGGCGGCGATTTTACGGATTTTTATTGCCAGAGTATCGTTGGATACTGAGGGCCGATCGAAATTAGGGGCAAGACCGGGTTTTTTTCGATTTTATTATCCCGACTCCCGGCTTACTGGGCCGCGTTAACGCGCGGAGGGTCGATTCCGTTTGACGAGAGAAGAAACGGCCACGCTCAAAGCCGTTCTCGCCCGGCAATTAATTGCACGGTCGAAATTAATCTGGCGGTTCTGATTCGCGATGCAGGGAAATGCACGGAAAAATATGAAATTTTCGAGCTAGCCGTCGGACGATCCCGTTTTAATTATGCTAAAAACTGTATATACTAATAATAATCGGAGTGTATCAAAATGGAAAAGAGTTAATCAAACGCGAAGCTCAAGCCCGACAAATAGTAATTTAAAATTACTGTAAAATTGTGTAGATCAGTGATACGATGGATTTCAGTATCGAAACAGAAGCGACCTTTGCACAGGCCACCCTATAGATCCTCGCGTCACCATACTCGTTCCCTGCTGAGCACATACGCGAGAAGAAGAGCCAACAGGACAGGGGTTCGAGCTTCTCGTCCTTATAAATCAGCCACGCGTCGCCGAAGAGGTTAAGAATGGTTCTCTCTGCAGAGGGTACGGCAGGCCAGAGTTGGGCGAACGTCTGCGAAAGGTCGGATACACGGAATGCCAGGTCGGTGGGGAGTTGCTGCGAGCTCTCTTCCCGAAGGGTTGCTCGCGGAAAGTAGGGCCCTTCCGTCGAATTTATTGCGCCACGTCGTCGACGGAGTTATGTGCGAGGATCCTCGCAGCGGGGAACCGTCGCCTGGATATTCCACCCTCGTCGACGATGCCTCTCGACGACCCGGTTTTCGGGGACCCAATCCCGGAACCGGATTACCATCGTCGGCAGCTCTGCGATCTCCGCGACTCTCCATCCAGGAGAATAAAGACAACGGCTCTACCGAATCTTAGAAAAATAGCCAATCATTAGACCTGGTGCATTCACCCATTGCAATAACATTTTCTTCGCAGCTACAGCGACTAACTCAAAAAATATCAATGAAAAGAAAAGAAAATTTATAATTTTTGTATGGTTACATTTATTAAGCATAAATTCATAGGTTCGATCAATTGTTACTCAAAACACTATTTGCAAATTAGCACAATATTATTTCTCAACGTTTCGATCTGCATTTAGATCATTTTCAAGAGAATCACATTAACATGGCGTCTGTAATTAATAATTAAATGCATATACATATTGTGAATCCGTAGAAACAGGAAAGAAACAACAGTATAAAACAGAAGGAATCGTTACTCACTTGCTTAGTGTTGCAAAATAATTAAACTTTAAAAATTAAACGTTTGCGATTGACCCACATGTTGCTGCTCGGACAGTCAGCATGGAAGTGAAACAACGTGAAGACGTTTGGAAACGAATATGATTGATCGTATATTGAGCTATTGGTCGGATATAGATTAGGCGGTAAATTTAAACCTATATTTACTAAGAACATAACATTTTTCGTTTTTCACCTAGGTACCACTAGGTACCGTTACATTTATTGTAATGCTCAAATATTCTGTTCGAATATCATTGTTTCGAAAGGATTTCTATCAATCCTTCAAAAAGAGGAACGCGGTGTGAATATGGACGAAGTAAAATTTCTCGCGTCGATACTATGAGAGAGACAAAGGTAAAGAAAGTCTATCAATGGAATCCTGTGGTAACTGATGTCTGGCGCGTACTACTTAATTTTGATCCGTTGAAATTTCGCGGCAAGGAATCTGGTCGTCGTCAGGGCGTAAAGCGCGTTCGAGCGGAATCCCCTGGAAGCCCGTGGCGGCTCGGTTTTTCGAGGTAGTCGGTCGAGCACCATTTTCAGGATCCTCTAATGGGTGCTGGATCCTTCTAGACCAGAAGGGGACGAGGCCCGGCAGAAGGTGAGTGTCTCGCAGGACGAAACTCTCGAGGAAATTGTATGGGGCAAGCCCTTGCGCCTAGTTGCACGGGATGCGAGGGCAATCGTCCTAATTGCCGGGCTCGAATGCGAAGTTAATCATTTCTGACATGCACAGGCATGGTCGCTGGGCCATTTGCTCCGCCGGAAATCCCGGAGAGGGAGAGAGAGAGAGGAATTGCTTTCGCCTGTGGTAATTTCTCCAACTGTCGTCCCGGATGATCGTAAAGCAAGAAATCTTTCTCTCTCTCCCTCTCTCTCTCTCTCTCTCTCTCTCTCTCTAACGAGATCCCACGAGACAAAACTTTTTTCTCTTCGGTGACATTTTACACGTCGCGTCGTGAACAATCGTATAAACAAATACACACCGGTGGCGTTCGTTAGGGTGAATTAGTAGGCGAGTAGTAAATTACCGTTCCCGGATCAACGCCAGACACGGTAATTGCGGCGACATTTCATGCGCCACGCGATATATATCCCCCCGGCCGGGCCCCGAGGAAAATTATAAATAACACCGGTGAGGATCGCGTGCCTCTCGATAATGTAAGGAGGCGTGGAAACGATGGTTAAACCCTCGTGTACCCCACGCCTCGCCCCACCGGGCCGCCTAATTACCCGTTTAAGATAAGATTTTCATCAAACCTTTAGCGAGCCGCGTGATTAACGACGCTCTTTAACAGACCAAGACTGGGAAATGTTTCTCGAAATCGAACGAGACCGGCTGCGAGAAACTTCATTAGCAAATTGGAAACGATCTCCCATCGCCGGATTCCTGTGTTTATGCAGATCTAAGATCTTAAGCCACGCGCATCGCGAGTGCAGCACAATTTCATTCCTTACTTCGATCGGCTCAATTAATTCAAAGCGGTATCACAACAGATCAAATTCCAACCACTGAATCTGTTATTTTCAGAATATTTTCTGATGCCATAAATAAACCTAATAATCAACTTGTATTCGTCACAGTTTGCAGTAACAGTGAATAAATTCATCTAATCATCGAGTATTAGAACAATCATCTAATCGAATGCCATTTTTTATCAATCTTAATCATTTTTGGATACCACACAAGGATAAGATAACTTTGGAACTGCTGAAATATCCTTGACACTGCAATGTGAGATGTTTACGGCCGTTAATAAGTAAGAGAACAACGAGACGGCTGTATATTTGTGCGCGAAACCCTAATTTACTCGGTGCCACGAAGAACAGCGATAAATCCAAATTTGAAGATGGTTAATAATGCAACGCGTTGGAATTGTCGGTGGCACGGTTTCCGGGCGTAAACCAGTTATTCCTCTCCGGCCGTTTATTTCCTACGGGATCAGAAAGAAGAGGGGGTTGGTTTGGGAAACAAATCCGCGCCAAAGCAAGGGGGCGGTGGCGTACTGTCTGTCAAAAATCCTGAACGAGCCCCGGCGTGCGAATGAATAAATGAAACAACAAGAGACGGGGAGAAAAGAGAACCCCGGGCTGTCCAAGCTCGTGTATCCAGAAACGAAGACGATTCCGTGCGACGCCGTGGAATAAGAAACAACGAGACATCAATTATTTCGAGCGTATCTGAGAGCGGTCTATCCATTCGAGCTAACGTTCCTAATTGATTAATGAAAGCATAGAAAAATACATGCTCGGGGAAAATAGGATCGGTAAGCGATCTGTTTGCAGTGTGTCCTATCACTTTTCTGTTGCGCACATCACGAATATTGTAATAGAATTAAATAAATTACCGTGTTCAAATTGCAATGAAAAAAGAGCAATTACACATGGCGCCTGGATTGACGCAATTCAGTAAAAAAAAATCGAAACTGCTCGACGACAGTACGCGACGAACAATGCAACACTTCCCTCTGCAATTGTAATTTTATTTCCAGCCATTTCAATCGCAGCGCTTTCCATTGCGAGAAAATTGCAGTTACACTCTGCAACTGCATCAATGCTGTTCGGTAAAAAATACCGGACGACTCGGTGATAGATCTCTATAAAAAATGCAATATTGTTCCCTGCAATTTGAATTGCTGCGGATTTAATTGCAACGTTCCATTTAAAGAAGAATGCAATTGCACCGGTGCACTTCAATAAAAAAAACAATGGAGCTGGTCGACTTTTCTAACTAGAATACTCCAACCCAGTTACTAGGCTGGTCCTGCTCTCGTAATGTCTTCGCGACACCTCGAATTGAAAGTTTTTGGCAGAGCAACGTTTCCGGGACGATAATAGGCTGCGCAACAGCCGAAGTAGAATGAAATATTTCTGGTATCGTGTGTCCAGCGCCCGTATCGCTCGAGTTTCAGCACCACCACCCCCATCTCCCATCTGTCGCACAGTATCTGGCCGCAGAAAAATCCATCCGGTGTAAAGTTTAGCGGATAGAATCGGTGCGGTGTAACGCGAGACGATTAAGCGGCTCTCAGCGCGTGCCCAGAAGCACGCGGAACAAGCGTGTGTGCGCGCGTGCGTTGTGTGTGTGTGTGTCCGGTTCGCACGCGTCTGCATAATTACCTGACCGACGCGACGCGACGATTTAACGAAACCGCGATATTCAACGATCGGATTAAACACAATGCTCGAAAGTTTATGGGGGCATTCGGGCGGGGACGGGGAGAGAAAGAGAACGCTCTCCGGAAGACGCGAGGAATTGAATTCGCCGGTTTAAGGAGGAAATCCACTTAAAAACTGCATTAAAATCGCACGGACGAGTTGGCAGAGGTGTGCTGCGGGGGAAGGGGAGTTCATCTCATCCGAGGCTCACGGAATTATTCCGTGGACGGTCGCTTCTTAAAAGGGTGGCTTGGCGAGCTGACTGGCTGGCTGTCGGCTTTGCTCGGCCCCAGCTACCATGAAAATCCGGTAATGACGCGAAAACGGCCGGATTTCTGCGTCGACTGGCGAATTTAAGGAAGCCACTTCCACGAATAAGAAGCTTCCTCTGCACTTTGACTCGATATTTTATTAATTACCGGTCGCCTCTTGCCGCGAACCTCTCTGGTTGCTCCTCTTTTTCGACTCAAACTTTCCTTATAGCAAACTGTAAGAAACCAAGTTAATTGTCAGCCCCCGCTTGTAAATATTACGGCAATTGACTAATCAGCTTTCTTTGATTATTTTATTACATATTGATCCTTGCAGGAAAGAAGTATTCTTCTACTTGGAAATTTCTTCCTCTCTTCAACAATTTCAGTAGGGCAGAGTGTTTTAGTGGTATCTCGATTAAACGTCTCGTGAGTGGAACTTTTCCTCGAGGTGTAGAGCGCACCTGGTGCGCGAAAGTGCCACTTTATCTTTTTTTCTCTCTGTGAATCGAGATCGAAACCAGATCGGGGCTCGATAGGACAATTAAGCGACTCGACGTTATCGAGTTGGGTCTCGTAGCTGTCAAGGGGATGCAATCGTCAGGGTGGCACAGCCGGTGACGCAGCGTTTCACGGGAGCGACGTCACGTGAAAACTCGTCGATCCGACACGTTTTCTCCCCCGTATATCGAGTTAGAAAGACGTTCGTGAAAAGCGGTGATTGCAATCTTTTTCGGAGAGAAAGAGCGGATCGAGAGGATCGAGCGATGGGAGGCACGCCCAACAATCAGAACCCCGATCGCTCGAGGAAATTATGGTGTCTGCGCCCACCTGAACGTGAATCTCGTTACCCTACATTTTCCCCCGGACACCCGGGCGAAAACGTTGAAAGGGGTTGACCCTTCGAGTTCTCTTTTCTGATCGGTGGGAGGGGTACACACCCCTTCTATCCAACGAGGGTACCCCTCGAAACGGCAAAGATTCAACGGATACAACGACGGATGAACGTGTCGAACCAGCCTGCAGAGTGAGCACAAAAGGAACCGACTAGAATCGTACCGATGTAACGTTTTAACTGAAGAGGGTCGTTCAAGATCGAACTGTCAACCCCTTGCCTCGAGAGCCGAATTGAAAAAGTCGCTCGCAAAATATACCCGGGCCCTTTCCTGTAGGTCGTCCCGCTGATTCGTTTCGGGGGAGAGCCAATGGGATGTGAATAATAAGCTTTTCCCTTTGTTAACGACGATGGAAGTGACGTTTCCATGTTTGAGATGTCCTGGGACTTTTGCTCGAGGAATGAATGGTGGATCTATCCGTCCAAGAGTGTTTAAACAGCAATAAGCGATAGCTCTTCAGATGAATCAATTGATTACGAATTTTCTATGAAGAACTTGAGTGAACTGAGATGATTATAGTGGCCAGAATGGTCCGGAGTAATTAGCATGGTCGCGGCAACGACAGGAACCGTTAGATTAATTAGATTCGCGGTCGTTTTCTTCCGCGGTGGTTACGTTCTTGTTTCGCGACCGACTATTACGATGCCCGTTGCATGAACATGCAGTCTGTTCGCGAGCGTTATCGCGATTCTCGCGATGCGTGAACCATCCATCCGCCAATCTACAGGCAGCTCGTGGGTGGAGGAGGCGCGAAATCGTCGGTCACGAAGACGCGTCGAGCTATTTGTGTCCGACGACGCGACGCCCACTGTCTCCTAGTTTCTCTTTGCCGGGAAAAATCCTCCGCTAACTGGAGAAACTTGGCAACTCGATAACACGCCTTTAACCTTCCGGCGCGGCGAACAGTGTTGCGTTGCAACGTGCTAGATATATTCCTACATTTTCACTTGTCCCAACAGCGACAGTTTTACGGAGTCGTTAACACTTGAATATACGTACGTGGCAAGGCTGTCTTTAATCAGATTTTTACAGAATCTAGAAAGTCTTAGTGATTTAGACAATTCCATTTAAACCGCGAACTCTAAAGATTCCGAGTTCGTAAAATTCTACATGAATACAAAATTAATGCGAAATGCACCTTTTTATAGAAACGATTCGAACGACACTGAATCAGTGAGAACAAGATACTGTGAAATTGTTTTCGATCGAAAATGTAATATATAATAAATTTTATCATTAATAGACAACAGAAAATTTGCAATTTAATTTATCTCGACGTTTCGATCACTATATGAATTATTTTCAAGAGAGGCTTTTTTGCATCTGAAGAATAATACATTTATAGTATAGATTGAAAAAATATTGCGACACAGCTATGTAAAAGTACCGAAAAAAAGAAAATGATCCATATAGTGATCGAAACGTTGAGATAAATTAAATTGCAAAATTGCTGTTGTCAAAAACACAAAATTTATTATATTGAACAAGATACTGTGTTGCAGAGAATACGACCAAGACCGGTTTAAAATCATGCAGGTGAAGGAAGGTTAAAAAGAATCCGTGCCGACCCAATTTTCCGAGGTACGAAACAGGGATTTTCTTTTCGCGTTTCTTTCTCTGCCCTGTTCAGGTATTCGGCTGTTCCGTAATTCATCGAAAAAGGAATGCGCTGGTCAGCGACGACGTATTGAGCAACGCAATGGAAAACGGCTAGAAAGGACAGACAGGGAGCAAGTCCTCGCTCCCGAGGCACTAAATCCAACGACTGTCACTGGGGATCGAGCGCAGCAGCGTTTAAATGTCAACACAGCTGGGATTCCATTGTGGCGAACAGTCCACTGGAATCCTAAATCACGCTTTTCACTGGGACTCGAGTGTCGCTAACCATCACCGGCAATTATTAACCGTGATGTTCGAGCGGCGCGATTCGTTCACCGGCATTTAGCGTACCAGGGATATGAATATCATGTGACGCGAACTTTTATACGGTGTCAATCAATGTAGTAGACGTAACAGTCGCTTTAAGACGCCTTCGTTACTCAATCCAGGCCCATTCGAAACGAAAAATAAAAACAAACCGTTTGACGTTTCGTTTTTCACCAGAGTCCTCGATGCTGAAGCTGTATTCTGTATAAGCTGCACGAAAATGGTCATTGCTGGAGAATTTCTCGATCTATCGGCATATATGCTGGCACATCGCTACATTACACAGCAGCACACGTGAAATTTCAACAACCGGTCGACGAATGCGGAAATTCCAAACAAATATAGCGTAAAATGTGCATAGCTTAGAATGTTTTCGTACTATACCGAAGATCGCACAACGGATTCAGTGTTTGACTTCCTAGAAAAGATCAGCATAGCTATTCTTAGGCAGTAATCGAGAGTAATCTATTTCATTTTCGCCAGTATATAAAACGATAATTAGTTTCTTCGATAAACAAATGACGACAGGGTTCACGCTCGGGTTCACGGGACGCAGAAGCCTATCAATTCTATCTATTCTCCGCGGAGCGAGCAATGCATACGAAATGGACAGTCGTCGGCGTGGCAGAGAAGACCGGGTAGGAGGAGGAGGAGAGGAAAACATTCGAAAAAAAAATCGCGTGGATTCGACGACGCAACAGGGCATGTTTTTCCGTGTTGTCGGTGCGTGTCGCAATTCAGGGGCGCACATGATCAAACAGAAGAGAGGGTGAGTGGTGGGGGAGTCGGCAGAATTTTTGCAAATGGTAGCCAGCCAGTCAGCGAGCCAGTCAACCAGCCCAGCCGTCCCAGTCCGTGCAAATAATTCCGATACCGTCTGGCTTGGCGAAGGTCTGCGCTTCACGGCGGTGCATTGCACGATGCCGGGTGCAACCGCTGGTCTGTGTGCAGCCTGTGCATACGTACGTGCAGTGAATGGCATTGAGGGGTCTCTATCTATAGAGGCAGGCTAGATTAGAGTGCATTAGCCTCGGCCGCGGAGCCCGATGCAGATATCTTTCGCTCCGTTTTGCGTACACGCACCGCTACTACTCGCTATATTTGTAACTGGCTCGCGCGGCGGGTGGACAAGCGATCTCCACGATCCACGCACATCTACGTACACACAACGACGTATACGCTCACTTATCTCGCCGGAGATAACCGTAGAAATATCGCACGAGCCCCGTCGAACGACGTGTTCCACCGATACGCGTCCACTCCGTCTAGCTCGACCTTGTTCCGCAGCTTGTTTCCTCGCGGAAAAAATTCGCCAGCTCGGTTTCTTTCGCGCGCTCGACCGCCTTTTTCAACTAGTGTACTAATCGACGCGTTACCCGGAGAACTACTTTTCGATCTGGAGCGAAAAATCGACGTAATAAAATGAACTTGGAATGCAATCGCCGCGAGACTGTTTATGCGACGTTCGCGCGGGTGTGGGCGTGCTACTGCTGCATAGAAATGCAGCCGCGATGAATGAACTCGGCGTTTCGAAATCAGCATCGTACGAGTACTGACACGTATACGCACGGCGTACACCGTGGGCTGGAGATCCAACAAATGAGAAATCGTTGAAAGCTCCTGCGGAAAGGTCATCGGGAATTACTCGGTCGAGGTGTGGTAGAAAATCGACTGGATGAGGATTCCGCGGAATGTGGAATCGGAAATTATTTAGTAGATCAGCCTCAACGTTTCTTGGACAATCAAGAACAGGAATGGTGATTTTCGGAAATAATCACAGGGGAGTGAATCAAAGAAGAGTCAGAATGAGAGAAAGACAAAAAAAGGCTGAACTGATCTCGCTTGCGAGATAAAAACTACTGAGTGCAGTCGAAAATGATCGATTCGATACCGCTCGATTTTGCAAACGGGAATCGCTGTATTGAAAGTATCGGCTACGAGAGCTTGACACGCTCGACAAAAGTCCTACGTCGAGATCTCGACATTGTCGTGTGGGGGAAGCTGGTCACGGATTCCCATTTCTATCGAGGGGGTGCACAGAGAGGGGGAGCATGCCAATTTCCCCGCGGACCTTCTTCAAACTCTGCGACACTTTTATGGAAAGGACGTCAGAAGTTGACTGGTGGATTCGCGCAGATCGCCCGTAAATAATGCACAACGACGGTTGTGCACGGGAACGTGGCGTTGCACGGGAAGAAAGAGAGAGAATGTGGAGTTACGTGAACGTACGAGGTGGTATACAGTAGGGCAAGGCGGAAAGAAAAAGCCACGGCGCCCTTTTCTCGCGCAGAGTACCTTTCGTTTAATCCGGTTGAGTGCGACAAATCTTTCCGCGCGCGTCCTCTCCACCCGCGGATCTCATTCCGTTCTTGTTTCCGCGCGCTATCCTCGCTCTTTTTCTCCCCCGTTCGCTTCATTCCACTTTTCAGCCACCCATTCCGTCACAACCCTCCTCGCAGCTCCATCTACAGGACTCATCCCCTAATCTCTCCTTCGCCCGAAGATTCTCTCTCTCTCTCTCAGTCTCGGAGAAACTTCTTCCTCTCCTGGCCCGTCCAAATGAATATTTAATTCCTACTTATCCATCGTGCCGGAGGCCGGAATAAACGCGAATATATAAGACCAGGAAACAACGCGAGGAAGATGTATTTTAATGGTAATCCGCAGACGACATCTGCGCCAAGCCTTGTCTCTTCTCGATCCTCCGAAAGCCCACGAGAAGATCGACGGAATCGATCGCTTTGTCCACTCGATGTACTCGAGGATTTCATACGGAATTGGATACAGTGCAGTTCATAAATAATAAAATACAAACTAGAACTGATGAAGTCCACGGAGGATTCCGAATTTATCACAGAAGAAACACTGCAGCTCCCAGATGGGAAACAAATTTGTGTTACAGAATGAATCGTCTCGCTTCGGACAAAAAGAGAATCGTCCGAATCCAATAAATAGTTTCAGAGATAAAAATTCCGGAGCGCAGCCGGTTTTCCTGGTCTTGCGCAAGCCCCGTCTATTGTTCGGCAGATTTATGCGGTATCGCAACGGGACAGGCGGAAGCGTACCGAGGATGAGTGCCAACTCAGAAAACGCCGGTTCCCGAAATACATATTTGGTAAGCGTGGCTTCGCCGTCGATCAGCCGATCCGACAGGCAGCGTGGAAACGCGTCCGGAAACGCAGCTGCCCGCGCGAATTACGCTCGCGTGAAACAAACTGCCGACAATAATTCGCTGTCGCGCGGCAGTGTAATTCCATCGGCCATATTCTTTCCGCGAGGAATAAAAGCTACGTCGACCAGAGCGACGATAAAGTGTGTCGGAACGAGCTGCGTCTCTCCTCTCGGCTTCTCTCCCTCTCCCCGCGAAATTGAGAAAAATAACGAGGATAGAAGGGACAGGGGGCCATCGTGCACCCCTGCAACGTGTGCTACGGCCCTGTCAGCCGGTGCTCTCGCATTATTGCGCGCATAAAAGCCAATGTCGTACGTCGTACGTTCTGTTCGCGGAACGGCGTTCCGTCGTCGTTTGTACCTTCTTTATCATCCCCGTTCTCACCCCTTCCTCTATCTCGCTCGTGTTTTCCGCAGCTGGTTACACCTACGACACCCTCCTTCTTTCCCTACTTCCTTCAGGAACTGCTGAAAACTGGAGGAACCTTGAAAAACTCTTCCGGTTCGTACAGAAATTCCAATGTCTCGGGTCCAACGATTCTTTCGTTGAATCCTTCCTGGGAGAGGAAACGACGAGGAGCACGAACACAACTCGCTGAAGAATCACAACTGCAAAGTAGCGTGGCTCTAAGAATATCAACGCGCGAAGATTAACTCTAGGATGTGACTCATAGAAACTCTTCGGTGGAGTTTGTGAAATACAAAGTGAGAGAAGCAAACTATTTCACTGACTGGAAGATACCTCATGGTTAGACTGCGGATTTTGTCGATTTATTTCGGACTCTGTAAAATTGTTAAAAAGAGATTTAAACCATGTCTCCTGTAACTTGCTACCGATGTCTTTGGTTATCAATTTCTCTGTATTTCTCCAAGTATTCGTAATATGAAGAATAAACGTCGATGATCGGCAACGGTGATTTACGCGCGGTTCGACGAAATTGAAAACGATCATTCACCGCCTCACCCGCCGACAGCTATACGAAAGAAAATGACCGGTGTACGTTGCCGCGACGGACACTGACGGCTGGCAAATCCGCCGATACGTCATTCGAAACGCGTAATTTTGTTGTGGGTGTCGCCTATATATCCTCGCGGAATTCCTGTTTCGATCTGGCTCGTGACGAGTCTGCGGTATCTATTATCTTTAAACGGTTGGGCAAGGCTGCGGCCATTATGCTAATGCTCGGGGAAGCTTGCAACCTTGCTGTTCCCTACGATGTTTATGTCAGCTCAGCAAGAGCAGGCGGCTCCAGCAGGACATTCGTTGTATACGTACACTGATTGCAGCCAGCTGCCACGGTGTCGCAATTATTATTATTTTCGATTTTGTAGCAGGCAATGAACAGCAAATTGTTGCAACAGTCTCCTCCGAAAATAGAAACTCTAAACAACGGATGGAAATGTGTTTTGACTAACCGGGACCATCCTGACGAGGATATACAGTGATCGACGAGTACAAACGAAGGAATCAATTCACGATGAACGCGCAACCGAGCGGTTTTTTTTTTATTTTGTCCTTTTACAAGTCATTTTTTGGTCCCGCATTTCTTAAATATGTGATGCAAAATTTCGTGAATGGCGTACGATAAACTATTTCGATGTTTTGACGAAGATTATTATATTATATTATATATTTGATATTATTGCACACATATACATATATATGTATATATTTCAATTGTAGTGCCAAAAAGAGATTTATTTTCATTTAAATTTATGTATATTTAGATTTTATTTCTACTTCGTTCATAAATTTTGACTAATTAGATTAATGATTAAAATTTTATTATTAAATATACATATATTATATTGAAGAACTAAATTCATAGTCCCACAGGGAACCCCGCGGGATTGAAATAAATCTCATATCAATCCTGCGGGATTGCAATCCCTAATCGAAACGCTTTGTTTTCTGACGAACATAATCGTTCGAGGTACTCCGAAGAGGCTAACAGGCAACCATCCACGGGGTATCGGTCTCTTGACGATCCAGCAGCCTTTCCAATCGTGTTTCCTGCCCAGGGGAGCATTCGTGGATCCTTGAGCGTATTTTTACGCGGCTTGTTCTAAAGATAGTTGGAACCGCGACGCTCTTGTTCTCGTCGGCTGCGGTTAGGCTCCTGGCGACCCGATAAAGACGACACGCAGAGTGTCACATGTTACCAGCCACAGATACGTTACACGAATCTCGATCACGATCGAGAACACGACGGACAAGATCCACGCGGAGACCCGTCGAGGATACACAAAAGGATCCTGCGATTGTTACGAGGGAACACGAATCGAAGCCGATCGATTGTTACGAGGGAGGCCTTGTAGACGAACACGAATTGGAGGCGATCGATTGTGATATACAGAACGGCTACTTACATGGCGGCTGTTAAGCGTGTCCGGAGGATTTACGCGGCGCGGAAAGGCCGCTCTACGGATTTAAGCCGCGCCCCGAGATTGTCCGCGCTTTATGAGACAGCTCTCGTGGCCGAGGATTGTTTACAACGCTCCTAAATCGAGGAGCACCGCTTCCTCGCGAGATATACGACGTATAAATACGAATACGCCGTATAAATACGACGCGCGCGACAGTTCGCGGCGGGTTTTATCGTTGGCGAGGTCTCGCGATGTTTAGCGGATACCCGAAATAGAGGAACGCACCGCGTTTTGGCTAATTAGGGCGCAGTTGATCATGGTTGATTCGCGGAAATCCAGAAAAATCAGTTTTCTTAATTGCTACGGGGCCTTGTAAGAATTTAATGCTTGAAACTGTGGAAGTGGACTGAAAATAAAGGTAGCAGTGAAAGTTAACTAATTTGGTACCCAAAGAACGAATAAAAAGATCCTTGTCTTGAAATGACTGAGACGAAGAAGCGAAACCTTGGTGAGAGGCTAAAGGAACAATGAAGAATCTGCAGGCGAGATTAAAGATCTAGTAAACGGTGCAGCGTGTAGACCAGAGATAGCTGAGAGGCAACGAAGGAATCACGTGAAACCAGCCGTGTCAGGAGGTGCAAGCGCGAGCAGAACGGAAGAGCATTCTGCCGCGAAAGCTTTGGTCGCGCGTCGATTTTCCGGGGGTGTGCACGCGCCGGAAGTTGTGAGACGAGAGAACGGTGTGGCGGCGTGCGAAAGGCTGGATTCCTTTCGAAATTGTTCCCCAACACTCCCCCTGAACACCCCCGGCATTGTAATATAACCGCGCGCGTTGCGGACCGGGCTTCTGTAATGCACTCCCCGGAAACTTCGGTGGTAGTAATTAAAACTTTCCAGCAGCGGAAAGTTTCAATTATACGGCTGGAAACGGCGCGGAAAGGACCCCGCCTTTCGCGAGACCGATTCCTGAACGAAAGTCCGAGTGGATCTTCGCTTCGTCGACGGTTCTTCGAGTTTTTCTTTCCGCGGCGTTTGGTTACACTCCAATTATCTGCTTTCCCTCGATCAAACCAAGCCTGTGGCTCGAAAAGCGAAGTGATTTTTCTTTTCTGCTTGTTTTTCTTCTTCTTCACTTCCCTTTCTCTCTCTTCTCACCACCTCGGTTTCTCATTTCACTTTCCAAGAGTAGTTTTCATTTGAGTTCGATGTTGCGAAAGAAGTAATGAACTTGTTGTTATTTAGTTTGAAAGATTAAAAACTCTCCATTTCACTGGATCGGCGCCCGAATGTCGGCGATAAAAATCCACCGTCGAGCGTGTTCGATGCTTTTTGGGAAACAAGTCCGTCGTGTTTTGATTCGACGGAAATAGATGTTCAAAGGGGAAGACGATTCTGGTTCCGCGAAACTGTTCCGAGAGTGTGTCGGACGCTCGTGTTTCTTATTTTCTCGAGTGGCGAGGTTGCAGCCGGATGATCCGTTTTTATCAGAGGCGTATCAGTTGTGGAGTTCCTCGAAGCTGTCGTCGCGACCTATACCCAGCGGAGAGAAGCACAAAGGTGTCGACAACGTGGGGCTGTAGGCCTGGGTATTTTTACACCGGCGAAGATACCGACGGAGAGCTAACTGCGAGGAATCGGGACCCACTAAGCATTTCAGAGGAGAAAACAAGAACCCAGAATTTTGTTCAAATTTTCAAACTTTTACATTTCTGAGCCTGCAAATTTCCAAACCCTCAAATTTCAAATACCCCAAATTTCATATACCCCAAATTTACAAACCCTCGAATATGAAATACACCAAATTTACAAACCCTCGAATTTCAAATACCACAAATTTACAAACCCTCGAATTTGAAATACACCAAATTTACAAACCCTCGAATTTGAAATACACCAAATTTACAAACTCTCGAATTTCAAATATTTCAAATTTACAAACCCTCAAATTTCATATACCTCAAATTTACAAACCCTCAAATTTCAGATACCCCAAATTTACAAACCCTCGAATTGCAAATACCCCAAATTTACAAACCCTCGAATTTCAAATACCCCAAATTTACAAACCCTCGAATTTGAAATACACCAAATTTACAAACTCTCGAATTTCAAATACACCAAATTTACATACCCTCAAATTTGAAATACACCAAATTTACAAACTCTCGAATTTCAAATACCCCAAATTTACAAACCCTCAAATTTCAAATACCCCAAATTTATAAACTTTCGAATTTCAAATGCCCCAAATTTCCAAACCTTCAAATTTCAAGTTCCCCAAATTTTCAAGCCCTCAAATTTCAAATACCCAACTTTCTACAGCATCGGCCTCTAAGTCCCCAAGATTTCAACTGTCTAAACTTGAATACTCGCGAACGTGCCGACCTCGAAGGATCCAAACTGTCCGGAATATTCGAATTGCTAGGCAGAATTTGCTATTCT
Organism: Lasioglossum vierecki; assembly: GCA_028455595.1. Taxonomy (NCBI): domain Eukaryota; kingdom Metazoa; phylum Arthropoda; class Insecta; order Hymenoptera; family Halictidae; genus Lasioglossum; species Lasioglossum vierecki. Next base: position 23,914,573 of record CM052335.1, on the reverse strand, counting down.
TTCCGTAGACAGCAGGTCCCGTGCAGCTCCCGCATACCAATTCCCATCTCCATTACTCATCGTCGTCTGTCGTCGAAGCATCGCTTGTTTCGTGGTCGCGTAGGCGTCTGAAGCGGTATGAGTCACAGAGTCGACGCGGCGCCTCAGCACGCGTCGCGAGGCTTTTCCTTTTCGAACAAGGAGGAAACTCGCGACAGCCACCGGTTGTCAATTATCCTATCCGACGGGTGTTCACGATGCAAAGTGAGGAGGGACGACAGACGACAAGCCAAGCGATCGAGGAGTGCGTCTCGTGCACCGAGAAAACCGGGACGAGAAACCACTGAGCAGAGACAAAGAGAGACGGAGAGGAGAGATGCACGAAGATAGAACGAAAGAGAGAAGTACACGTGGACGACCACGGAGACCGCCATAGTCGGTGAACGCTGTAATAGCCGAACCAGAGAAAAAGCCATTGTTCTCGCAATAATTGGCCCCCGGTGAGTTATGACGCGGGGACGTCGTAAAGTTTGCGGCGACCGGCCGCACAGCCTTTAACGATTGTCCGCCTTTATGTATTGCACCCTTCGAAATGTCGCTGTTAGTTCTACCGGGCGTTTCGACGATCCTCTGCCGCGGCGACAATGTCTCGAAACCGGCCGACGATCGAAACGATCGTTTGTTCCGAACGCCATTGATCGATTCCGCTATTCCAACGTTTAAATCCGCGATTTATCGTCTGCCGCGTTCGCCGCTTTTCATGCGAGTTTGTCTCTCACCCACTCCATAAAATAGACGAGAATCGTTGGGCAGAAATAGTGATTCGGAAAGCCCTCCAGACAAATTGAACCGATCACGTTCTAATATTTCAAGCTGAAATTTCAACTCTGCCGATTGATTCGGAAGATTCAATCAACCGATTTCTCTGCTTAACGGTAATTCAGGAATTATTTCAGATCTCTTGGTCGAATATCCTGGTCACAAACAAATCTGGAACGATGCAAATGGGGTCACTTCGTTCTACCTATCCTATAAATCTTCTCAGGAGCACGTTCCACGAAACATTGAATAAAAAATCTATGTAAAACGATTACGACTATTTTAATGGCTCGAGCGCGCTAATAAAGCCGTTAACGTGCCAGAGGGCAGACAGTGTCTCGCGACAGGCGTAATTCTGACTGGAACTCGTCGAAATCGTTCTCGACCTTTAATCCGCGTGGGAGGCGGAGAAATATAGCGTCCGCGAGCTGGTTCGCGGCTCGTAAATCGCCAGAACGCGCCCTGAACTTTTGCAGCGCTCGAGGATCGGCGCGTCTCGTCGTGTCGCGCGGAAAACTTAAAGAGAAACCGGACACGTAAAACTGCATTTACGATTAGGCGAGCGGTATCTGCGGGCGGAAGCGGAGGCGTGATCCTCGTCGCAGCTGTCCGATAATGCTAGTCATCGGCGTGGAAAAGGTGACGAACGTTTCCGCGTGGAGACGAGTTGCGGAAATAGCCTCGAACTCGGGAAACCGATATCGCGTCACCTAACAAGTTTTTATTTAGCATGTTAAACGAGAAACAACTTCGCACAAGTTGCCATTTATCTACACAGAAACTCATGACCAGACTCTATGAATTAACCCTAATGTTCCTCAGGGTGAATATTCGCTCATTTATTACTTTTGTATACTATAAGATGATTGGTCTCCCTTCATCTGTATTGTGAGATGTACTTCTCTAAAATGTAACGTTATAAAATTAGTAAGATATTATCATAGAATTTTTTGTGCAACTCTTTCCGAGGAGCGTATGAGAGTTAACAGCAAGCACGAGTATGACAAATGCAGGAACGTGTAGATTTCAAATTAATTCCAATCGCCGAGTAAAAGTAACAACGTCGTACGGGCAAACAATTTTACTACAGTTTGATGAATCCAATAGCCACGCCAGTGAATTAAATACAGCGAAGTGTAATCCCCGATGCAAAATCCGGTTTCCACATTGAAATTTCCAAGAAAAATCTATAAATTGCCGAGCGATAGCAGCTATGTACCACGTGACCGACACTAAGAGATGGAAATCGCCTCGGAAAATTGTAAATCCACAGAAAAATCTGCGTAATAATCATAGCTAATAATTTTTCAAACATCCTAACGAACCACCCGAGCGTACCAATAAATTAGGATTTACCGCAGTTCCCTTATCGCTCTTCATTTCCATTTAAACTATCCAACTTGAAAAAGCAACGAGACCGACTAGACTTCCAATAAACACAGTTATCGCGTGTCTGCAGGAAACGTATGAAATATGAAACTATAGGAAACTAGAAGCTGTTCGAGTATTTTGTACAACAATGTGTCTACACGACGGGTTTGCGGATCGTGGTTGCTTTCTAGCCAGTCACGATCGAAATAAAATGGTCTGGAGTCTCTCGTAAACCAGTCGTGGCCGATACACACGAAGGTGGACAGAAATGCCGAGAAGCTTTTCCGCGGAGGGAGAGCATTCCATTAGCCACGAGATCGGGGCCGGATAATAAATTAAAACGGGCCTACGTGGCAACGGAGAGAGAGAACCGGTACTCATCGCGGACTCGAGGCTCGACTCTCAACCTCGGATCGGATCGGATCGAATCGGAACCTATCGGGCTCTCTCAAGCCGTGTCTCTCCTGTAGGTGGTTCAATTAAACGAGCAACAGACCGTACAAACGATCTGGAAATCAATGCCAGTCCACGAACTGCTCCGGCGAGGCTGCACGCGAGCAGACAACCGCGAGAAATTTTCTGTTCGACGGGTTTCTCGCCGTGCCACGACCGCAGTTCACGCCCGAACACGACGACCCGACTATATCCTCCGTCACACATCTAATACTGTTACGTTCATTTCTCTGTCTCGAAAATTCTAAACAAATCTCGAGGATCAATTTTATACTCAGAATACGAATTTTGGGAATTTTTTCAAGACTGTGATCGATTATTGACATTCTAAACTTTGTACGTTCATTAAGCAATGTTTGAAGAATGCACTTAGTTTTTTTCACAGTTATAGTCATTCCCTTGGAAGTCACAGCGATAGTAGTGAGCAATTTCAGCTGAATAGAAATTTTCCCCAGTCCCAGAGCAGAGTAACGAGAGATCTCTCAAACTGGATCGCGATCTGGTTCCGTCGTGGATCTCTAGCGGTAGGGGCGGGAAAAGGAGGACGAAGAGAAGACCAGTTCGCAACCTTGTTTCTCCGGCTGGCGTGCACACCGATCCGCCGCCATGCCGATTTCCGATGCCACCTTTTCGCCGGTTCTTCTGGTTTCCCAGCTCCCCGATCGTCTCTCACAGGGACATCCGGCTAAAAAGCGGACCTGGCATCTTGCCTTTTTGCTTCGTGGATCACCATGAAGAGAATCTCACGCGCGCTACGATCAGGAAGCAGGAGAACCACCCTAAGCCACGCTCTTGGCAAACCCGGTCCTTCGCTTAAAGGGAAACCGTGTTCGTTTTCTCGGAGAACTTGTCCATCTGTTCCATCCCCATCGGACTCGCGTTACTCCGAACACCGTCTGCTTCTTCGTTGACAACGAATTTTACTTCGCTTCACTCAACTAAAATCGAATATCTTGATGCGAAAGACGGTGCCATCTGTTACTAAAAATACACTTGTTGAATTCTCAGGTATATTTATATAATATTGCCGATCGATCGACGCAATAATGTAGCAATTTACAGAACCTCAACTATCTAGTTTCCACATCAAAGTCTCCGATGGAGATAAAGTGGCGCACCCAGTATTTAATCTTGGGGGGGGGGGGGCGAGTTGATCAAAATAGCCTTCTCTTTTAACGACGTGTAACCAAAGTGACTTTGCAATCATTGCGAATAAACAGAAAACTGCCGATACTCTAGTACTATTTTTTGTAAACAGAAAAAATCGACCGCGTGAGCACCAATACTGATACGTACACGGCCACAGACGCGCAACAATAGGCAGAATTCAATTCAGTGTCAGGTATCGGCAGTTTTTGCAAATATGCCGGAACCTAAGTGAGATATGCCTTATATGTAAAGGGAAAAGTTGTTCCAAATGTTTAGTTTTACATATAACATATCCAAAAATCATCGAAATCGGAGAGGAAGCAGCTATTCTACAGTTTAGCTAATTTTCCAGGGTTTTGTTTCCTTTTTCTTTGGGGGGGGGGGCTTGGACCCTTGCCCCCTGCCCACTGAGTGCGCCACTGTGAAATTCTTAACAGAATGTAACGAATAAACTCAATAAAACTTTGTCGTATTTCTCGAGTGGCGATGCTAACGGTACACTGTGGTGTAAATACCTCTCTCGTCCAGGTGAGATATCGTCTTGTAATTAGCGGATTTCTCGCGACTCGACAAAATTGTTAACATAACACGAGTCGCGTTGAAACCGTGGAGAGTACGGTGGTATATTGGCCGCGTCGAATCCGCGACTCGTTTAATCTTCCACGCGTTCCGAAAAGCGGCGCGGAGCGACTCGATAAGAGGATAACGAGGCCGGCAACAACATTCTCGCATGCAAATGCATCAGATTAGCTGGGTTTTCGCGTCACCGAATGGGATCGTAATAAAACGATTCTGACTAACAAGTGGCACGCGTGACCGCGCGGTTGCTCGCAGCCTGCGAGCCAACCGAGGGCCTCGGGGAAAATCGTTCCGGTGAACGGATCTCTCTTTCTCGGTCCGACCATTGGCCGGCCGTAACTACTGGCAAATAGAATATTGACTAATTTGCTGGGCGGTCGTCGATCGCGTGGATCTAAGCGATCGCCGGTTAAGGTAACCGCGGCTTCGGATTTATCTGACGGCCGTGTCCGAGAGGTGCTCGTAAATTACGCGAGGCCGTTTTCCATCGGTGAGAGATAGCGCTGGTCTCGCGATTGCGTGACGAAGGAACCCGATGGATAGTAAATATCCCGAGCGGTCTGCTTCTACACCGCCCACGCGATACCCTTTTTCGCAGGTGCGAGTCGAAATCGCGAATTCCTCGCGCGAACGGAAACCAGATCTCTCGGGTTCCTCGCGGCTGTTGCCAGGCGCGCGGTGGTGCCGCTTCACAAGAGCCTGCTAAAAATTCAATACCGGCAGCCTGTTGCTACCGATGCTAATTCCATGTGTAGGATTAAAGTCGTCGATAGTATTACATGCCCGTAAACACAAACGATTTAACATTTCATTTTAAACATAACGGATACAATTAATAAAATTATCTCGTCTCTGTCTGAGATCAAACACGTCTTTACTTTTTCACACGTTGTCCCAGAATAATAAAAAATCGCATACATATTGCAAATCTGAAGAACGCAATCGATAAATCAATCATCATATGAAAGCTATGCTCGACGAATGCAGTCGGAATTTTTTTAATATATCGACTGGTTAAAGAACTGAGAAAATTCATAAAATTATGAAAATATTCATATGTAGAACAATTGTCTAGAGAAGCAGTTGTTGTAAAAATTAACTCTCGACCATGTAATTTTGCAATTTTCAAGGCCCATTCGAATTCAGCACGGCAAAAGTGCAGGTTCTTGCGGAGATGTTGAATTTATGAATTTCGTGGCTGTTCGAGAAATGGCACCGCTGTGCGACGGTACTTATTAATGGCCCTTAATGGGTAATATCGCGTTCCCCACCGGGTTGTATCTCCGAAAGCGGTTTTACGAGGCCGGGACACACTGGTACACGCCGTGGACGAGCTTCCACGCGAACCTCTGCTTCCGCGCTGATCGTCGGCCAACTGTTACAAGGGATCGTAAACTTGTAACGAGAGCTCGCCGTTAACTTCGAGAATTAGCTGCTCGACGTTTATTAGCTGCGGGGAACGCATTTACAGCGAAACCTCGTGCCGTTCTGAAATTAAATGATTTTCATCCCACCTTTCCCCGAGCTCTGACGATCGATCGCTGCGATCTTCTTGTAAGTCGTTGAACCTCGAGTTACGAGTCCCTGTTGGATAACGTATTTTCGAAATTTCTAATCTTGGTTCGTGTTCCCCAGATAATAATCCTCAATATTCGTGAACACATAATCTTCTTTGGATCCCTAATTCCCCAAATTCAGATTCCGATTCCTTAGATTCTCAAATTTCCAAGCACTTCAATCTCTAATAGCTCTGGACCCTCGGGCAAAGAACCAGGAATTTTCGGGGTCGAACCCTAAGTTTCTAGGGTCACTCTGCACCCTCCCTTCTTTTACTTTGGACTCGAAGAATTTCGAACAGCTTCGGAACTCCAATAATACTGCGATAACACAAAGAGGAAGAAGAATTTGATCTTGGGTCTACTAGAGAACCTGTCAGTCATGATATCACCATGGTATTCTATTTCTCAAGTGAAAGAAGATGACCAAACTTGAAGCAGATCTCCCAACATTTATGAAGACATCCCAAAGTTGATAAAAGTCTGTCAAAGTTCTACCATGTTCTACCAAGATCTCCTAATCTATAAATGAGATCTCCCTCGAGAAATAGGCTACGTCAAGTCTCTGCACAATCTCCGAGACATGGAACAAGGAACTAGGAGCAGAAACTGCTACCCAACGGATCACCAGTAAAAACTACTAGACCCTTATCAAGACCAACGGGGGTGTTCAAAATGGGTCCATGGAAACCACCAACACAAATTTCGTCGGCAACATTTTTCCGACACCAGATTCGACCGACTACGAATTTGTCCGACAACGGTTTTAGATTCGTTGTCGGTGAAAACCGTGTCGGGGAAATTTGTGTCGGTGATTTCCATTGGACCCGTTCAAAATGTTTCCCCCGTTGTGTAATAATCATCGTCGATCCGCAACAAACAGATAGAAAACTTGCGAGGAGGGTGGGTTGTCCGGGGTGGGGACAGGGGATCGAACCAAGCCCGGGTGGAGGAGAGTGCGAGGAGACGAGACGCGGTTTGAAGTGGCACTCCCTGTCTGTCGACCCACGCCAGCTATCTTGCGGCCTGTCACACGATATTATTATGTGCACATGCCCATGTATCACGGACTACCTGACAGATCGGACTCGTATCTATACGAGGCGGCCGAGCTCTCTCGGGCTAGGTGTGGTTGTCGCTCGGTGCTCGCGGGTGCTCGTGTGCATCTGCCAGCCGCGTACGATAAAATAAACGAGCATGTCCCCGTCCTCCAGGTCCCTCTCCCTCTCTCTCTCTCTCTCTCTCGCGCGCTCTCTCTTTCTCTCTTTCTCTCTAGCAAATCGTCCTCCCGCGTCCCTCGTATCGTTTCCTCCTCACCTGACCGATGTCTCTCTCTCGCCCCGGTTCCCTGCGAGGTGACGCGTCGGCTGCACACCAGAGTAACTTTTAAGGTCACAGACCTCGAGCCGTGTTCCTCCCATGTAAGCGAAACGAGGGCGAGACCTCGACAGAGTCCAGAGAAAACCTCCCCGGCCCCCGGGCCCCCTGCCCCTCGACCCAGTCCTCCTTCTCTCTTCGCACGCAACGCGCGTCTCACGTGTTTCTTCTCTTTTGCGCGCGACCGGAGATCGGTCTCTCGCTCCGAGAGCGTGTCTCTCGAATTACACTCGGTTACCGATCTCCCCGAACACCCTGCGCGCCTCGCCTCCTCGATCCACCAGAGACGCCACGTAATTTGCCAATCGAGGGAACACGTGTTCCGAACACGGACCCCCCTCCTCCTCTCGGTTTCCCAGCAGAAACCCGAAATCTCTGCGATCCACCAGAAAGAAAAATCAAACCGCACACGGGCTGGTTTGCGTAATGTGAGGGACAACGACGAATATATTCGATGGCGAAATCGGCCGGTTCGGGGACCGGAGAAACGCGGAAATGCGTGCGGTTCTGCGACCGAGGTCAACGACCCGGCCGCGACAGGGTCGTGGACTGATTAGACGAGTAGACGACGACAACGACTGCGCCCACGGGGACTAGATACGCCCGCGATGCACCGTTGCACCGACGGGACCCTCGATCTAGGCCATTTGGGAACGTCCCTGCGTGTGCTTCGTGGTATGGATCGAACGGTCAAACGGTTCACATTTTTCTCTCCATCTCATTTGTTGAAACATTTGTTTAATTCTTGCATTAGATATGCGAAAATTGTTAGATTATTAGTAATGATAATGCAACTGCTAGTGTAAAAATGAATTTCGTGGTCCATGAGACACACTGTTGTTTCTCTTGCATAGAATATTAGACCAGATATCAGCGGACCCATAGGACTGGTATTCGTCGTACTCATTCCTTAAAGCCAAGGGGCCTACAACTTGCTTATTTCTTTTCTACACTTCGAGTCCGCTAGCCGAACAGTCAAGTCGGCCTTCCGCGCTGTTTAATTAAACAGTCTTGAGCTAAATACAGTGTTTCTGTGATTTTCTAAACCCATTTCCCAATAAAAATTGAACGAGTCCAATTCCACTAAACAGTCACTTGTTTCTTAACCGTACCAGGGAGATGCTCGAAAATTTCACTTCGAAATAATTATCCCAAAAAGAATATTATTGTCATTATAAAGTAATGAACATCTATTCAGAACCTTTGCACACAGTAATCGCCGGTAGTATCTTAAATCCTTGTGACGTCTCTACCATCGCTACAAATGCATGAAATCGGTAGCCATCATTGAGTGCTCCGAGCTATTACAGCTATCGATGTGTCTCAGGTTACCTCTCCGAGAGAGCATAAATTTATTTAATCGAACATTATGTTGTAAATGTGAATGTTTAGTTTCAGTGACGGGGGACTGGTGCAGTGTTATTAATAGCACAGCCCGAAGGGTATCGCCGTTAATGCGTTATCGAGCGATATTCATTCAGCAGCGTTATCTCCCGAGCGAGTTGGCAGTAACGAGCGAAAAACGAGAGGAATAAATTGCACGGAGGTCCGAGAAGAGGGACGAGTGGCTTTCGCTCGGTCTTCACCACTCTTTCTCATTCTCTCTCTCTCTCTTTCTCCCTGTTTCTCTGTTTCGATTGGTGGCCGATTACAGGTGCGTGCAACTGCGGACTGGGTTCGGCGACTATGACGCAACACGGTAATTGCGTAAATCCTAGGCCGAAGTTGGGCCGCAGCTGTTCGTCGCCGCGCAATCTTCGTGGCGGATCTCGTGAGGAGCCTCGTAAATCACTACTCGATTAAGGAGACCGTTTCGCAACCACCACCCACGGGGATGCCTAGAGCTGCGGACCATCTTGCTCCACCCTTCTTCAAAACGCCTGCCAATTTAATTCTTTTCAAGCATTTATACTCTTACCGACACCCGAACACAACAGTTTAAATTCGTGACAAAATACTCCTGGATTTTATTGATAGGCACAGTATTTTATCCATATAACTCCCCAGCATGTATCTGCCGAGAGACAGGATGCGCCAGGGACATTATGCTTTGACTTTTGCCGAACGTAGAGAAGGACAGCCGAGCTCGAGAGGCCTCGGTCACCGAAAAATGTAAACATAGCTAATCCAAATTTCCAACTTCTTTATTTTTTATTATTTTTTGATGGGACTTCGATGACTATATTTGTGACATTTTTCTAATTAAAATCATACCAAATATGATATAATTCCGATGATATTTACTTGTATCATAAACAATTAAAGTTTCAGGCACGAAGAAGGATAGCGCACGGAAAAGAAAGAGAGAGAAGCAGAGAGTCGCAGTCACCGGCACATTACAAAAGCTCACCCCGGCGACTGTCCGTCCTTGCGCTTGAAAATTTAATTGTCTATTACACAAGTAAATATCATCGGAATTATATCATATTTGGTATGACTTTTATTAGAAAAATGCCAGAAATATGGTCATGGAAGTCCCATTAAAAATAATGGAAAATAGAGAAGTTGGACAGTCTGATTAGGCGGGCTCACCGATATATCCGAGTCGCATGAGCCTCAAAGAGGTATACCCCGCAGTAGTGAGGATAGATCTGTGACATTTACAGGTCAGACTTTTGGGACATTCATGGATAAAATACTGCACCTTGCTACCACACATATAATTTGCAGTTTTAGAATTGTAAATTAGTTATACAGGGTGTCCCAAAATTCCTTCCAGACCGGGAAATGGGAGGTTCCTTGGATCATTTGAAGCGACATTTTCCTTTACAAAAATGGCGTCCGCGGCTTTTTTTAGAAGTTATTAACGAAAAACACGGACCAATCAGAGCGCGGCTATAGCGAACGGAATTCGATTCGGCGGCAGGTCCCGGTTAGCGTGGCGTTGCCGTTGGCCGAGTCCGATTCAATCCGCTGTAGCCGCGCTCTGATCGGTCCGTGTTTTTCGTTAATAATTTCTAAACAAAGCTGCGGACGTCATTTTTGTAAAGGAAAATGTCGCTTCAAATAACCTAAGGAACCTCCCATTTCCCGGTCTGGAAGGAATTTTGGGACACCCTGTATAAATGTAAATTGATTTGCTTAGATTCGGTAATAGAAGACAGTGTGCTGGGTTCCAGGAGGCATCCACCCTCCCGTAGTGATGGATTATTTTTTCAAGCACCGAATGCGAGTATTTACTAAGACGTAAAAGTCGACGGGGGAGCACGAAACAGCAAATTACAGTCGGAGAGAACATTCAGAGCCGTAATATGGTACAAGGACGACAACCACCCCCTGGGACGTGGCCCGGTATACGTTCACCGAACCTCTCCGTTTCTTTCGTTTCTCGCCGGGCGTACATATTGCACAACCAATAACCGGTCTCTGGGAATGATGATTTCGAGGCAGATGCTCCGGAAGATTTCGCAAGATTCGCCCGAAAAACCTCTCCCTATCAATTTTATTTTGTAACGTTCTCGACGTGAAAAATGGTGAACGATCTCAAACATGTCATTACAAATTGGCTTACGAAAGAACAACAACCTGAAAGGATCGAAAAGAATTCCAGGGTCTGTATCGTAGAAAACCTGAGAGAATTTTGTATTCTCGTCTCGCGCAAAGCTCGAGAGACACAAAGAAAGAGAGAAAGAGAGAGAAGAAAAGATACGCTCGTCAAACGTATCGTCTCGCGAGTCCTCCCTCTGCTCGTATGCCTCGGCTTTATTGTCAGGTATAAATCCGAGGGGGCGGCGAAATTACGATTATAGCTAATCCATAAAGGCGGCTAGATGTACGCTTCTTTTCGTGGAAAGGACGACGGCCCCTTCCGGTCGATAAATCGGCGACAATGAGACAGATCTGCGAGCAGCCGAGAAGCTTGTCGGCAGAAAAGCTGCGCGCGGGCAGAAAACGGACTTACCTCGCGAGGTAACGAGCCCTCGGTTGAACCATGTATGACTTTGTATGTGTGCGCGAGGGAGAGAGAGAGAGAGAGAGGAAGAGAGTGAGCGAGACCGAGCAAGGATACTGTTGCCTCGTGAAAAGCGGCTCGAGACCACGCTTGGAAAAAGTGCACCGGCCATTCTTGTTCTTACGCAGGGATCGCGCGTGTTTACTCGTTCCCCCTCGTCTCTCCTCTTCCCTCTCCTCGTTCGGTGCGTCGGGAGACCACGTTTCTCCTCTCTTAATTAGTCCTGGTCGGCGCGGGCTTACCTGGAACAGAAAAGAACGCGAAGGTTAGACTTTGCTGGCTTAATGGCCGCTCTGCTGACGCAGATTTGACGCAGAAAATGTATTTTAGGGGAGTTTGCGTGGGGACACCGGCACAAGCCGGAGGGGAGTCGCTTTTCGAGCCAAGCTGGTGTATTATGAGCCCGTAAGAATGTATGTGTCCGTATGTTAGTCGAAATTTATTGAAGCTATTAAAGATAGCGTGAAATTTGTATTTGGTTTCTATTTCTTGCAACCATTGCGGAAATCTCGAAGTGTTTCAACTCTGTTTCAATGAAATTCTGTTTTCGGTCCCATCCCCGACAGTTTTCTTTGAAAGACGGGACATAATGGAAGCCATCGAATCACCATAAAGCACAGGGACATCGGAACGCACAGTGTTCGAAACTGGAATCCGCCAATCAAACTTTTGCGTACGTGTTGCAGCATCTTCGTTCTCTCACGGGAGGAAGAACAATCGGAGAAACGATCAGCGAAAATAATTCTGGATTCGAAGGAGGAAGTTCTCTCGAGTCGAAAGTTCCTCTTCGGGGGTGTTGCACCGGTCTCCAGGAGAAATAGTCCAGGAAAAAGCGAAACCCGGGGGTAACTGCTAAGACATTTGCTCGTTCGAGCGTAAGGGAAATATCTCTTAGGTTTCTCTCTGTGGGCAGAACCCGACGGCGGCAGCGGCAGCGGTGGCGGCTTCCTTTCGCTCGACTTGCTGCTCTCTTCCACCCACTAACTCTCTCGCTCTGTTCGAGGTCCGAGGGAGCCAAAGCACGTAATGAAAATGGTCCCTTCTCTCGGCCGTAATTCCGCGCAACCCCTGACCGCAACCGGTCTTATCTAAAAATGGCCCCGATGCGAGCAATCCACCCCCGTAGCCACCCTCTCATTATGGCCCGGTAATAACCGTCGTGTCTCATCCCACCCCCATCCGATACATCCTACGATTGTCATGTGTGTCTTATCAGATGGACCACCCTTTGTCCGTTCCCCGCGATACCACCGCTCGTTTATTGCTCGCCGTCGGATTATTGGACCGTTTATGGAGAAACTCTGCTGGTAGCCCGCTGGACCGAGACGCCTACAGCTGCCGGAGAAATTATGAAAATAATTCCCGATCCTAATCGCGCATAACTACCTTCTGGGGTGCTCGAATAGATACACGGTAGTCCAGATGTATGAAATATAGAGGTCCGAACAAGAAGATAGGGATTAGCAGGATCTTCCACGGGTTATCATAGACTTTGGACCCTTGGCGCAAGAGATTTCATCGTACCTGCGTCGAGAGTGCCCATTGCCTTCAGGTGCACAAATCGAAAAAATTATCGAACTTTTATTTCCCGCGAAATGTGAACGGTTCGATTAATAGAAGGCTTCTTCAGGATCCTGGACCTTCGGCCCAGGAAGAGTATACTTTGATGAGACTCTTCGAGGAACCCAGCCGCTCCACGAAGCTGAACCGAAGTCATCTCCGGCCGGAGGATCGGAGGATTAATTAAAGTCCACCGAGGTCCCCGGTTCAATTGTCCAGGACACGTCTGGCCAGCGGAAAAATCCTCGGCGGCACTCTCGGCGCACGAGCCGCGTTCAAATGACCCGGACACCTCGTGAGATCGATACCGGGTAGAGGTACATAAGAGAGGAAAGCCTTCGTAACCTGATGTAACGCGAGAGCGAGCGAGAGAGAGAGAGAACAAGAGCCCCGTGCGGCATGGGACGAACCTTTCATTACAGCTCCGTAATAACCGACGTCGCCGTCTATGTTCCAGGCATTGCCACGGATGTACGTGTCCAGCAAGATCCTGTTACCAGATAGGACATCGGTTGTTCGTACGACGGATCCTGGCGGAGGAACGTGCCCGCGAAGGAACGTCGATAGGTCGACGGAGAGCAGCATACGTTTGACGATTATCACGGATCTCCGGGATCTATAGTACAATGCTCGGAAACACACGCTCACTGTCCTACATGCAACCTTTTTCTCACGTGGGGAAAATGCGTTACGCATACCACATCCACGTGGGGGTAGGCGAGGTTATGTGCGACCGTCATATCCGCTAACACCCCACGACTAGTGTTAAATCGCATGTTATGGTGTCAAGCGACAAGAGCGCGTATCTTATGTTTTTATAATGGTTCCCCGAAATCGGAAGACCTATGCGCTGTGTACCTATGAGCGCGTAGCGGTCGAGGCGTCCGAGAACGCAGTCTTTAGTAGATTGTTAGCCCTGAGTTCATGAGGTAGCACGTCAATGTAGTGTGAAAATCCTCTTTCATTAATATATTTCGTAATCGTTAATAAACAGTAATAATCCCGTTATTTTTTGTGGTTCTACTTGAATAACTAGCCCTATGATGACGTATAAGACACCAGGATCTCTGACGTGCATTCCCAACGTCCAACAACCCCAATTTGAAACCGCTTGACCACGTCTAAACACTCCCAAGTAAGCCTGGAAATCCGGCACTGTTGATTGTCCCAGCAATCAATATCTCGAGCTGTCCGTCGCGCCGGTCCGTTTAATCCGAAGACCTTCTCTAGAGGCAAAAGTCGATACTCTAATCGAATAGTCAATGGCCGAGCACCTGGCAGACGAACCCGGATAGTTACCCGCAAGGTTCGCGACAAAGTTCTTAAAGCCCCCGGAACACCGCGATCCTAGGAAATCCTTCGTCTTTTATCATCGGGAGAGTGATGCACCGGCTCGGGAATGAATAGACTCCATTCGGTGAGTGCTCGCAGAGGAGAGAGCTCTGTCTCTCTGTCTCTCCTATCGCTAATCCTAGCCAGCACCCTAATTTTCCTTTACGACCGTTAACCACCTCGTCTTGCTGTTGTCCCAGCGCGTGAATCAAGCGTGTCGCGCTTTTCGCCTGGCAGTTAGGCGACGAGGCTTAATGCCTGGCCTCTTATCAGCCAGCACCTTCGACCTCGGGGGAGAGCCTTCAGACTAGCATCCTGATGCTCGGGAGAGGCTTAGGGCTCCTGCATTCAGCGGAGTTTCTACTTTAACCGTTCCAGATTCCTGGCGACTTTGCTAATCGTTGGATTGACGATGTTTGATCTTGATCAAAAAATTTACCCAGTTGGGTAGAGAAACTTCATCCTCGCAAAGTGTCTCTGTCGAATCTGTACAATGTAGAATATTGATCAATACTAATACAAAGAGCCCTGTTTTCACGAAGCCCAGTCAATAATTTATTCAATAACTCGAAGTTCTCGGAAGGAGGAAACGCGATTCGTGAGGTTGATCCAGCTACGAGACTTGGAGCAATTCCAATTCCACTGTCAATTAGCAGTTCTCCAAACATTCCGAGGAACAGAACACCATTGTCACGGAGTCCTGGCCCCCAGACACCCCCTCCCCCCAAGTACCTGTACCACAGTGGATTCCAAGAAGCTATACGGTTGAAACACGTTGGAACGACGGTAAATAGGTGGCAACGAAGCCAAAAAGCTTTGTTGTCTCGGGGAACACGCGAGGATTTCGGCTCCCTGGCACTTGTGGAACCTCCGAGGAGATCGAGGGTGGGATTAGAGGGGGCACAGAGGGTCCGTGTAATCCCGTAGCTACCAGTAATTAGCGATATTTGCATATCTACGTCGGCGAGAGCGCGCCGCGAACGAAGAAGCGATTTACATGCGAATAGGCCCCACTTCGTGTCTCGCGAACCTGACGCTACCGTAAATAAGAACTGTTTATGGACGCCTCGGAGGCTACGAGATCGTGAGCGGATTATAAAATCGCCGCCAAAAATAGCCTTTCTTTCGAACGTCCCGTCCTCTTTTTCTCTGCTACGTACGATCGATGGCGCCGGTCCTCGAGGAACGCGGCGATCGAAAGGATCGACGATGATTTCAATCTTAATTTCACCTCTGTCTAAAATTTTGTGGGTCTAGTTACAAAAGATACGTCCGACATCGATATCTTTTTACCACGTTTTTATTAGCTCGCTTTCTTGTTTGTTTGTCTGTCTGTCTGTCTGTTCGGTAGCAAATTTGACAATTGATTTTAAACTCACTTCCTGATGAGCTAGAGACTTCAAATTAAATACATGGCTCAGAACTGGAAGACAATGCATTATTTTCATCTTCATGATAAGAAAAGTCCTATAGTTAGCGTAGAATATTTATAAATGAATTTATTATTGATTTATCAGAAGTCATAAGACAATCCCGAAAAATTCTTTCTGGAAATATTCCGGAAGGTATGCATAGACGAGGAGGCAATATTCGCCAGGAACATAAATGACGGGGCATCAAGAAGGGGACCTGTTTGATTACGAAAGAGGCAGACTTAATCCTGTTTCGAGGCCTCGATAGGTCCCCGAGACGAATTCGATCCAGGAAAGTTTCTAGGCTACCCGTTTGCTCGCTTTGCATAATCGCGACATAATTTGTGGGGTTTATCGTTCGCCCGTGTCCCTAATGCCTCGGAAAGTTTCTGTCGGTGTGGGAGGGCGCGCCGACAATGCCTCGTTAGTCGCTAATGGCCCCGTGAAAGAACTAGGATTAAGAGTTGTAAACCATCTTGCAAATTACTCGCTTCCCTTGCCGGTGCTCGTTCAATCGAACGAGGACCGTAATGCTGGCGAGTATCGTCGGGATCCTTCGGCAGGACTCGACACGGACTTTATTCAGCTCTTTGTAGATTCCTAGCTAATTCTAAAAATCGTCAACGAAGTAACGAAAAGAGAACAGCTGGACTAGTATAAAACACCTGTTTAACTTTATTATACATAAAATCTTTTAAATAACAAATCTGCAAATGCTAATTATAGTCGCTGCTGGATAGAACAAGGAAAAAATTAGATTTCACGCGTTGACATTAGCGTCTACAAGCGAATTGCAGTGAAGAGGGTCGAACGCGTCTCGGTCGATCAGCGTTTTCTAGCGAATTAATTAGAAGCGTAATTGAAAACGGATTTCGAGAGAGAAAAAGTGAATGCTGGTTGGCCTGGGTAAAGGACGAGAAAGGAACCAGGACACTCGAGAATCGTGGGGAAGGATCAGGCTCGGTTAATTTCCAGCGAAGAGGCGAGTCGAACGAACGAATGAACGAACCGAGTTCGTAAAGTTTCCCGCGGGAGAGGGCCACCACTAAAATTTTACTGGCAGACGCCCGCCCAATGAATTTGCATGGAAATTCGCAGCCGGCTCAAGACGTACGCGTCTGAGAATTAACTCGGTTACGTCTAATGAGTGGCGAACGCAAACACTCCCTGACTTCGAAAAGAGGAGCCGCGTTCGACGCGACCATAACCAACGAAACAGACTGTTCCTTATAAAGTTGATGGTCTGAGAAACTCCTCAGTTCTTAGAAAATAATTTTGTATTTAACAGTGGAATTACGGAACGCGTCCGAAGATGTTTCAATTCGATTATTGAGATTGCATTCGATTTTTTTTCGTGGAGTGTATCTTACCCAAAAATGGCGAAAACTACAGATAGATAGATTCTCGTTAATTTTATTTAAAAAAGGTAGGTACCGGGCTCCTAGGATCCAAAACTGCGGCAGAAATTTCAGCAGTAACCAGTCCCGCGTGTTCCTTGTAGGACATTTCAGGGAAGGTACACCGCGGCAAGGGTTTATGCGAGGCTCCCGGAGGATCCTGTGGATATACAGGGGTTGGTGGAGGATGTTAGGCGTGGGTGGAGTTTCATCGAGGCCAGGGTACCGTTGGCATTGTCTCGGGTTTTACGAGGTGACGGAAACTGACGAGAGGACGAAAGACGATGACTGGCTGTGGCACGGGGGTTGGTACTTCGTAGCGGGTGGGTTGAAAAGGGGAGTTGCGGAGGGCTGGCTCCCTGGGAGGAGCAAGTTTACACCTACCTGCTAATTTTACGAGGTTAGTTAACTCCTGTAAGAAGCTTACGGAAGGGGGGGAGGGGTTCTCTACGCGGACTTGGTAATTTCATAATTTAAACGAGTTCCCCGAGCTCGGCTCGGCGACGGTGTTATTCGACCAGGGCAAAAAACCTCTTTCTCTTCCTCTTTCCTGTTTCTCTGTCCGTCTGTTCCACGGTTCCCTTTCCCATCCCCGTGGCTGTTGTTTCTTCCGTGGAGCCCTTCAAACGCACCGGTGTACCAGACCTTTTGTGCGGCGTGTTTGAAATTTCGCGATCGCTTCGGGAACACGCGCGCTTACGCACGCGGTTACGTAAAGCCCCGCGGAAAATAATGCTCGTTCGCTAGCTTCCGATGACGTGCCGCGGCAACGTGACACGCTCAGCAGCGGTCGCTGCTCGTTTTGCAACACTGTTAAATACCCATTCTCCTTTTCGATAATTGAATTCGCGACGACGGCAACCGGTTCCGGAGCTGAGAATCGTCGCGGTACCGCCTCGCTTTCGCTGCCTTTGCTGCTACACCGGCTAACGGGCTCTCACCCGCCGCTCTCTCTCTCTCTCTCTCTCGTTCATTTCTCTGTCTACCTGACACCCCTGCCAGCTCCGGTTGCAAGGGTAATGACGCTCGCTATCGCGCGCGATAATGAAATTCGCGACATTTCGATTTACGCGCGCCGACGCGTTCTTCACGATGTTCGTTCGGTGCGAGTGGTCGTGGAAAATTGACGTTTTACCATTAACTGCCCATTCGTTTTGATAACGCCTTTTTCGTTTATTCTTTTGTGGCACACTCATCAGCATTATGTAATGTCCTGAAAATTTTAGACGGGAAAATCTGACGTCATTTCTTTCTCTCTCTCTTTATCCATGGTTCATAACTAGATAGTACTCACTGAAGCTTTGTCACCACAATCGCGCAACAGAGCGAGGCGATTTAATTCGACGTTATGAAATTAGAAGCAGAGATGAAGTTATATTGTTTGCGCGCTAGACACAAACTGATTTTAATCTAACGCTGATTAGACTGTAATTTTGTGCGTTTGTACCGGCGAAATTGTTTCACCGAAAGTTAGAATTGCTCCCGCGTCGTTGTCGCTTAATGAAAGCGTTGATCAAAGGAAGTGGTTTTCTATTCGAGATGTTCGCGTATAAATATCTGCAGCTTATTAGTGTGAAAATAAATGATCATAGAACTAGGATCACACTGTAGAATAAATATGAAGTGTGTCACAGTTGTGTGAGAGACTATATGCGTATCCAGTTTGCGTAGCCAATTGTCCAGAGAGAAAACCAGATAGAATCGGCATTGTTTCTCCGAATCTTTTTGTCGATCGAAGAATGGTTGGAGAACACGAGCGAGTAGAATCACGCGCGATATCGATTCCCAGGGAGTCTCGATGGTGTCGCGAAATTGGCTGGCCGAGTACGTGACTCAATTTCGCGCGATGATCGCGGAGGGTGAAAATCAGACGCGCATATTTAGAACAAACAGTCGCCGAACGAGCTGCAGATCTCTCCCTCGCGAATTTTCCCTCCAGCAACCACCACCGCACCACCCTCGCCCTTCCCCTTCCCCTTCGTTTTTATTCTCGAGTCCCGCTTTGCATTTAAACACGTAGTTTGCTTAATTTATGCGAGGCTGGCTCGGAGGCTGGGGGTGAATGGGTGGTTCGAGCACGACGGGGGAAGGACGATTCAGCAGGTATGAATAGCTCCGGCAGCCGAGGAAACTTTGACGGAAGAGGGAACGTCTTGCGAGGCTGTTCTTTTCGAGAAACCGGAAGCTCGATGCCGGCGCTAATTACGGATGCGAGGGTGAAACGAGCTCTCCGCGGATTCCATAGTGGTCGTGCTGATTCTCATTAACGGTTCAACTGGGTTGAAATCTCGAAAGTTGCTCGAAACGAATGGTGTAATCGTTCGTTCAGCAAGAGAAACATTCAGGCTAGATTTGTTTGTTGAACAATCTGGAAATTCGTAGAGGACTAAATAAATACAAATGAAGTAAAAGTAAATTTGTACGTCGAATCAGAGACGCAGAACGCGAATGTCGAAGACTAACGGGTTCACAGAGGCCGAGAAACTACGAAATAAATAGGCAAACCGAGCGATCTCGCAGGACTCGTGCAATAAATGAATAGCGGATAAATTGCAGAACATTCGCATAGAGCATCCGTGATCTCGCGACTGTCAGGACCGTTTGAGGACCGTTACACTAATGCGAGAATAATTACGAGAGGTTGATGGAGGCTCCGGTCGCGCCACGGGCAAATATGAAAATCCATTTCGAGGGAGGGCTCTCGCCTAAGAGGGTCGGGAGACACGCGAAATTGACTTGTCTGCGTTTCGCAGAGCGGATCCGAACCTACTACCCGTATATTTGCTGTGCGCCCTTCGGGGGGAGGGAAAGGGGACGTGTTCACGGATGAAGAGGGAAAAGGGTGAAACCAACGGTCTTAGGGGTAATGAAATTAATTGGCGGGATGTCAAGAGAGGGACAGAGGCAGTAGAAGAGGGTGGAGAGGGTACAGGGTCTTCTTAAACGGGGTAGCTATCTGCATTTTAAATTTCCCGCGAAGAAAACGCGCCGCCGCGCCGCGAATATAAATATCGTCCGAGGGGGGTTAAGGAGCGACGCTATGGGGGTTCTGGGAACTTTCCGAGCCCCTGGAACGAGCGAATAAAAGTCTGGTACACGGGGCAGACGCGGATTTACTGGAGAATTAGGCCCGAAGGACGTAAAACTTCATACTAAAGGCTAATAAGAACTTCCTCCACGAAAGGATTTGGGAAACGACGGAGGGAAGATCTGTTTTGGTGAGCCTGCATCTCCGTGGAACGGACCTTTCGAATAATTCATTGCCCGTGCTCTACAACCGTGACACCTTGTTCGAATTTTATGGGTGATTACTTTCTATACCGGATGGAAATGTTCTGTAATATTCGCTGAGTACGGTGTAGTGTTCGATGAGGGTAACCGAATAAGAATTTGTGGAGCTTCGGGGAATATTTTGTGGTTACAATATGTGTGGGCTTGTTATACTAAGGCTCGTTTATTCCTTAATTTGCTGCATACTATTCTTCATTCCTTTCTTTTATTTTATTTTCTCGTCGGTAATTCCAATAGTCATGAAGTAAAAATTCGAAAACGGGTTATTTGGCGAATGGCGATAGACCTGCAAGTGAATGGCGAGTTAACTGTAGCATATCGCGTATTAATGGCGAGTTTACCGGTAATAGGAGCAAAGTACGGCGCATCAGAGGACCGAGAGAGCCAGGCAGCCAGCCAGGCCTGCTCCGAGGCGAGGGTTAAGCAGGAAATTGCTAACCGCAACGCGGTCGCGCTGTTAAATTCAAAGTGGCACAGTGAAACGAGAAAGGAGGCGGTTGGCTGGTCGGTCGGACGCGTCTGTCTGAAGTTCAACAAAAATTGTCCGCCAAATCGAGACCGCTAGCCGAGCCAGCCGAGCCAGCCCAGCCATCCAGAGAGTCAGCCAGCCTCGCGCCGCCACACCCCGCTATTGTTAACGAGGACACAATGTCGCGTATAATGCACAATGAGCTGTTCCGAGCCGACGCATTAATGCAACGCACAATGATGCGTGCGCGAGTCCGGAACATCGGCAACCAGAGAGAGAGTAAGAGAGTGAGAGAAAGTCCGAGTGTGTGTGGGTGGTGCAGCCGCCGATGAAAAGCATCGACAACCTTGCCGCGGTTTTTCTCCGACAATTTTACCGGCTGACGCTCTGGTAATTGACGCTTGACGGCAATCATGAACGCATCAGGATCGTTCCAGACATGGTAAGGACCTTGCACTCTCCTAATATTCTGTAGACTATTTTTCAAACAATTTCTTCAGTGGGTATTCAGGATTCCTTGTCAATGAATAAGGGTTGAAGAAGAAATTATTATTATGTAAAGAAAGTACGTGTACTCTCCGTTTTTGAATTATCCCGCGCACTCACGGCGCGTTGATAAATAGGCTAGGACAACGGTCACAAGAGAGTGAGAGAGAGAGAGAGAGAGAGAGAGAGAGAGAGAGAGAGAGAGAGAGAAAGAAGGATAGAAAGACGGATGTGTCATGGTAAAAGTAAACACGTAAGAGAACCGATTTGATAAACTGAATACGTTCAGTAAAGATTGTAATTAGAAAAGGCTGAATAATTGAGATTTAATGTCGTTGCTCTTTTTACAGATAAGTCTTGTAAATACTTGTATATAGGAACCTTAAGAATAAAATCGAAATCTCTTTTTACAGTTCTGTTGTTATTCCTACCTTTTCCAAATCACATTGGGAATAAAACAATATTATAATTATTTGAAGAGGCATGTAGAATTTTTTGAAGATTCTGATTCGGCAGTCAACGCGCTAATTAGGATTCCCACGAGCGCGGATCAGAGACAGGTACAAATATAATTGAACGAATGCAAACGGTTTGGACCCGTTCCAGGTGGTTGGAGCGATATTCGCAGACGAGATATGGCAAGGGGAGGATTGACGGACGCGTTTATCCGTCCCGACGTTGACAACCGTCGCCGACGACGACGTCGTCTCGTTACACTTTTATCGAAACAAAGCCGTCACCAAGCGATATTCAATTTCCTGGGGACGAGGCTGTAATTCCGCCTGACCGTGGGACAACGCGACATTGAACGGAACTCGCGTCGGATCGAAACCGTTCCCTGTTGTTGTTGCTGTTAGCAAGCTGGCCACAACCAACGTCCCTCTGAACGTGACAGTATCTCTGGACACCGACGCCGGTCGTCGACCAACCTGCGTATTTCTAGCGTCCCGACGCCCGACGCTATCAACGTCTCGCGGAACTTTCTCCTGACGTCTGCCGATAACAAGCGGAGACGCTGCTCTGTTCCACGACATTTTCGGTTTGAACTTAGGAGAATAGTTCAACACTTTATTCGTCACCTAAAGATATTACATAAAAATAAATCTTTGAAGAAATTATTATATAATTGAAAATGATAGAAAATTATTTATTTAAATATTCCAAGTAGCAGATGAATTTCTAGCGTTATATAAATGAACCGGATGGCATTTTCCGCAAGAAAACTCGAATTTTACAGCGCTGGTGCTTTTAAGGGGCAAAAGCGTCAAGGGAGCCTCGAGAACGAAGACAATAGAGCCTCCCTCGCGCGTGCAGGTCATTGCCGTTAGTTTTACGAGCCCGGGAAGCTTTATTGCTCCCTTATCGTCCGATTGACGTGACGACAAAATGTTTATTGTTCGACCGTTTCGCAAGCGTCGCAGGGTTATCGGCCGCGAGTGTTGAAGCGATTCCAGATAGCTCTTCTTCGCGGATAAAAAGAATGTGGAATCCAGATACTCCGTCGAGGTTAGAAACGATCCGCTATAGGGTGACGCAAGGAGGAAATGAAACTGTGGTTTTATGATTCTCGTTGAATTTCGATGGGAAAAGTTCTGAAAAGCAGATTCCCTCCGAAGTGTCGTGCGACCTTGGACTCGAGATAGTCCGTCAACTCGCGGCGATAATAAGTTCAGTAGAGGAGGAATAATATCTATGACAAAGGAGCCAGCAATTACAGTTCCCGTAAAAAAAAAACTGTCTGGTACTCCGACGAAATTTTCCAGCAGACTTTCCATGCCACGCTCCAATTCCGCGTTTATTTTAATGCCTGAAGAAGTGGACCTCGTTAAACCGATTGAACTTCAAAGAGGCGATCCTTCACACAAGTGGAGACCCTACAGGCTCGAAAAAAGTCGCTCTTAATTAAGACACCCGAAAGAGCTTCTTTTTATTTCCCAGAGAGCAACGAGATAGATAGAGAGAGAGAGAGAGAGAGAGAGAGAGAGAGAGAGAGAGAGATGAGAGCCGCCGTTTAAGAACACTTCGGGCGCGCTTCCTTCTTTCTTTTTTTTCGCCAGTTTCCCTTGATAAGTGCACCTGTGCCCCTGCCTCGTATCGTTACTAATTTGACGAATTGCACGCTTTCCGAAAATTCCACGTCCCTTTGATGGAAAGCAACGGCGAGCGGAGAGGAGCGATGCCTTCTAAATACAATTATGGTTATTTTCGGCCCTCGACAATCCCCCTCCAGGCTTTGATCTCCGGCCGATCTACCCCAGGTTTCTTTTGTCCCTGGGGCAGAGTGGAACCTCTCCTCCTCCTGAATTCGAAAAATTTCATGAAACAATTCCACGTCGCTAGACGGGAAATCAGTTCCGTTTGCGCGGTTCGAATATCTGCATTCTTTCCCAAGAGCACCCGCGAACAATTCGCGTGAAAATTCATCAACAAATGCAATCACACCTACGTTGCCAAATCATTAGGACGTCTTGGAAAAATTTGCGTGGAGGAGTGCGAATTTGCATAAAGACTCG
This sequence comes from Lasioglossum vierecki, assembly GCA_028455595.1. Lineage (NCBI taxonomy): Eukaryota > Metazoa > Arthropoda > Insecta > Hymenoptera > Halictidae > Lasioglossum > Lasioglossum vierecki. The sequence continues at coordinate 23,890,878 of CM052335.1, read as the reverse complement.
TACCGTATTTATTAGTCAGTTAATTTGTTAGGCAAAGCGATTCCATTTGTCGAGAGACCGCGCCGAACGACAGAAGACATCCTCCCGTCCAAACAAAAGGCACAAAAGAGCCTCGGAACGACAGCTGGGAAGAAATATCCACGACGTGCGTCTTCGCTGTGAAGTCGAGCTCGCCTTTGTTCCATGGCGTTTCCTGAGGGGTCCGCCAGGAAACCTCTGTACCCGTAGGCTCTCCGTCGTTAATAGAACCATGAGGAGGTGGAGCTGGAAGAGGGTGGGACCAACGAAATGCAACCGCGGTTTTCGGCGTCACGGTGGCTACACCCGAAACCGCATCGTTCCGCGGACGCGCGTTCTGCGGTCCGCGGATTCTGAAGATTTCGCAGCAAGCACGGACAGGATACGCGCGTCCGGTCGCGTTTTTCCGCTTTTGAATGTACTCATTCATTTCCCTTTCAATTTCTTCCTTCTGGTCGAATCGATTCCTCCCCCATTGCACATAGCTTTCAACACTTAAATTCTAATCAGCGCAGCTGTGAAAGAAGCGGTACAAGTATTTAAAAAGTGTGTCACGATTTTGTATATTCTTCAGTGTACCAAGCCTTTAAAACATTTACGAGACAGAAGAAGATCCGAAGAGAAGATTGACAAAGCAGCTGAAGAAGGTTGAATGCATAGTTAGGTTTTTAAGGGATCGCAAATTTCAAGAGAGCCGTCTTTAATGGTTGGTTTTTTTTCATTTAACGAGGGTGAAAGGGATAAAAGCGAGGAGATGAGCGGAGAATATATACGAGGCCGCCGAAACGCAGGGGCGGTGGACGCGGCGAAAGAGGATCCAGACGCGTAAAAAATGGCGATTGTTAATTAAATCCGGTAAGCCGGTGGGGAACGGCTCGAAACCACTCGCCGTCATCCGCCATTCTATTCTCGTATTTGTCTTGCGGCTCTTCCTCGCGAAATATTTATACTGCGGCCGCGTGCGAACGTGAGGCCGAAGCGCGCGCGCATACGCAATCTCTTTTTTTCCCTGGTTTCTCGCGGGTTATTAATCTTCCGCTCACGCTCGTGGCGTTTTCAATTTCTATCGGACCTCTCGCCCGTATTAATTTGCAATTTCCCTGCTTAACCCCCCCCCCCCCCTGTGCGCTCTCCGGACACTGTCGATTTCCACGATGTTGTTCAGAATTCGTGTTTTACCCGAAATTTTCCTAAATGTCGCATTTTCTTTCTGAGAAATTGTGTTCATAGAAAGTAAACGTGTTCATCATCTTGCAACTAACTACGAAAATTTACATTTTACGGACAACTACACAATTTTCCTCAACGATGAGATCGAAGAGGTCTTAGACCTCGCGTCAATCGTTATCCTGCAATTAACTACGAATATTTACGTTCTACATAAATGTTCACATTCTACGAACAACTACACAATTTTCCTCAACGATGAGATCGGAGAGGCCTTAGACCTCGCGTCAAACGTTTTCCCGCGAAATACGCGTATTTTCTCGATTGAATCGGGCCAGGCGGAGACAGGATCGGTGAAAGAGAGATCGCAAGACGGGCACAAGGTAGGAGAAAGGTCGGGGAAGGGACGAGGGGAATAGAGGATCTGACTAAGTGCCAAGCGGGCAAAAATAGCCAGCGGTACCGCCGCGCGATGCTAAATTCACTAGGCAATAACGGACAACGAGCAGAATCCCCTTGGTCTCTCGATGTTGAACCGGTAGAACGTGGAACGAGAGAGAAGTCGCACTCTCTCCCTCTCTATCTTTCGTTGAATGGCCGTAATCACCGACACGAGGAGAGTCCGCACGAAATTCGGACAGGAGCCGAGTAGAGGCGGCCGGTCCGGAGAGCGTGCGAAATGGAATTAGCTGCGGATCGCGCGAGATTAACCGTTCTCCTCCGGTTTCGCAGGAGACAGCTCCCTCCCTCTCCCAACCCCTTCGCGATAATGCTTCGTAAGCGGCAGAAATTGGATTTCGCAATTAAATAGAACCCCAGCCCACCCATCCCCCGCGGACAGTTCGTTTCTACGTTCGATCTGTCCGCGGTTTACTACGCGACACGTCCTCGCGACGAGCGTCGTCGCGAATGGCCGGGATTTCCACGTTTATTTAATTATTCCAAGCATCCTGCGCCCCCGGGAATTTTAATTGCCTGGAATTGCAGGTTGCAGCGCGTCAAATTCCACGCTCCGCCGGACGGAAGACGCGCGCCTTGCTGCCGGGTTTGAATATCAACGTTGCTCCGACGACTCCTGCACGAGAATCTTTCGCTAAATTGTGTTTAATGAATCCTGTCGGAATTCCTCCGGTTTGTCGAGAGCTTTGCAAGTTTTCTTCAGGCTGAGTGATTGTTCGTGGATCGACGGTGATGAGATTTCGTCACTCTCAGCCGTGTGGATTCTGCCAGATTTTAGTAAACATTTTAATAAGGCAAGGTGAGCGTCTGTATGTATGATAACCTTGTCTCGCAGCACCCTAATTAAATCCGTGACACATGAATTTTGAAGTCTAGTTAGCCCTGTCGAAGCATGAAGTGTGCTGTAAACGCGCGAATACCAGCGGTCCAGTTATCACCGAGATTCCTGCGCAATTGAGCGTATCTCGTCGCTCTGGTCTCGTTGTTATTCAGTCCCCTGATTGTTCATTAAAATTCCGAAGACGGCTCGGTTCGGCTGGAACGACGGCGCCATTCTACGGCATAATAGAACAGAGTAAAGGTCTCTGCGCGGTTCGATATTTTTCATTTGGAGTTTTTAAGGCGCATTAATTCTTCGAGCCAAAAAGGACTCGACGTATTAATATTTCCATCTATATTCCGCAAGGTAATTACTTTCCATAGTTTCGTATAATTTTTCAAAAAATTGTCCTTACATTTTTGTGTCAAGCTCATTATTGCGTTAATCACGTTTGGTACAAGGTTTCCTCCTGATTGCGTTTATCGAAACCATTCGTCGAATATCGAATCCAGTTTTGTCTCTCGATATTTTATTCACCGCCTGTGTCGCACGAAAGGTCGCCTCGCAGCGAATTAACGCGCACGTCGCGAGCAATTGCGGGGGTGTTTCGAGCAGTTGACTCGGTTCATTGCCGCAACGAGAGAGTCAGCCTAGTTGGCGGCCTGGCTGGAGGAGGAGAGTGTACGAGGTCGTGGCGATCAGACGAAACAGGGAGGACGAGAGGGACGGACGGACGAATGGACGGAACGGCCGCGATTATTGCAAGATTTATTGCTCCTCTTCGTCTGGTACAACGGGCGGAGGAGGGGCTAGCCGGAGAGCTTGGATCCAGCGTGCACAGTTTGCTCGGACCGAGGCGAACATCCTCGATTCTTTTTTCCACGTAGGTAGTACACTCTTGAAATTTTTCTTCCTTTGAATCGGCCAACCGCCATTAGGGATTGTTATCGTTCCTCTCGACTGTCAACGGTGTTTACAACTGAGCCTACCCAGCAATGACTCAATCCTCGATTAACCCTCAAACGTTCCTCAGGGTGAAAATTCATTCATTCAATATTTTCTAATACTGTAAAATTCTTAATCCTTTTTAATGTCTACATCGTGAGATGTATTTCTTTAAACTGTGAAGCTATAAATGAGACACAATGTGTTGATGTAATACGTAAAATAAAAATTGGTGAATTGTTAAAGAGTGCAAGACTTTTGTAGGAGCATATTTTCATACCAAATATGGTGGAGCTGTGTAATTTCGGAGTCGAATAAATGGATTCTAATAGTTTATTAAGCAGTTGCATACAAGTTCTAACCACCACTAATCGCTAGGAATCGTTGAAACTCTCCATTCTCTGATAATAAACTATTTTCCCTCGTCTGACCACAGACCGTCCCATTCCCCTTACTCCGAGACTCGCCCTTAACGATACTCTTTCCAAGGCAGCGGTCGTTTTTATCGTTACGGGAACGACCTCGAGCGATCATCGAGACATCAATTCGCTCTTATAAGCTCGGCCACCCTCGCTATAGCCTCGCGAATCGTCTCCAACCCAGGCAGAGCCGTCCACTCCACAGTATTAGCACAAAGTTGACTGACAGAGGTCCCTGTCCGATCGGAGGGGTCCGGAGAAGGCAGGGGACGGTTGCGAACGTTCGTGCAGGAGAACTGAATGCACAACAGGTTTTAATTTATGCTTGGACGCTGCCATTCATCGTAAAATTGCAAGTGGCGAGCGATAGCAGCGCGCCGATCGACGGGCATTTGCGCGGCGGTGGGCTCCGGGCTCGTGTTTGCACAGCTAGGCCAACACGTAGCCTTTGTTACGGCTGACAGAAGGGAATTTGAGAGAGAGAGAGAGAGAGAATAAACGCAGACGTGTACTCCACGCGATGCGTGAAGTGCATATTCCGTCGTCCGGCTATCCTCCTGCCGGTTCGAAACGTCGATCGTTAAACCTTCTTCTCTCACCTGGCGGCTTTCCTTCACATACTGGCGACTGCGCAACGGGTCACGGTGCCATAAACCGAACGGCCTGCACGGTAATTGATGGCTTTTTAACGATCGACGACAATAGTGCGGGTTATTTACAGAAATAAAACGCGACACGCGTCGCCGATGGTCGCGACAATCCTATCACAGGTGAAAGAACCTTTCGCAGAGATATCGCGGCCCTGAACGCCAAACAATCTGCCAGTGTGTTTGACCGTGAGGCTCCTAGCAGAAATTTCGGTGACCTTAAATTTGCATTAAACTGAACGATTACGTTTGCAAAAAAAAAATTCAATCACTGTGAGATCCACCACAAGAAACTTCTACAGTTATGCGCCACTCAAACAATCTGAGTCATCCAACACTGACCCAGGCGAACACTATAACGAATGATTAGAGTTACGCAAGCGGTAATAATAGCGAACTCTGATAACAACCGTATACGACCGATAATAACATCCAAGCTCGTCCTTACTCGATACGGGCGAGCAATCTTCGCTTACATAAAATCAAATGAAAAAATTCATATTCAGTTACATTCCTTGATTTCTGCAATTTGCTTCGATTAATGAAAACTCTGCTGAGCAAAACGATCAGCGAAACAGCTGTCAACTGCACCTGACCAAATCGAACTAAACGCCCCACGTCTTGTACGAAGGGAATAAGAATGGTAAGAGTCGAGTAGAAGGAACGGAACACTGTTTATTCGGTGGTTTCGTTCGATTGACTTCGCAGAGCTAGGAAGACGAGTAGAGACAGGTCCGTCGACAAAGCGCTGTCATTTTGTAGCCGTTCGCAGGCTGTCGTTCGCCCGGTAGCATTGACGCTCGTCGGTTGTTCGTGGCCGTGGCACAAGGCTGTCTTGTCCCGTCCCACCGGGGCACAATGGAGCCCATTGTGTGCCCGGATCAAGGGAAACACAGAAGGGGGAGTAGAAGGGGGGCGTGCGACGGGTTTCCGTCGTCGTCGGGCTGTTATCTAGTCCTTGTCGACGATCGAAACCCGCCGGAGCGTGGTGGCTCGTCTTCGGGCGCGTTAGGGCAGCGTGGGCGTCGTCGACGTCTTCGTGGAAATCGTTTATCTTCGGGAAATTGTTCGATCGTACGTGCACGAACGGCGGCTCCGGCTGTTATAGGGACCGGGGAGAACCGTCGCGGAGGGAATGATAATGTTTTTACGAGGAAAGGGGTGGTTAGAAAGAGGCCCGATGGAAAATGCTGGGGTGCGTTTTATGGATTTTGATTAGGGAACGACGAATTGCCGGCGAAATGCGAAAACTTTCGCATCGCGCTCGGACTGGCTTCAAATTTACTTTCGCCGTTTAAATTGGGGAACCTAACGATGCCGATGGTCCAAACGCGACCCGTCGAGAAATTGCCGGAAGTTAATCGGAGCGTTACGAATCATTAACCACTTGCATAGCTCGATTACATAAAATTTTTATATTTCCCAACTTCCGAAAACCACAAAAGAGACAAAGAGTTTTGCGATTTATGTTAACAATTTTTATTTACGTAACGTACGAATGACGTGATTGGTTTATTCGGCAGTGAATCGATCAAGCACTGAAACGATGACGAATCGAAAACGCGACTGTGTGGAAACAAAGGGCAACAGGACCGAAATGGATATTTATCAAATATCAATTTCAATGTTCGACAAGAAGACAGAGAGCGAAGAAAGAGGCTGAGTCAGTGTAAATCGACGAACGTACAATACATGATGAGGATCGAGAGTTTCAACGGAGATCCACACCCTCCTCGCGATTCGACTGTCACGATCGTTATGCATCACGCGGTCGGGTCGCAGAGCGAGTCAGCGTGTGCTCGCATGAAAGACACTGGGGAAGAGAGAGAAAGAGGAGAGAGGAGAGGAGTTGGAGAAGCGTGGTGATACAGTAATGACCCAGACGAGCCGCATCCTTGTGCCACATAGGGGTCCGATCGTGTGCGTACCTCGACAGGAGAGCGTGTGCTCTCCACGCGCGTCTCTCTTTCTCTCTCTTTCTCTCTCTCTCTCTTCCTTCACAAACGAAGGAGATCGTCGATCGACCTCGTCGCAGGCCTCTCCTTATCTCCTCTCCACTTCATCGCCGATTTCTTGCCAGCAAATGTATCGGGAACGATTTATGGCAGCGTGTTTTTGCGAAGCGACGTTCGGTCGCATGAACAGGGGGTGTTTCGAGTTCGTCCTCATTTTTAAAGGACGTACGCTGATCCAATGAGGTTCAGAGTCAGAGGTCAGTCCTTCGTTCACTCCTCCACGATTTTTCCGACTTATTTTCTTCGGATTGCTGCGACAGCTAATTTCGTGGCAAGTGTGGTATACGTGGTGTTCTACAAGTATATCTACAAAGTTGGAAATTGATAGACTCATTTGTCGTCCTTGAAAAAATGGTTGAATATAGTAATCGTCGATTTAAATGAAAAAGTCGGGAAACACCTCCCGAAGTGAATCGCGAGACGAATCGGAAATAGAGGAAGACGTTGTTGCAGGTATTCAAGGACGTTCTCATTTGCTAAGGTCGGAAGGGATCGAGAGATAGATGGAATAATGAGACGCGAGCCCCAGTTCTAGACAGTCGGTAAAACGGTATTTCGAGGAGGCCGGTTTCCCGCGAGTAGGAGAGAATATATTCGAGGGCGTTTCTTGCTACTTTTATCCGGTGTTTCGTCAGGGTTGGATGATGGGGCGAGGACGTACCCACGACTGGCTGGTTCTCGAAGGAAGCCAGCCGAGTGAAAAGAGTAGTCGCCGATTAGACGTTTCTCGGCGAGAACGCGTTTTCCCTTGGTACGCGCTCCGAATTCGTCAAAAGGGCGGCGCGAAGGGGGCCAACCAGGAGATACAAACGAAGAAAGGGGGTTGACGGGGTTGACGGAGCTGACAGAGGGTGCCCCCCGTCTTTCTCCTATATCCATAAAAGCGGAAAGGCATAAATAACGCGTTCCTCCGTTTCTTTCGACGGAACGGAAGACGGCTGACGCGCCGGGCTGCTGGTCGAGAAAACCAGCCTTTACCGAGCCTTAACTAACAAAAGAAAATCTTCTTGGGGATGAAGTGGCTCGGGTATGGCGAAATTGTCACGTTGGACCATTCACGGGGAAATATGGAATTTTTTTAGACGCTTTATTTGGATTTGTGGGGGTGCTTGTGGGGTGGAGAATGGCTTCGCAGATTTCTGTGGAGTGGGTATGGCATATAAATCATTTCAGGTTATTTCAAGCGAAATGTTAATGGTCGCTATTAAACTTTTGAGTGGTGAACAAATTTTTACGATACGCTAACTGAAAAATTGAAGGCCTGAAAATTTCATGACTGAATAATTGAAGTCTGAAACATAGAGTACATTCGTCGTCCCATGTTACATCGAGTCGGCGAAAGGTTTGAAATATTTGGAGCACTTTCAGGCTGCTCGAGAGAGTCTCCCCCTCGTTCCCCCAGCCTCCAGCAACCCCGCAGTGCTCGAGTAAGCGAGCAGAGCGGTAAATCAATCGCGAGACGGCTAAACGTTCGCAAGAAACCCTCTTCTCTGTTGTTCGGCGACAGGGCGGTGGGTGGCCACCCCCATATACAACCGAGATTAACTTCTCCACCGCGGCGGAAGAATTCGTGCGGGGCTGTGTACGGAGGGGGTTGGGAAAAAATTACGCATCTACCCGGCATCCCCTGGAATACCGGTGTATCGCGCGGCATTATGCAAATAATTATTCCGCCGACACCGGGTATCCTTTCAGCGGTTTCAGGAACAAATATTTGTTCCACTTACCGACCCGCCTCCGCCTGCGACCCCCGCGGCTGTTTTATTTGGATCGTCGGTTCCCGGCGAATGCAAAGAATTTACATTTTAATTACGATTGCCGATGGAACGAGAAAGAGACAGAAAAAGATGTCTGTTATTCTTCACCCCTGAAAAATGGAACGAGAGCGACGCGCATCCCCATGGCCGATGGGGTGTGCTCCGAACGGGAATTATCATGGAAAGTCACGCGGAGAATTTATTTTGAACGGAGTCGTTGTTTTCTGAAAAATAGAAAGCACGTTTACCGCGCGTTTCTTGCGTTGACTTTCGCCTGCAGCAAACTTTGCCCTCCTCCTCCTACTCCTTTTCTCCTCCACCTCCTCCTTCTCCTCTTGCTCTGTTCCTCTGGCCATCGATCAACTCTTCCTCTTCGAACGAATCGGGCTTCGTTATTATTTCTCCGGGAACAACAGCAACACCGGTCGCCTGCGAGATTTACGAGCGCGTAAATTAGCCGAAACGGAGTTTCCGCGGAGACTTTCTACCCTTTCGAGCGGGGGCGGGAAACGAAAGACCACCACGCGGCAAGGTTAAACTCTCTCTTTCCCCCGTTCGAACCCACATCTCTCCTCATCCCTCTCGGGCTTGTTCTCGGGTATCGCGAAGAACGAGGCAATTTGTCCTTCGACAAATTAATTTCTTAAAATATGTAGCCTGCCCGTTGCTGCAGGCAGCTTTATTGCGCGAATGCTTTATGATCCTGTACTTTTTTCCAGCGTCGTTCCTCGCCGACAGCTTCTCCATTCTGTGCCGCCGCCGCCTCCGCCGCGCTCGATCCTCTGTGAGTCCTCTCCTTCTCTTCGCTCATTCCCCATAAGATCCTCCTGTTTCTCTCTTTACAACGGGCAAGCGTAATTAAAAGTTCGCTCGGGTCCTCGGATGCCGCGCGAATATTTCAACCGGACGCGGGTCCGCGCGAACCTCGACTACGAATTCGGATTCTAGCCGCGTGTGTGAATTGGATCATTAGACGCTCCTGGTAATCTGGTCAAAGAATAATAATCGCAGTCCCTGGCCGATTGCCGATTACTTCGTTAATGCAATTTTGTAAAACTCTTCCTCTAGTCTGACAGAAGTCTAGTCTTTGCAGAAAATTCCTACTCGGAAATAGCTGCATCAAAGATTCACGAGTTCAAATTACCCCTTCGAGCATATGTTTCTACCTCCAATTTAGAGCCGGAGCCCCGAGGTCACGCCTACTCGGTCTAACCACACCCACTCAACACTAAAAAGTATGAAATAAATCGTCCGATCTCGGCCTAGATACAGATTCCGCAAGATCGAAAGCGTGTTACTCGATACTAGGATCGATTTCGGTGAACAGTAGGCATTACTCGGATTTATGGATCCAGTGAACTCCAGATCGATCAAAAAATCCTGTGGGCCAGGTGTCGCAACCGGAGCAGAACGGAAGAAACGGAGAAAGCTCGAATCGCGGAGTTGCATCGGTAAACGGTACCTACACGCGGCCCACGCGATAACTGCACTTCTGTATGCAACTGGGTCGCTCGGAAATACGCGGACTGCGCCGGTGACGTTAACCGATCCTCTCCTTTAACGAGCCGCGATTCACTGAAATCACCTCGGCAAACGAGTCGATTATTTCGCTGGTGCCTCCACTCTGCGAGACGGATAACGTCTCCGGTCTGTATAGCGATGCCGATCTCTGCTGCACCGTCAATGCAACAGAGGACGTCCGAGGAGGATGCACGGATTTATTCGACGAGTTGTTACGACGTATCGAAACCCATATACCTAACGATCCACGTCCCTTATACGTCCCTACGGATCTCCGCTGTTGATCGAGCGAACAATGGCCGAGAGATTAATCGCCTCTTCCTTTCAACCGCTTCCTTATTCAATTTGGCTAAAAATCGAACTCGTTGGACTCCCTGTATTTTTAACAGAACATTTCTCAAATTGTCACTTGAACCTTCGGAGACATACTCAAATATTGGGATAATTTTCTCGCATCGAAATCATTCGTTTTTAACTACCAAAATGAACATATTTAAAAAAATGTATATAGGTATTTAATTATTAATTCATTGATTATCGATCGTAATTTATCTTCAGGATATTACAAATTTTTATTCGCGGCGACAAGGTTCGATCATTTACAACAACAAATAGCCATTTTGTGAGATAGGTATTTGTATATAGGTACTTGTATAAGGCAGTGAATATAAAAAAATTGTTTTCATCATAGAAGATCAGAGTGGGTAGAAGCAATTTTGGAAGGAAAAATTTATTCTTTGATCCAGAAGATTGTTTGCAGCGGCGATGACGCGTAAGTGTATTTATTTCTGGCCACAACGCCTCTCTGTCATTTCGCATCGCAGTTGGTGCACTCATCGGCGGAGGCAGCGCTTAATAAACATCTAAACAAACTTCCTGGTCTTCGGGTAATCGCCATTCGCCGTTCGTTTCCCGAAGGCTCTCGAGAAGATCGATGTCAGCTTGAAATCCACGCAACGTGCAACGGATTGAATAAAGCCTTTGATCCGAACGAAAACACCATGTTCTTTTTTCGTTTCGGGGGTCAAAGAGCGTACACTGATGCGGCGTAACACGAACGCTGCCGAACGTTGCTACGCTGCGAAGGGATTCGATGCCTCTGTGATTGGCAGAGGAACGGGACCGGAGCGTGACAATTATCGAAGCGGACACCTCGAACGTCGTCTTGGAAGCTTCTTACGGGAAGGAATTCGCAAATCGCAAAAATGAAGGAGCGACGGAGTCGATGAAGACGATGATGTTGAAGACGATGACGTTGAAGACGAAGAGGCTGAGGAAGAAGACAGGGAGAAGGATAGATTGATCGACGTTGCCATTGGCGATAAAGGCAGGCTGAAACGCGTGCATTGATGTCACGTGTGCGCACAGTAGTTCTTTCTGAACTCGATGATAAAAGGATTCCGTAAAGACCGGTCGAAACAGCGATCTCCATTGACGTCGACCTCCTACGAGCCTCTCTCTCACTCTCTGTCTGTCTGTCTCTCTCTCTTTCTCCTTCGCTGGATGAACGGGAAAGGCGATAGCCGAGCCGCCGAGCGAGTACAAGCACGCGAGCATACTGATATACGTTTATTTATGCCCTTGCTTTATTTACACCTCTGTCCCGAAGTGCACTTGTGCTATTTGCGAACTTTGCATATCTCTCGGATTTAGCATCTTTTCAAGATTTATTGGGTCGTTACTCCACGGTATCGCTCTTGATCTCATGTAAGTAGATTGTGGATCTTTATGGAAAATAAAAATGTTTTACGTTAATTGCTGGAGATTGCGAACGCCGCGATCCGGAAGCTTGAGATCACCGCTGATAGAAATTAATTAATTGCTCACGAGACACCGTGCTTCGCAAAGAGCGATGGCGTTTTTATCGGCTCCTTTCGCTTCCCCGCTAACCCGGAAGATTGATGATCGACGAGTCTACTGCTAGAACTCTTTTCAAATCGGGGGATCATGAAAGAAGCTCTTGAAACGTCGATTCCATCGAGTTGCTTGGCGGAAGATCGATCGGCGATGGCTGGATCAGCAATTTTGCTAACCGAGAGAAAATTCAGGGAATCTACTCTAGAATTTTGACTGTTGGTATCTCTTTAATAAACCACTTTTTCGAAAGCTTTTCTAATGAATATTCCGTTTTGTCGATCGTATGAATTAATAGAAATTAGTTTATGATATTAGTGCATAGGTTCAATCAAAGAAACGACAAAGCAATTTTGCAATTTATAAAATTTTTCTCAACGTTTCTTTTTAAGAGAATTTTGCGTTTGGTATGTGTAAATTATCAACGTTTTTGCATGTCACTGTATCTCATGATATTGAGAACTAGCTTTTTTAATGTTTCGAAAATTTAGAGACAAAAAATAGAAAGAGCGGAATGAAAAATGTAAGACCTGAAAAATTGAGTAACTGAAGCACTGGGGGACTGAAAAATTGAGTAACTAAAAGATTGAGTAAGTGAAAAATTGAAGAAGCGAATCCGCATGTACCGGCAACCTAAATGTTGAAGACAAAAAAGCCCCAGCTCGCCCACGAGCCTCCACCCATCTGAATTCTTAAAACTACCTGTCGGATCGTTTTGTACGGTGACACGGTGACCTGTCCTCCTTTCGTGTCGGAGTCAGGATCATCGTCTCGTGGAGTGGGAGTCATGATCGCACACAGTGTGCGTGTTTGAACAGGCCAGAGAGAGAAAGAGAGAGAGAGAGAGAGAGAGATCGGCGCAAAAAATCGCGCTCGTAACATGGTTTTCGGGTCTGGCGGGCGCGCGCGAATGTGAGAAGAGTGAGTTGCAGCGATACTGAGCGGAGAGGGCATTGCACCCGCGGTGCAATGGTGCAGTGTGCAATCTGATGCAGGAGCGACGAGGAGAAAAACGGCGAGAAAGAGACTGAGCGAAAGGGGACACGCGCTGCTCGCGCATCTGCGCGAACGTTCGCGCCGTCTGCGAGCCGATCCGCGAGCGGAACCTTGGAAGAAGAACGTGGATCGCGTGTGGGTCGAATCGAGATGTCCGTCCTGTTCAAGATATCGACCAAAGGAACAATCGAACCAGGTTGTTGGCTGCGGGATGTTCGAGTCGTTGAATTTTCGAACACCGAAGCGTCACTTCCAATTAAATCTCATCCACCAACTTGCTCAATTTATAATGAATTTCCTTAATAACTTAGGCTTGCGTTCGCATCATTTTCGACCCCTGATTTTTTCGGTCCTTTTAATCCTGCAATTTTGCAGAACATCAGAAACAGTAGTTGTTATACATATTTGTGTGCGGAGTCGCCAGAGCTGCAGGGGAAATTCCGTGGGTGTGTACTGGGTGAAAAAGCAGAATTTTCCGGGGAGGCGAACGACAAGTATAATAAAATGGTTCGCCGATGGGATCGTGAGTGGCTTGGTACCGCGAGAACGGCGAGACGTGCTGCTCCCGATGCAGTGACGAGGATGGAAACTCGCCGTTCATGAAATATACAACAGACGGCTCTCGAACCGAGCGACTTCGAACTGGCTTTCGAGTAATCGACTGGTCCGGCCACGCTGCAAAAGGATTCCGGGAGGCAACGGCACCCGGTCAACAAGACTACCCAGTTCATCTGTATCGTTTTCCTCCAATTGTAATCACTTTTTACAAAACAAATAAGATCATAAAAGTGATCCATACTTGACACTGCTAAGTTCCGAACTCTTTATAAAGATTTTGATCCTGCCCATTCTATGAACTGTTTCATACAAAATCGAAATTTATCACCTTAATCGAAGTCTCCTGCTGAACCATCGTCGGCTACTAATCGTCAAAAAACACGATCGCCACATGCTGTGCAAAAAGAACGAGAGTTGCCACCCTAAGCAGCAAACCTTCGTCGACCTCACACGATCGTCATCGGACTAGACGCTTTATTCGCGAAGGTCGGAAGGACTGTTCACGAAAAACGATCTACAGGCATCGCCCACGATCGCAAGAAGAGTCCCGGGTTCTTCCCACGAAGAAAGAACCGCCCCGTTCTCGCCCGAACATGCGAAAAACTCGTCTGGCGTACTTTCGTCTGTCCTCCTCGCTCCTCTCGAACGCAGGGCGATTTCTTGCTAAGCCGGCTTTCTCACGCGCGCTTTCGGTTTCACCAGCAAATTTATTCGGTGGCGGTGGTCTGTTGTGCGGGGTACCAACTCCCTCGAACAGTCGAAAGAAACACACGTCGAGGATCGAGAGATCCCGCCCGGAAAGTGGACACCCTTCGCGATCGTGCCGAATAAGGACTAACGGGACGGCCCGGCCCGGTTTCTCCCGATCGATCTGGAAAAATAATCCTCGTGTGCTCGTTCCGCGGACCGACGACGTCCTCGAGCTGGTTTCTACTCCACCCCCCTCCCCTCCCCCCGAGCCATTCGAACGCGCGCGAGCGGCCAGAGAAGACGAGAATCGAGACAAATATTTTGCAGACGATGAATCGACCCGATCCTTGCATTTCTCTTTGCGCCGAGCTTCGAGAAAGAATACTAAATATAATTCGCGATTTTCATTTTCACTTCAGGCGTGAAGAAGCGGATTAGCGCCTCGCGCGTAGCGGAAAATTTCCATGGTAGCCGACGATAGTGGGCGAGAGCATGATCCTGAGGCTCGACCCTGACGAGCAAAGGTTTGTAGCCAGCATCCATTGTTAGGCCGCCGATACGAGCAGCTACTACGCTTCATAAATATAAATTCGAATGTATAATCGATGAAAGCGAACGCCTACCGAGCCACGCCAGCTGCATGACAAATGCACCGCGTTGAAAGAGAGAGAGAGAGGGGGGACCCGCGAAGAAGGGTCATCGTCATCGTCAGGCGCGGGGAACTCCGATGAATCCCCGATTCGGTGCACGCGGCCTCGCGGAATCGTTAAACGATCGTGGAACGCGTTAATGAATCGCAAAAACGATTCACTTCTCGGCGAGAAATAATGGAGTCTAGTCCCGAAAAACCCAGAGCAAATTCGATGCTTCCATTGGACGTGATTCTGGGACCATAAAAAAGGACTTCTTCTGCTTTCTAACAAGTTCCACGTGGAAAAACTTTCTACTCGCTTTCCACTCGAGCGAGAAGCTGTCATCGAGACGACCGATCAGTCATCTGTCGTTACTCCCCGATCGATGAAGCTCGCTCGCTATGAGAGGCGCGTTCGCCGTAAATACATTTGTCGTCCGGTTGATCCACGCGATTTTTCACTGCACTTGGACGGAGCCTGCACTCGTGCACGGTTTTTAAATTGAAACTGAAGTACAACCGCGATCAACACCCGAATGCTGTAATTGAGCACAGATTTCCATGATTTCAAGTATACTAATTGACGGTCAGGGTGCCGTACTCCCGCTGTATTTCGTCGAAGGTCTTCCCCTTGGTCTCGACCATGCAGAACACGACGAACACCACGCTGAGACAGCAGATCACGGCGAAGAAGAAGAGCACAGCCGCGGTACCAACAGCTTCGGCAGCGGCGGAGAAGCACATGGTCACGATGAACGCCAGCATCCAGTTAAAGAAGGCAGCGCAGGACGCGGCCACTCCCTTCACGTTCGACGGGAAGATCTCGCCCATGTAGGCCCAGGGAATGGGACCTGTTCATCTCGGAGGTTCCATAATCTCGCTGTCTCCCGTTATCACGGCGGATTATCTATGAGAGGATCGGCTACCGTATGGGCTACTAACCAGCACCGAGGCAGAACGCTAGGATGTAGACGCAGGCGGATAGGAGCGGTAGCCAGGACATGCTGTCGGCTGTTGCGGGATTCTGGTCTTTCACGATGAAGAAGATACCCAGAGCTACCAGGCAGAGGCACATCACCATCGAGGACACGGCCATGAGGATCTTTCGACCCACCTGCAACAACAGTTCTCGTTTTATATACGCTACACCGTTACACTTGCTATTCTCTCCGTGTTGGGAACGCTGCGCTAGCTGACACGTCAGGGTTTCAACGATGCCATTATCTCCGGTGGATCCACCGATGGGACATTCTAATTGGCAAGCTCTAGTGAACCAACCATTTACATCCAGCCAAAGCAATTTTCATTTTATTCGTCCCGCCGTTTGCGATCTGTTGCTTCCTCTTTGAAAACGCAGCGCCACATGACACTTGGCGATTTCAACGATGCCTCTACTCTCTCCCAGGTGGTTCTCCCTTCGAGCGTTCTCGCTGGCAGGCTCCCGAGAACCGGCCATATTAGGCTCGGCTCCGGTATCGACAGCCGCACAGCCGCAAATCGCTGGTAAACGAGCGTAGCGTTCAGAGCGGAAAGGCTTTGCTGGTCGGAGGAGGAGAGTCGTGTGTGCGCTCGACTCGATACGACAACCTGATCGATCAGCACGGCGGAGACGACGCAGGCGATCACTTGGACCACCGCGAAGATCACCATCTGCAGGAGGGAGTCCATCTCGACGCCGGTTTGCTTGAAGATCGTCTCCCCGTAGAAGATGATCGCGTTGATTCCGCTGAATTGCTGCGCCAACATCAGACCAAACGCGACCGTCATCGTCCTCAGCATCGGAGGCCTCGCCAGCGACAACACGTTCACCTTCTCCTCGGTCTTGTTCCTCTCGATTTGCTCCTGTCGAGTCCCGGGATTCTCATTCGACGATGAAGAGACCAACGCGGTGAAGTGGACTTGGTCACAAGTCCCGGGCTAGCGTCGAATCAGGAGAATCGCCGTGAAGATTCTACCATTGATAGATGGATCTCGTTTTATACAGTTGCAAGCTATGCAACGATACTACCGAATTCTTTAAATGCTTTCACTGTTTTAGATTTTTATTGCAAATGCATAAAATCTGCTGTCTAATGTCTAATCTGTTGTCTTCCTTGCTCGATGCTAACCCCGACACTGTCTCGCCGCTGCCATGGACCCCCATCATTCACTACATGCGAATCGAAGAGAAGAACTCTAAATTACCAAAATTCTCCACTAACTTTAAAAGCCGCGATCTCAGGTCTGGTATCAAAATCCGAACCCCTGAAAAACCGCATGGACTTCTCAGCGTCCTCGAACTTGTTCTTGGCTATGTAATGCAGTGGACTCTCGGGCATGAAGAACATCAGTAGAGCAAACACAATAGGTGCAATGCCACACAGGATGCATATAACGACCACGCTTCTCGAGTATCCGTAGCAATAAGCAAAGAGGATTCCGACCACCAGTAGCAGTTGGAAGAAGACTCCCAGTGTTCCTGTCCACCGGTTTGCGAATGATTTAGGATGGTGTAGGCTGAGATTCGAAGGTGAACTTTACCTCTGACCTCTTTCTCACTGATCTCTGCCGAGTAGATCGGCGCCACGACGCAGAACATACCGCCACAGGCGCCGGTTATCAGTCTACCAATGACTACTATTGGTACCACGGGGATGGCTATAGCCATCAGGGCCCAGCCAATCACGAAAGGAGGCACGAGGAACATCATTGTCCATTTGCGACCGATCTTGTCGATTATAAACGGCACCAGGAGCAATCCCAGAGCCGCGCCCACTGGGAACACCGATGCTACCACGGTTGTGGATATCGATCCGTATCCATGGTTGGCTTTCAGAAGCTCCACGCAAGGTGCGCTCCATCCGAGGCCGCAGCCCAGGGAGAATCCGCCCATGCAGGCTGAGAAATGTTTATTTTCATCGTCGGAAATGAAGAATGGTTTGTGTCGAAGCGATAGATGGTTGCTACTTAAGTTGAACTCGAGAAAAGGATAAGAGAACCTGCAGATGCGCCAAGGTACTGAGGAAGTCTTCTTCTGAGGAGTGTTTTGAAACGCTCGTCTTCCGCCATTTTTACATATTCCTGCAGTCGAGGCTCGATAAAAGACTATGTTCCGTTGGTTGTTTGCGTAACGACGTCACTTCACGTCGTACAACTTAATGACTCGTTCATTTAAATTTTGAAAGGCAGCGAGTTTGTTCGAGCAAATTCACTTTGGTGCAAGAGAGAATTTGTTACTTCCTCGTCATCAACCCTTCTTTCTTAAGGGTCCGCCTCTGTCAGGGACTAAAATATCATTTTAGGGAGTAATATACACGGTCTAGATCGCCGATCGAGATCCTTGATCCGCAAAACGGCGGAACAGGAGTCACAGGGGGATCAAACGGCTCGCCTAAGCGCGACGAAAAAGAAAACGATCGTCGAACCCGACAGATTTTTCGCGCTCCAATAAACCCGAGTCAGATCTCGGTTAAAGGCTGGTCCTCAAGGGCGATACCTGCTGCGGCGACCGTACCCTCACGACGAGGTAATAGGAATAAGGTCCCTTTCTCACGCCCGGTTACTTCGGCTAACGACATTCAAATTCCATTAGGGCAGCGCGATGTGCGGCTGACAACTTTCGGATTACAGATCGACTCGGTTCCCTCTCACTCTTTCTCTTGATGTCTCTCTACGGTGGGAGAGGAGAACCCTTGTCGGGATAATGGCGGAGAGTGGAAAAAGGGGGGACTGACACGCGAAGCGCCGAAGAAACGGCGATTAAATCGCCGAGGTGTTTGAACGAGTGTATCTACATTTTAAATGTCTCGGCCGTCGATCTTGGAGATCGATCGGCTCCCCTACACGGTCCTCGTACCTCCCGTTTTGTTAAAAATAATATGTTTCAGCGTCTGATGTTCAATGTAATATTAAAATTGTGGTATCGATGTGTAC
Organism: Lasioglossum vierecki; assembly: GCA_028455595.1. Classification (NCBI taxonomy): domain Eukaryota; kingdom Metazoa; phylum Arthropoda; class Insecta; order Hymenoptera; family Halictidae; genus Lasioglossum; species Lasioglossum vierecki. Next base: position 23,872,469 of record CM052335.1, on the reverse strand, counting down.
TGGTCAGTAATTGTTCAAGAGATTTATATCGAACGACGGATCAAGTATTTGTGTAGAGGTCCTCTTGAATTTTTCTATACACATGTTAGTAAAGGAATGATGAAGGGAAATTCCTTCGGGTTCAGACGTTTATTAGACACCTCTTCAGCTACAGTGATGTCATCAGGTTATCCGTCGTCTCGATTAACTGGTTGATTATGCTAACGATGTTAATTTCTTTGGTGACTTCATTGTTTCTTTCAAATGCCTTCTGCGAACACGCTTTGATGCGACAAATCCGATTATCGTCGTGAATTAATACGGGTGATTAGACTGTCGATCTGTAGATGAAGCGGAAATTGTAACTAATTAGTAGAAACTAATAAATTCCCTACTTAGTATGGGCCTCCAACTGCCCCTTAATATAGACACAATTATAGCAAAGCCAAATATCAAAAAACTTGTATTAGCATCCTCTTCTTTTTCCAAAACTGAATCTACATATTTAGCAATAACGGACATTGCTGTTATATCCACTAGTATTATTATAGAATTCTTATTGTATTATTCCTGTAGTTCACATTATTGTATTTACTTATATTATTCGTGTAAATCAAAATAAACCCACAAAAGGGTTCCAAATGCTTATAAATTTTTAAAAAAGTGCAAATTGTCTTAGTCAGCTATGGGGCAGCATTGATCATTGAACGCAAAACCTGACTGAGAGATCTTTCAGCAAAACGCAATGGTAAGAAACACTAACAGTAGCCATAAAACGTTCCCATCGGTTTATTGAGAAGCACATCGATTCGCTCTCGAAATAAGGTCTCCGCTAATAACGAGACAGACAAATGCAATCTGGCATCCGTTCGGAACGCTCGTAGTTAGGTTCGATATAGGAGAATGTGCCAGATGCTTCTCGCATCTATATCTCGACAGGCTTCGAGAGGGAAAGAGAGAGAAAGAGACGTCTTCAGGACGAATCGAAGAAACGATAAAGTATATGGAAGACGATCAGGCCCTCTCTCCGATCCGCCTTTCCGATACTCCCTGACGAGGATCGTCCGCGGAGGGAGCTCCAGATGCCCGATAACGATACATAAGCGAACTATACATATATGTATACGCGAGTCGTGATCGAGCGTGTCGTTATGCGGCGAGGAAAGAGGATGCACTGTCTACGAATGAAATCCCCACAGCCTCCGACCAGAGAACGATAAGGAAACCCGTGCAATATCTCCGCTCTGGAAAAAAGAAACGTCGTCGCGTAACTGAGCAGCGTATTGTTCACCCTCCGGCCGAAAGAATCTTGCCATCCGCCGACAACCTTACCGAGAATGGCGGGTTCTGCGAATTTTTTTCTGCCACTTTCCGTCAACTCGATGGTACCCCGTTCGCAGAAAGGGCCGCACTATTGACGCGCCAGATCGGAAATAACCGACGCCATTGGTTAATCCTCGTTTCCGGAGAACTACTTTTATACAGAAAATACAATATTGCAAAGCTTTTTTAGAAATAAATACATATCTAATTCTGAAGAGTTGCAACACCTACTATAAATGATTAAATGTGAAAGAAATTTTACAGAAATCAATTTACAAGAGTTCTCCCACCTCTTCGATAACCGCAGGTAGATGCGCTCGATAAAATTCCGTCTGTTCCCTGGTTGCAGATTGCAGATTGCGAATCAACACTGCAAAATCGCACGCGACGCATCGCGTGTGCGCCCGGTGTCCCTTTTCTCGCCTCTCGAACACGTCGTTCTCATTCGCGTCGGGTCGCCTATGTCTCCCCCCACCCCTCCACGGCCAACCACCGACGGGAACAACCATTTGCATATAAATATAAGTAAAAAGTGTATTTGCATTTAAATGTCCGTCGCGGGACCAGGGTTAGGTCTGGGTCCCCGGCAGGAAAGTTCGACGACATTCGATCGAAAGTTCGCCAGGCGAGCTCTTGGAAGGCAGCAGTTAACGACCGGAGACAAATGAAGACCTCTAGTGTCAGGGGATCGCACCTACACCCTCTCTCGACCGCCTTAAATCATCGGTAACTATTCCCTCATGAAGACTCGATGAAGCATCAAACTTTCGAACAAAATTGTAGAGAGATAAACATTTTTTACAGAAAAATATGTACATTTTTATATCATGAAAATGCCAAGACAGAAACGAAATAAATAATTTGAATCTCGTGACAGGTCTTGATGTTAAATCATGACAACATGCTCAGAGATGATTAAAGTTGAAATTGTTTTGAATACAAAGAGTTAACATTCAAGAAGACTGTGTTAGGTTTTGCAATGGCTTGTTTTTTAAATCTTGCAACGAGAGGCATGATTTATCTCACGAAACGTGCCTGATCTAGATATTTGTGAACACGAGGTACCAGTAATTCTTCGCAAACAGTTCTTTGCGAAATAATTTGATTTACCTTATCTAAGAGAAAAATCGCAGTGTAAACCCTGGATGAAAATTAGAGGTATAAAAACAGACTCCGGGGACGATCGAGTGTGACAATATCAACTCTGACGGAAGCAGGAAGAACAATGTCTCGTTACGTTCTCGTTTTCGCTTTTTTCATGGCTGTTGCTTGTAAGTATACAGGGTGCCCCAAAATTCGTGTACTTCCCGGAAATGGGAGGTTCCTTGGATCATTTGAAGCGACATTTTCCTTTACAAAAATGACGCCAGCGGCTTTGTTTAGGAGTTACTATCAAAAAATACGGACCAATCAGAGCGCGGCTACAGCGGATTGATTCTGGCTCGGCCAAAGGCGCCGCCACGCTAAGCGGGACCTGTCGCTGAGTCGGACTCCGTTTGCTCTAGCCGCGCTCTGATTGTTCTGTGTTTTTTGTTAATAACTCCTAAACAAAGCCGCTGGCGTCATTTTTGTAAAGGAAAATGTCGCTTCAAATGACCCAAGGAACCTCCCATTTCCGGGAAGTACACGAATTTTGGAACACCCTGTATATATTGTATATATATAATGATAGTACACTGACTTGTTTAGAAAATTGTGATTATATCTTTTGTAATAATTTTCTGCAATCTCCGAGGAGTAGAAATGTTATAATTTTGAAATTTTTATGCAAGTGGCAACCGAAGAAAGCGCCGCCAATGACAGCAACAGTGCCGCTTCAGAGGAAACTCCAATTTGTCCAAAGAACGAAGTATGGACACTTTGCGGAAAAATCTGCGAGCCAAGCTGCTGCATCCCCAAACCAGAAATCTGTCCAGCTATTGTAAGTTTCTAAAACTGACAATCTAATTTGACAGTATCCAGAAACATTTTGTAATAACCTGATTCTTTAGGCATGTTCGAAATTCACGGCTGCGTGTCGTTGCAAGCCCAGCTACGTTCGAAACGACAAGCAAAAGTGCGTCAAACGTGAGCAATGCAACCAAATTTGTCCTAAAAAATAATCAATTATGTGCGTCCACCATGTATATACTTATAAATATGTAGTAATACCTGGGAGAATAATAAATAGATTTTAACAGTACAACTTTCTTTCCGTCGTAATTATATTAAAGTACCGTATCCTAGGTGTCAGAAGTTAAACATCGTGATTTAAGGGCTGAGCATGATTAAAGACTTCGGCCGAGCGTCGACGCAGATAAATGAATCTGCGTTACCAGCGCAAAAATATTTCTTCACGCTTGTTTTACGCCGAATGCTAATTTCCCAGCCACTATTTGCACAGTTTTTGCATTAATTACCCGAGTTATCTCGAAGCCGGCGTTATCTCGAGCGAAGGAACAGACATTGTCGGGAGTTTCCATGACAGCCAGAAGTATAAAATACCGGCAACTCGAAAATATTGGCTACTACAGGCCACTCAACATTCACAGGAAGTATAAATTTTTCGAAACAATTCGTCATGCTCCGTCAAATCGTCGTTCTGACGCTGATTGTTTTCTTAGTGGCTACTGGTGAGTCTCACTCAATATTCATAGAAAGATAACAAGAAGTATAAATGATAACGTTTCGATCCCACGTTGAAAGTTTAACCAAACTAGCACGATTGCTTTAATTTAATTCTGATCGCACCTTTGCGCCGATATCATTTATACGTCTTGTTATAAACTAGCCTATGATCGATAATCAACATACACAATTATTCATAGAAAGATTTCATGAAATTTCATAAAATTCATAATAACGATTGAAATAATTATTGCAGATGCCAAAAAATTCACAACACCCAAACCACCGAAGGACTGTCCCAAAGACGAAGTATGGAGCTGGTGTGGAAAGGTTTGCGAACCTGATTGTGGGATTTTGCAACCTGGTTGGACCATCTGCCCGGACTTCGTAAGTCCTACAAAGAGGAATCGTCCCTTCCCAGACTAAATTAGACTCCTCTACTATTAAAACTTTAATTAAACTTCACCCTCCGCCCGGCAAATTATTCTCATGACTCTAAATCTGTTGCAGAAGTGCACGGATAAAACAGGAGATTGCCGGTGCAAGCCAGGATTCGTTCGGAACGAGAAGCACGTGTGCATCGATATCATCAATTGTAAAAATCGCCAGTAAAAATTCGCGTTGAAATGTAACTTGTTCTACGCAGATAAAATAAACAACTTTTGACAGTTGTGTCCTCTTGAATTATTGACGAAACAACGATAACGAAACGCGACAGGTCGTTGGCATTATGTCTCAAAGCGTATGAAGCCTTTCCGCGAGATATTTGCACAGCTTTTGCATTAATCAACCTGCAGTATTTGCATAAAGAGGCTAGTATAAAACCGTGTCGGAGGAACGTTTTCCCGCAGCTCTTCGGAGTTAATAATAGTGACAGAATCGAATGATTTACGATGGTTCGGTGCGCTGTTGGTCTTGTGTTTCTTGCCATGGTGGTTGTTCGTAAGTTTTTATTCGAGTTTTTAACGCGTGACTCTTGTGGAGGCCTTTGAATTGCCTTTAAAAACGAAAAAATGTTCACACTAATACATTAATTGTAGTCAATTAGCCATGAATTAGCCATGTTTGCAAGTGGAATTTCCAATGAAATACAAGGAGATAAAGTTGCCATGATAAATCTTGACTTTCTTCTTGCTTTGTCGTACAAATTACTTAAATTTTACGGCACTTTTATTGTAGCCAGTTACTATTTTATCCCGGGCTTGTTAATTAAACAGTAGCTGCAGGAGCAACTTTATCGTCGAAGGAGAAGTGCCCCAAGAACGAGGTATGGTCGTGGTGTGGGAAAAGATGCGAGCCGACTTGCAAGGTCCCCAAACCGACGGAGAAAACCTGTCCGGAACTAGTAAGTAGCTCGATGTAATTAGAAATCTCGAGAAGCGAGCTCAATTCGATTCATTGACTATTTTTTCTTGCAATTATTGGATTCCACTACATTTATTCAAATAAATTACCACGACGGAAAAGAACCAAATAAAGTATTTTTGCAAACTCTGCGTCAGAAAACGCGAACTTCGTTGCAGGAATGCAACCCCCTGAAGGCAGCCTGCAGATGCAAGGAGAACTACGTGAGGAACGAGCAGAAAATGTGCGTGCTCCTCGAGAAGTGTAAAAAGTAGAAAACATAAAAATGTTTCAGTTAAAAAAAAATCTCGCGAATCGTATGTCCGGCTATCTGTAACAACCTGAAATCCGATCCCGAAGAGCGAGTAGATCAAGACCGCGAGATACAAACGCGACCTGGAAGTAAAATCGAGTTAACGTCTACTGGAATCGACTTCGATGTCCCCGCACAAATCGACCGAAGCGATACACAGCTAATTGCAACATGAAACATAATATACACGGTCTCGAAGCCGTTCGGAAGCGAGTTCCACTGCAACATTGTGCGGCGACATACTAGCCAAACCGGACTCGATTCTCGGTGCCAGCAACTTCCCCTACGAGTTGCAAATACGAAGGGAAAGTTCGCGAGAGCCTGGAACAGCCTCCCACGCATGCCAACTCGAATCTCCACGGAAGCAGGCGAAAAATTGTCCGATAAATTCAAAGATGGCGCGCGACCCCGCAACAATATCCAGGAAGGAGAGAAAAGGAACGTCGGATTCGGGAACACGAGGCTGGTTCAGACAGCTTCCGCGATCCGATAAGATCCAGAATATATCATCGATCTCTGTATACTTCGGCAGACAGTTCCATTCGGGAGACGCGTCCGCGGAGATTGCATCGCGGGAAATGCGGAGCGCGTCTCCGGGGAGGCACACAAAACGCGTTAGACAGCCCAGATGGCTTTTGGAAACTGATTCGATCCGAGCACTGCCTCGTACGTGCTCGATACTGTTTTATATCCACGCCGCAACCCATACAGATATTTTCTCCCAGCTATTTGCGCGGGAAGTGAGTATTCCCATCAGACTGTCTCCAAATCGACGTAGAATTATTAGTCATTCTTTTTAACGTTGTCACAATTTTTGTGTTAGCTCGTAATTTTATTCGTCTAGTAGTTGAACTACACGTATGCAAATTTTTAGTAACGAGCTTCGAACGTTCGTAAAAATGGTCGAAGAACGAGTGCTTCTCTGTTGTTGCAATTGTTGGACTTGGAGGAGCTATGGGCTAGCTCTCTGTGGTAATTTTTTTTACGAACTATCACTTTTTTATTTCTACCCGAAAATTCTTTATAGACTATTCCGAACAGTTAGCTGGAAGACTAAAAATTTGCATGCAACGTACAAGGGGGTCCTTGTAGAAATTCTAGAGTGCAGAATAGATCCGGCAGAAACTCTCTGACGGGGAGAAAGGATGCAGCATCGTGAAAAAAGTGCAGCACAACGTGATGTCGGACCGTGGAATCGTCGTTCGCCTAGGAATTGGCTCGTTAGCATGTTCGCGCGAGCCGTGGGGCCATAATGACAACAATAATGCGCAAAGGCGAGGAGGAACGTCTTGCTAACGACTAACGACGTCTCGGAGGCATGGACGCGAATCAACAATTTATTGTCGGCGGTGCGAGAGAGCGATCGATACCGGGCGCAGGCATTCCCACGTTGATACTGAAATCTATCCGTTCCGATGTCTCCTCCGTTCCCCGTCCGTGCGTCGCGAGTCCTGATTGCCAGTCGGCTGTAAAGAACGTTCGATGCATACGCGGTGCATACGCGCGCGGTGCAGCGCGCAGCGCGATTGCAGGGGACGACGAAGGCAGCGGCAACGACCGACTTCAAGGTAGCAAAGCCACTCAGTCGACGGCTTATGTAAGGCTGTTTCGAGGTCTGCCGAGGGCCTGAGACTGCACAAGTTTCTGTCTCGCCTCTTCGCCTCGTCCTCTTGCCTGCACTCCTCTCCTTCTTAAGTTTCGAAACCAATGGATGCCATTCACAGGCTGAAATCTGCTCATGCCCATTGGCAAACCCCCTGCTATTCTCACTGCAGCATTCTTTTGCATCACGAAAATTACAGAAACAGTTCTTGAACACGCCACCAAATGATCTTGAAATTTCAGAAATTTTAGAAATTGTGGACAAGTATTTTTGTTCGTACAAACGAAGGTTCGAGGAAATCGAAAGTTCGTGCCGCGTCATTTAATCGGTCTTCGACGGAATGTAGAGCATTTTTTTCCTTGTTAAAATTGATGCCGTAAGAAGGTTCTTCTGTGTCACAATATGCGACTTTAAGTAAATATCATTTTTACGCCTAGAATCTATCCGAGCGATAGATATCAATTAACACTTAAGTGCAGACTCGTCGTATTTACGGCTCGCGGAGATCATAAAAACCAGAATAAAATATTCCTTCGAACAGAGTTGTATTCTTTTTTTATGCCATTTACAATCGAAATCAATCATGCTGGAAATAAAATGTTGTTTAATCTCAGGCTCGAGATAGTTCGACGTATAAAAACAGACATTTGCATAAAAATTCCGCACACACCCGGACTATTTACATTTTCTAGACCGTACGGCTCTCAATGAACTTCGCTAGGCCAACAATTGTGCCGTTGGCGCTGGTCATCGAGTATTTCTCATTTGCATGGAGAGATTAGTAATTAAATGGACAGCCTTAATTATGTGTTTCATTAGTGGCAAAGTCCGTACGCCGTCTCGTATTGAAATACATATGTCACTTTATTGATTGTTGCATCTCATGTCCCGATCTGAGATTGACAACGCGTGTTCACCCTATGCACCTAAAAAGTTATCGATACGGTCGAGGACGATAAATCCAGTGCCGGACCCTTTAGAGGTCCTATTTGCTCGCGTCAAATTTGTCCGCGGTGAGTTTCGAGGCCGTGTCGCAGTCGTCCGAATTGTTTCCAGGAATCCGATCGAAGCGTCGAGACGACCTAATTCCAGGGGGACGTGACCAAGGACCGAGGACTCCGCGAAAGAGAGAGGGAGAGAGCCCAACCCCGCTCGCAATCGATTCTAACGAGAGAGGCTTAGGTCGGCCGATCAACCTCGTATAAATCACGGCACCCTCTCCCCATGGGGCGTTAAGGCGAACGGGAATGGTGTTTCCGATAAAAGTCACGGCTCGGGAATTCCTACCTTGGCCCCCATACGACCGGAGAACCTGGAGACATTGTTTTCCCCAGCAGATAGCCGTTGCCGGCCAACTTGAACCACCCCGAGCTGCTTTTCATCAACTTACCTGCAACATAAAACAAAATAAATGATTAGCTTCGACAAATCCATTGCTACACATACTTGTACTATTATAAATCAGAGACAAATCTTAATCTGGCCGGACATCTTCAAGACAGAACATTTAAAAATTGGGTCGAATAACTTGAATTTTTTAGGGAGAGTAAGAAGGTATTATTGAAATCATGGCGAGTAAAGACACTGAGAAACGGAACGAAGGTGCCAAAGGAACAAGCTCTTTGCGGAACGTAAATGTAATAAATCCTCGGTTTCCCAGCGCACTAAAAGGCTCGGAAGCGCGAAGGAAAACGTAAATGGCGTCGCGTCCCACGCAACAAAGTCGCCGGAAACGGCTTGATCCCGTAACACGCTCGTCCGCAAGGGAACTATCTATCTATCTTGTCGAAAGCGCGGAGGATAACGTGCGTGAACCGTCCGAAAGAAAAAGCTGCAAACCAGAACACACGCGGGGACCGATCCACGCGGCTAATGGTAATAATAATGGCTTGTCTGCCCCCTCCGAAGAAGGAGAACGCGGAGGTGGAGGAAAGGATCGAACAGCTTGGAGCTGCTAGCCGTGGTTCTTAGGTGCCCGCGTTGATTTACTTTTCACGCTCGAGCAGTCGGGGGAACCGTGGATCGCCTACGAGCAACAACGTTTCTCGACTCCGATCACGCGTGAACGATATCGCGCAACACGCGTCTCGAAAGAGACCGGGCTATTTCCACGAACTGGCTCGAATTTAGGCGAAAAATGGCCTGACACATCGGCGAAAAGGGGCCCGCAAGCGTGTTACTCGATTGAGACGCAAAGTAATGGTGTGGAATGCGATGTACAATTTGACATTTGTAGTTAACGATTGTAAGAAGTTGATTGAAATCATGGTAATTATATAGAAATGGTCTGCGTACTCCGATTTTGATGAAATTATAATATGTTGTGCAGCAACACATTCTGAACAACATTTTTCTTTTCCAATATAAGGGGGTCACTTTTAGTTTTTGACATATTTGCAAAAACCTATTGCAAATACTGTATTGAATTTTTCGTATTCCTGCACGCTCCGCGGCAACCTAAGCCTGCCCCGGTGCGGTGTTTCTTTACATTTTGACGCTGTAGAGATGAATGAGAAAACAGAAGGGCGGAAAGAGTAACACCACACCCAGCCACTCAGTGTTTCTAAATTATACTCTAGATTCTTACGTATTTTGACGTGCTGATTAAGAATATGATACTGAAAATTGGCGCAAATGTTAATTTAATAACGGAAACCTTCTTTTTAGAAACACTGGGTCGGCGTGTGTGGTATTGTCGCTTCCCATCTCCACAACGTGTTTACAAACAAAAAATGAACATTACGGCCCTGAAACAGGTTTACGTTGCCACGGAGCATGCTGGAATACGAAAAATTCAATACAGTATTAGCGATAGTCTTTTGCATATATCTCGAAAACTAAAAGCGACCCCCCTATATTGGAAAAGAAAAAAGTTGTCCAAAATGTGTTGCTGCATAACATATTATGATTTCATCAAAATCGTAGTACGCAGACCATTTCTATATAATTACCATCATTTTAATCAACTTCTTACAATCGTTAACTACAAATGTCAAACGGTATGTCGCATTCTGCACCATCACTTTGCGTCTCAATCGAATAACATGTCGATTTCTATAACATATTAAAATTTCATCAAAATCGGAGTACACAGTCCTTTTCTATATAATTACCAAAATGATTTTCTGTAATGATTTTAATAAATTGATCATAGCGTATCGGTATCGTTAAATTGGTTCGGTCGTTCCACCATTTCAACTTTCATCTGTCTATCATTGTCAGAAATGCGAAAAATGGGCATCCCGGTGTCCGGTAACGTGTAATCAACGGAGAGATGAATTTCGCGGGGTTTTTTGCGATTCTTGGCCAGCGTTGCGCGTGTTCGCGGATCACTCGTGGCCCATTCTTCACGGTTCGTTTCGCGGTACGCGTCCGTGCGCGTTTTATCGGCCCGCGAGATAATTGGCAATTTCGATCCATTTGTCACGCGGCTCCGACAGCTCGCGTTCGCGCCTGTCCCGTTTCTCTCCTATCCCGCTCCTCCGCTCGCTCTTTCTGTCCGTTCAGCTTGCAAACGAGCTGCGTGTCCCATAAATTGCTCCGGAAATTCTTGCGAACGCGCAAGACTTTTCAACTCGACGACGCGATCAGACGAAAACGCGCGACGACCGACTCACTTCAGGTATATGCGTTACATGCCTATTCGTCTGTGCAGAAACTGGATTGTCTCCGGGATGAAAATTAACCAATAGGAAAACGGACTGGTGTTCTCTGAGCGGAAAACTGTCCGAGATTATCGGTACAAGACGGATTTGTTGCCGAGGCTGTGGCTAACGGGCGAGCAGATGTCGACGGTGATTCGCGCCGTTCCTTGATCCCTCTACCTCGATTCGATCGTGATTTATTCGCGTGATAATCACCTTTGTATCTCCTTTAACCCTCATCCACACTACGTGGTACCCGGGTACCTATTTCAATTGATATGGCGTTCATCTTTTGTGACATCTCAAATCTATGATGAATTAATATCCTTGGAATTAAACAAAAATTTTATACACACACACACACACACACACACACAACATTTCACAAAAAAAACTCCCAAACCTTTTTTTTACATTCGCTATGATGAGGGTACCCGGATACCATAAGGCTCAAGTAGGCAAATTAGATCCTATACAATTGTGATTTATAGTACAACTATTGACAGTGGGGATGAAAACTTGGCGGAAAAGCTCGATAGTAGCGAAGACGTGCCATGAAAAATCTCCAGGTCATGCGGGGCCAGCTATCAGGTATATGCATGAACCTGAGGTAGATGGACCCGTCACGGACCAAGGGCCCTCGCTGGGGCCTGGTAGCGACGATGTCGCTACCACAGTATGCGGCAACCTATATGTATAGGTACCTGGGTACCTCTTCATGCAGAATCGTATAAAAAATTACCCGTGTGAATGAGGGTTAATGATTTAATGTGGCGCAGACCAAAATTCCTACAGTTGCGGTTTTACAAAATGTGTGGATGGAAGTCGGTATTAGTTATGCTTACTTTATGTGCGATTTTTCGATATACAAAGAAACACATGTTATAGACAAAAATTAATCGAAATTATATTCGCGACTTTGATGAAACGAAACTTTGGTGAAATGTTCTGAAGGATATCGTACGATTCCAAAACCGTGCAGGTCGTAATCGAAGTTTCAGAGGCAGTACAAAATAAAATGGAGAAAGCAGAGGCGAGGTGGAAAACCGCACGCGACTCTCACACGATGCAGAAGACTCGGGGACAAGTCTGTGTTCGGGTCCTCGACAGCGGAAGGAGGCCGATCGGCCGTTGAAACGGTTCGGACCGGTTTTATTTCGCAGCGAATCCCTCGTATTCTTCGATCGGCGATCCCGTCCGTCACCGTAAAATTGATTTACGGACATCGTCATCGATGCCCCGGACCAGTTTGCTCGTTCTGCGACGTGCCGTCGTTAGAACTAGTCGCCGGTCGTTGTAAACCGTTTCCAAGCCCTTCCGGCGAGCAGTAATTCACTGATATGCGATGGAGCCTCGCTATTTTAATTGCTGTTCCGGCTATTTTTCTCGGACGCCGTTTCTGAGAATATTAACGCAGACACGAAGCGATATACTCGTTCGTTAACGCGTTCGGTGTCGCGTCGGTGACATACTCGATGATTTTTATTTCCACGTTCGAAGAACGTTAATTGTCTCTCATCTCGAGAGAGAAGAAAGCACCAAGCTCCGTGGAAACATAGTTTGCTTTGATAAAGCCACGTGCCAGCGATTTCTTTGACAACACTGCGAAGTATTTGCAGAAACTACGCGCGACCATCGAAAACACGTTTATCTCTAGAACAAAGAGTACATAACACGTGCATTGGTTTGCTCGGGTTTTGACGCCGCTATCGTGAGATAAAGAGTTCGCCATAATTCGGTTGTATCATTTTCGATCGTCGAATTGCAAACTAGAATACTGGATTCCGTAGGAGCGTCGAATGTTTGCACAGTCGATAAGCTCTGCTCGAAATAGAGTACAGTCCAGCCGTGTTGTACGAACACCTGCGCCAGGTATAAAACCGGTGACAATCGAAGTATTAACATCAAAAACGAAAGTGGATTTGGTGGGGCAGTGGATCCAATCATGCCACGACTCTTCGTGGTTATATTAATCGTTTCTCTAGCTGTTGCTTGTGAGTGTTCAGATTCGAAAAGAGTTTCAAACAATCCCCACAGAATTCAGTCAGATTTTATAATCTACGAAATTACGGAGATACATTTGTTGAAAGTGATATTTGAGTTCTAAAAAATCGTTGTTTTTTTTATACATGCAATAGCGATCGCAGCAGCAAAGAATGAAGAAATGGAGTACAATTCGCAGGAGGTGCAATTGGAAGAGACTACAACAGAGAATCCTGACGAAGAATTTAATCTGAATCATCACCGCCCAACCGGCGAGTGTGGTGAGCACGAGACCTGGTCGAAATGCGGAAAAGCTTGCGAAAAGACCTGCAAAAGGCGCGGGATCTGCGTAGTTAAGGTAAATTTACAATCAAAGGTCAATAAACGGGAATTAAAAATATAGGATATAGAATTTAAGACTAAATAATCCAAATATTCGAACGAAGTGAAGAAAACTTGACTTCTGCAAATTTTGTTTGGGTCATGAGAGATCCCAGTATACCACTTAAGGGTTTAAAATGATCATTAATGAATTTCAGACCTGCGGTAGAGATTGGGACGGCTGCCGGTGCAAGTTGGGACGCGTAAGGAACCGTAAAGGCCAATGCGTAAGACCACGAGACTGCAAAATGTGCAAAAGCTCGAAGAAAAACTCGGCCTCGAAGAAATGACATAGCTGAGTCCACGTAGAAACTCTATTCGCAAATTGTTTGATACGATTCCGGTTCAACGTATTTGTCAGCAACTTCGGAACGATTCGAACAAACGAATAAAAATTTAGTTGACCGATACATGCAACCGTCTGTACCGTTATGTCTGATCCTCGATATATCTTGAACTATATGAACGCACAAAAGCGAACCGTGAGGATATTTATCGTCGCCATGCTCGTAGAGTTGTGGTAGGAGTACTGACACAGTGCAAACGCTTATTTCCGACATTTATGGTAATCGTCCGATAATTTTCGTAACGACACAACGTATTTACAGTCGTTGATAAGATATCTCCGTCCGCGTAAGTTTTTTATGTAATTTTTAAACATTTACGCGCACCTCCGAAGGCCGACATACGGTAAAATTGAATTTTAAATTGACCTCAATATATTCGAGGAAGTAAATTAAATTGCCACACACAGTGGCTCGATTATTACTAAGTAAGGAAAAAGATAAAATGGCATTTAGCCGTCTACATCGTGCCGATGTAATTTGTTGATTAATGTGCCACTAATATGCCATGAAATAATGACGGTGGTGTAATTGTTTCGGCATTTAGCTTCAACAGTTAGAGGAAAGTCTTAAGACCAATTGATCGATGCTTTGCTGCGAACGATTTACATAACATCGTATATTCTTGAACGTTGCAATTGTATTAGGTTTACCTAAATTTCCAAATGGCGATTGCAGTATCTATAATGAATGAATAGGTGTAAATGCGTGTGTTACTGTACTGGAAATCGACGATAAAAATCGAATCAATTATTATAGAAAAATTCCACTTAACCATTAACAACTATTAAGGTAGCAGAAGAGTCAACTTCTTTCAAAGACAATAAAACTGCAGCGTTGTGCATAGACATAGAAAAAATATTGAGGTTAATACATGTACTTCCGCAATAGATAAGAACTATAAAAGTCAAGGTGTCGAACTGAAATCAGAAACTTTGGCAATTTGTGTTGTTGACGGCGATAACTCTGGAGTATGCTGCGCGTGAGTATTTCATAATGTTCATTTAATAATAAAATTTACGGATTTTTCAGGCCCGCTACAGCACGAGAGGCAGCAGATAATAGGAAGGTTACTTGTGAAATGGCAAATGTGGGTTTCCTGCAGAATCCAATAATGTTGGCTAATAATATTAGATAATTTATGATATAGGGAACAATGTGTTTGTATTAAAAATACAATTTGATTGGAAAAAAGTTAGGTTGACAATTTCTTCAATAAGAATGATAATTTCAATGTATATATAAAGCAACAGATCTCACTCTTAGATCTCCTCTCACCCAAAACTATCAAAGAAGGTATAAAATTTGTAAAGCTTCTCCAGATCTTGAGTAATTATAGAGTCCTAGGTGACAAGAGTACTAGAACATTGGAGAGATAACAGTTGGCATAGTTTCATATGGAACGGTCAAAATATTGTAATTACGATGACAACTGACCTTTTACTATTTGTGGCATACGAGGCTACACGCGATTGACATGTCATTTACATGGTAAAAAAAGTACTATAAAAGTATGGAACGTTCGTTCGTTTCGCATCAGACATATAACGGAAGCCGAATCGTGTGGTAGTTATCCATAAGAAAAATCAACATGTCTCGCTACAATCTTCTAGCACTGATTACGTTCGCTATAATATACGCTGTGTGTAAGTAGTAATATATTCAATCGTTATAAAGAATAGCTCAGTTATTTCTGCTGTTCAATTGTAGCTGCACAAGTCACCAATCCGCCGCCGCAGAACTGTTCGGCGAACGAGATTTATTCGCCATGCGGACGCAGATGCGAACCAACGTGCCTTAATCCGAATCCGAATATGACCTTTGGGTGCTGGGGCTTTGTGAGTGTCTAGAATACATCATACATACTGCCTACAGTAGATTTGTTAGATTTATATTTGTGATAGATTTTTTCTGAGTATACATATAAAAACAAAAATGGTTTTCAGCCCTGGTTACAGATGTGCTTCCCACCTATAACACAAGGGGGTTGCAGGTGCAATACAAATTTCGTGAGAAGCAATGGTACCTGCATAGCACCGGCAAACTGCGTTCTACAACCAACTCGTTAATTACTATACTGGTGTGAAATAATCCTAATATGCATATAGTCTGCGTTTGCATGGGTAGCTCGGTGTGATTTTGGTATTACTTAATTTCGCGTGATCGTTCGTATACATACTGCTCGGGGAATTTAATAAAAAATGTCTGCACTTATTTTTCTTTAATCGTTTCGTTCCACCCGAAATCATCCATCGACAAACTTTACGTCTACAGTAGCACTTTGTAAGTTAATAGCTATCTTAACCGCCTCGAAAAATGTTTTGCACTCTCCTATTGTGCAACATTCCAGTTTTTCTCTCAATGAAATTATTTTAGCCGCGCAATCAGTTTGTCTGAGAGAAAGATTTATAGATTGAACTGATGCAGAATTGAACTTTAGTGTAGTGGATAATGTTTTGATAAAATTATAGTTTGCGTATGCGATTCTATTTAAGAATTTCCACGGCATGAGTCATTTGTTTTTGCGAACTTATTCGATGAATATTTAGAAGTCGTCTGTTTGTCCGTGGTAGACAATAGTATATCGCACTTATGCATTCGATTTCTGAAGACACCGATCAACAACTTCAGGCTCGCAATACTGCTTCATGACAATATCCTTGATTTACTGAATCAACGAATATCGCAACAAATGTATAAATCCACAGTAATTCACATTAATGATCGGTCTAAATTGAAGAAATAACAAATGCCCGATTTTCCTTGAAAAAATTAAACTTTTGTGGATATCTGTTACCAGTAAACTGCTAATTAGTTAGTAGTCATTGGTCGTTCAAGCATAACGAAACGTTCTAACCACGTGCGAGCTTCCACCGAAAATTATTGAAAACAATTACGATTATTACACTTCTTCGGAAGATAGCGTATCAGCTAAGACGTGACAAACAAACTGACGTAACTTTGCCCTTGAAACGTGGACTACAAAAATCCGGATCATCGCACACTTTTTCACCAGACACGCGAGCGCAGTCGAAGAGTCAGGTAACTAAGCGAAACAATTCAAAAAACATAAAATGCAAGGAAAATTCGAGATATTGTTGCTCCTGTGGACACTCTATATTGCATGTAAGTACCATAAAAGTTATTCGAAACGATTTAGCCTGTTCCGACGAATGACTTCGATTTTCTTTGCTCAATTATCCAAGCTGGTAAGGTTATCGGCGTGGTAGCAGAGCCTCTATGTCCAGAGAACGAGGAATGGAATTTGTGTGGTGAATTATGCGCACCGACCTGCGATCTTCCAAATCCAAACCCCCGGTGGTGCCCAAGAATCGTGAGTGTTTAAGCAAATTCGCACCCGATTGGCAATTTTTGTAAATCGCAACTTTAATTCTTGACTTTGTTCCAGCAATGCACGGAATTCACCAGCGGCTGCAAATGCGTTTCAGGATTAGTTAGGGACGTCGAGGGAACCGGCAAATGCATCCTGGAGGCAGATTGCAAAAAAGTGATACTACCATGAAATCATGTTTGAGAAATAATTAATTCGAGGCAATAAAAATATAATTTCAACATTCACCTCCGACTACTTTCCTTTACCAACCCTACCATTGCAACATTCTAAAACTGCATTATTGATATGCTACTTGTCAACCAGCTGTATAGACTTTATTTAATTGTAAAACTGCAAAGGAATATTCTAGAAAATATTAAAGAGAAAATACGACCGGTTGCTTAGATAAAGAACTCTCTACTCTATTATGTACTCTAGATAAAGAACATATTAGCAGAAAAAAATATGTTTAGATTAAAAATGGAAGATAGAACATACGAAACAAGAAACTGCATTGTAGATCACATTAGGAAGTGAAAAGTAACGATAGTAACTTTGTTGGGATATGTTGGCTAATTTAGAATGGTCGCCCGAGTAATTGCATTAAAAGTGCACTTCGAAATAAAAGCTATTTGCATAGATTCATAAATCATCAATTGATATATACAAATTATATATATATATATTGATATATACAGCTTTAAGAGATAGCATTATCTGCGAGGTCGAAAGCCGCGCGAGTTTAGTTATAATTTTGTATTTAATTTTCGTGACGCCTCAAGGATTTAGTGGAATGAGAAGTAAGGGTATTAAAGCTAGATTGGCTTCGAGCGTAGCATCAAAGACCCAGCTGAAGCCACAGTGTTAGTGAGTGTGTGTTAGCCTTATTGGTCGAAGATGATTCTACACGTCTTGCTGCTACTGTCGCTGACAGTGTACGCTAAATGTGAAAATACCATTATTGACTCGTTTTCAATGAAGTTCTTCGAATTTTCTTATCGCAAAATTTCGTTTTATTGACCGAAGGCGTCAGCATCTCGACGGAAAAACCACCTGAGTGTGGAGAAAATAAGGTTTGGATGCCATGTGGAGTCTCGTGCCAATTACCTTGTTCGATGCAGGCACTGGGACATTGTCCAGATTGCCAACCCGTGAGTGTCCTTTGCAACTAATTGTATTTCTAACAATGAAAAGTAGATGACATGTGAAATAGTAGAATCGTCGACTCATCGAACTTATTAAAAGGAAGAAACAGATGTTGAATTGCAACGCGAATGCTTTCGATTGCAGATCTAAATGAATTATTTCTGAGTCACTTAGCGAAGAAAATAAGAAGTCTAATATGATCACTATACCTGTACGTTTCTGCGACCTGTATCAGTTCGTCATTAATTTTACGCTATTTCACTGGAAAACTGAAAAATAATTTGCTTAATGCTGAATTTTGAAAAATAACCACGTCTTCCAATGAGGGAGCCAATTTGCCAGATTTTGCAAATAAATACAAATTTATGAAGCTATTCGAGTGTGTACGTATTAGTGTATACATTCAATAATTTGATGATTCCACTTGATTCAGATTTGCGGTACAGAGGAGTCGAAGGGAACCTGTGGAAATGTCTTTGGCAAATGCGATAAATGCTGACCATCAAAAATCGTGATAAACTATAATGTACAACAAATTTTCCGTGTAGAGAACAATATGTTTCTGTAAAGGACAATAAATTTGTGGCCCTAGCATATGCTGGTAATGCAATTGCTGAGAGGTCGACGGAAAACTAGTTAGCCATAATGTTGGCAAATTGATGGCCTGCCGATAAAATACGTAAAATATTGAGCGGAAGTTCTATTTGCATTGTTTTGTGATAAATTTGCGCTGGGAACGAGCGTGTCGCTTAAATTTACATAAAAGGCAGGGGCTATAAGAGTCGGTTGCACATGGGTTACGCATTAAAGACAAAGTTGAAGCATCAAAGACAAAGTTGAAGCATCAAAGACAAAGTTGAAGCGACAAGTGCTACCGCGCATTCAAAATGTTCCGATATCTCGTTGCTGTAATGCTGTTGGCTGTGGTGTCCATTGACTGTAAATATATTTAATACCAAGTTTCAGAAGATCTGTTGCAAAACTATAATTTTTGTGTCTTTTGAAGCTGCTCCTAACCCGCATTCGTGTCCCGAGAATGAGGAATGGAACAGTTGCGGAAGAGTGTGCGAACCATCATGCGCTTTCCCGAGTATCCCAATCTGCCCGTCACTCGTGAGTACCGAAATATCTTTCACTTCTCAATATTCCTGTGACTTGAATTATTAATTAATTTCTTGAATGAAATCATCGCTCGTTTGTGCAGACGGACAACTGTCTAGGCATCGTATCAGGCTGCAGATGCAAACATGGCTACGTCAGAGACCAGGGCAAATGTGTTTGGGTAACAAGCTGTTCGAACATCTTCAATTCGTTTTAAAGTCAACTTCGAAATTATATGTGAAGACAGCGGTGTAATACATGACCTATTGGCGATAAATAAATAATTTCTGCATAGTATTTTGAGTCACAATGCTGTTTAAAAAAATTATTAATTTCTACACTTAATATTGCGAAGGTGAACTATTTTTCTAGCACTGGAGATGATTCTCATTCCTAAACAGTTGTTGGTTAATGTAGGGTCATGGGCCATTGCTTGCGCGTCAGTAAATCGTGTCAGGTCCGATTAGGTGGTACAAAGTACTCGACCCTCGTTTCAACTCCTCGTGACAGCACAACTGCCTCGAAAAACTGACACCAACCCCGATCATCAACCGTTTCGAAAACCCCGCCCCTCTTTTCCATTCTTGGGAAGTGACTCCAAAGCCACTGACCTGAAATCTTATACACGTAGTTCCGACAGTGCCTCAAAGGAAGCGACGGAACGGGAAACAAAAGGTCACCCGGATTCATGACAGTAGAAGGGGGTTGCCATTGTGGCCGTCGCAACACTCGACGTCTCTTGATTAAGGGTCTCTCCTTTCAGGTATAAGCCTACAATTAAGCTAAGAGTTCGTTTAATAATTATTTGCATTCATCATCATTTTTAGCTGAAACTTTAATTAAACTTGAACAAGCATTTCCAACGATACGAGCAGGTAAATCATAGAAATCAGTCGAGCAATGCGGATAGAAGGTTCCATCATTGAAAGATAGGTGATTGAGACGAACCAGGCGCAGGAGCAGCTCGTTCTGCCCAGTATCCGGTGGGCCGAGCGTTTATTTTTCGGCCGCATTGTCTCCTTTGTGAAGGAATAATCCCGAAGACGCCGGAAAGGTAGCGTGCAGATTTTCGAGTCGCAGAAATGGGCTAGCGACGGCTGAAACGGAGTAAGAAAGAGGACGACCGGGAACGAGAAGAGGAGAAAATAGCCGGTATAACGCAAGAAGGACGCCGGGAGCAGCTGCTGGCCGAACGTTTTGCGAATTCTGCCGCGGGGCATTAACAGACCCCCCCATTCGTTCTTTTTCCCAAGCGATTTTCGTCTGGTTCTTCGCAAAAACGAGCGCACGACACACCGGTTCGCACGCCGCCAGATGAAAAACCTGCTTCCTACCGTTTCTTGAAAACGAGCTTAGAAAACGCGTCTTTTGTGGCGCAAAGGCTCCAAGCCGTCTAGTCACTGGTCAACGCTTCGGACATTCTTCTCTTGTACGATGAACTCTCTTTGGAGCGCTCTGGACTACCCCCAAGAGCAACACTTTCATTTTCTGTTCATATTTTATCTAAATTCAATTTAAATTTAGGACCATATTTAAGAAGTACTCTTCGGAGGCGTGGCTTGGTAGCTCAGGACCTGCCCGGAGCTACGTCAGTGCCCCACAGGGCAATTAAAGCCAACTGTACTCTGGAAAGCGGAATTAACGCTGAATCGCGCAGATCTTCACGTTTCCATGCTCTCGACGCGGCTCGAGTAAGATAAATCTAGAAGAGGAGAACACTCTGAAGCAATGGTACTTCAAGAGACTAGAACGGGTCTTTTTTCCCGCGAGGAAGCCTCCGGGGGATGTTTCCACCCACTTTTCCCCAACTCTGCGGAAAGAAAGAGATTCGCGACGAATGTAGATTCGTGGAACCGCCACTTCAGCGTTTTCCGTTCAACGTCTCGACGCGATTATCTTGCGATAATCAAACTGTCGAGCGCTTTTAAATTCCCCAGCAAGATCTGGTAAGTAAAACGTCTGTCTTTGGAATCGACCACGTTGACGATTTTAAATGTGAAAGCGGGGTGAGCACAGTTAAACCTGTCACGGTTTTATATTTCACAATGATTGGAATTGTAAAAATTTATGGAAAATAATGGAATAGATTTCCTTCACCAGGGTTCTATTATGTGTATTGAAAATAAATCTAGTGTAATAAGGACCGAATATCGGTCGAGAAGCGATTCTCACGCGTGTTCGTAGAGATTAATTTTTTCAAACAGGGAATAACAGGATACGGTTAGAATAATTATCTACAGCCTATTCTCAGCACATCGGACTAGGATCGTCAGCGGTTTCTTCATCTCGAGATTAGGCTCGACGTTTCGAATTTGAGAAAAGACGGGTTCCTAGCCGTCAGCGGTGCATAATTAAAAATCGATTTCTCAACGGACATTCCGGCCCTGGAGCGCCGCGCCGTCGACGTCCGCGTGGTTTTTTGTAGCCGAGTTTCGCCAGGTCCGGCAATAATTCTCGTCCGTGGTAAAAGGCGAAACGACTGGCGACGACGCCAAGGCCCCCGGCATCGATATTAAATTGTTATTTAAATCTCGTGTTTTTGCGAGACGCCGAGTTATGGTTAACGGGCTGGAAAGCGAAAAAAGAGGGGGAGTGAGTGCGCGGCCGGTTCGCGAAAAAGAATACGAGGAGGAGAGGAGGAGGAAGTTTCGTGCACGACCGGCACAGGCACAAAGAACGGCTGGCAATATTTCTGTCATGCTACATTAAATTCGTGCGTTTTCGAACGCGACCCCTCCTCTCCACCCCGCTTGATAACCAAGAGTAGAAATACCGGGGGGAAAGCCGATCGACTCGCAACTAGCTGTCCCCCCCTCTTGCTTCCTCAACCAACGATTTTTATATCTTCGTTTTCCCGTTGTGATTCTTGTACGGTTTATTTTGAAATTCGCCGAACGATGTAACAATTCGAGCGACGGCGATCGATTCGTTCAACGGTTCGTCCGGTCGGGTGTGAAACACCGGCCAAAAGGGAAATAAAATCGGCGCTCGGGCCTGGCTCTCGAGTGAATCGTTTGTAAAATAGAAACAATTTTCGATAACCGTCGACGCACGATTCGATTAAAATCCTCTCTCACTCTATACAGTGACACAGCCGCGGAAATTGAAACAAAAAAAGTTGCACCGATGAAAGCCGCGAGTCTGCTCCCGTGTTTTTTTTTACAGCGATGCGAAAATAAGATGCGCGATAATAATTAAAGACCGATGAACGGGAAATTCGGTGCAGCTTTTCCACTTTTTCGAGGACCCGCCAGACGAATTAAACAATTTTTGAGAGCGATGTCGGTCTTGAATGATGAGCAACCCCGCCGATGGTGCAGTGAACTTGAAGGGAGATGATGAATTTTAATCGGGCAAAAATTGTACGAGTATTGATGGAATTGCACAGATTTAAAGGAAGATATGTGAATGTTTACGGAGATTGGATGTTACGAATTGTGTGAAGGGGTGTGAAGCGTGTTTGGGTTTTGTATGAAAGGAAGACTTTGGGCCGTATGGACCGATTGAGCCGAGGTGTGAAAGAAGAATATTTGATCTCTAATGACGTTAGGGACGCAATACGCAAGGTGTACGTGAGCGACTGACTTTTCCAAATGTATATGAGATTGAGAGAGAAGAATGGTGATTGGAAGAATGAAACTGTATAAGAGGAATGAGTGCAAGGGCCAAGGGCCAAAAGTGTAAGAGTCGAGATTGAGATCAAGAGAAGTTTTGAGTTGCGAAGTATTAATAAAGAGAAAAGTATTCAAATTGCCGGTAGTAGCCGGTAAAAGTATTCATATTATTTAACCTGATACGCCACATCCAAGAAGTAGGAATTTCTATAAAATATTCCTACAGAATGAACATTCTTGTAGTTCGAGCATTTCATCAATTCCGTAATACGTCCGAGTGTAGAGCTCAAAGATTGTGTCCTAACAGACGAGCCGTCTGAAAAACAAATAATAAAGTACACACGCAGGTACGTGCATCGTATCAAAGACAAGAGAATAATAAGGTGTAGCTGTAGACAAATCGTTTCGAATTCGAAGAATAAATTTTATGTACAGATAAAAAATATCAGAGACAAAGTGTAAACGCTGGTAAATCGTTCGTGAGAATAAAGTGTGTACGCAATCGAATCTCTTGAAATACGAAAAACAAAATGTGTACGGCGGATAAACAGCTCGAGAAATGAAGGAAACAGTGCGCATGTAATAAAATCGCTTCCGCGACGAAAACTGAAGAGTATACATGGACAAATAGTTTGGAAAGCCTGGAGGAAATTGCATAAATCGTATTCGCAGTTCCGTTTCGGCTACAGTTGATCAGGATGGTCGAGCGGAAGATATAGGTTAGCACGGCGAAAACTTTGGAACTTCCGGGTGAGACGATTGAAATCGTATCCTGTCTGGCGTGTGGGAACATGTCGGGTGTATGAGGGTACACGAAGGCATTCGATTAATAGGAAAGTTTTCGCTGGAAGTCGAACGGCCGTGAGAAGGTCGATAAAAGAGGAAAGAGTAGTCTCTCGTCTACGATCCGGAGCGATACGATCTTGGGAGGGAGGCAGGGGTGGAGAAGAAGAAGAAGAAGAAGAAGAAGAAGAAGAAGAAAAGGAGGAGGATGAGGGTTGGCTGGTTCTTCTCGCGTTTCCATGTTTCCCGGGCCACGTTCCGCGAAACTACCGAACTTTCCCGACGGAACGTGTCCTCACTCTGCCTCTCTTTCTCTCTCTCACGGCCTCTCCCAGGCCACTTTATACCCTCGGCTCTCGTGCTCTTTGTTCTCGGAGCGGTTCCGTCGTTTCGACGGTGTCCCGCGAGACAATGCTCGCCGTTGCTGTTTCCACTAAAACGCGACTGATTATTCCAGATACGCGTACGCGCGGGCGAATAATGTGCGGCCGGACAAAAGGACGTGACACCGATGCCGCCGGAATACCAGGCTCGTTATTAACGCCCCGAGAAGTATTGTCCTCTCCCGTCGTTCCTTTGACGTTCCTCTACCCGATCCTCTCTCTTTCTCCGTAGGGACCGCCCCGGGGAAACTAGTGTTCACTGATAACTTCGCGTCGCGATAACGCTCGCACCCTGGCATATCACCGATGTCTCGAACCCCCGTAATTGGAAAACCTCGATCAGGCTTGTTCGACCCCATACACGCCACCTTGGGAACCTTCGACGCTGTTAACGCGGGGTTGCTTTAAAGGGATGCTCTCATTTGAACGGGAATTTATTTAGCAAAAATACCGCGCTTCAAGTACAGTTATATGATAAAGCGACGATAAATGTTCCCATTTTTAACCACCCTCTTCGACGCCGTTCTCTCCAGTCGATCGGACAGAAGACAGCTTTTCTCGGCGAGGTAACTGGAGGGTGAGAAAAGGCAGAGACACGGGTTAGGGAAGATAGAGGCATCGACACCGCGCAGTTTCGCTCGAGCAGGACAGAGGGACGAGAGTCTAGAGGGTGTACGAGCGCATTATGACCGATGAAATACCGTATTAAGGGTCCCCTACAGCCTCGATCCTAGAGACAGACGCACCTGCCCCACACGTTCGTCCTCAATCCGGGACCTCTTTCGGCCGCCCCTGGCATCCCGTTGGCCCGGACTGGAATGGGATTGTTTCAGCCCCGTGTTCTCTTTTATTTTCGTTCTCCACACCGTTTCTCCGGGGAGACGCCGCGCGCTCCGGTCACGAATTTCATCTCTCCGGAGAATAGACAAGCGTATCAGATAGCCGCTTATTGGATCCGCCGCCAGTGGAAGCACATCTTTCCCATATTCTTACAACGCCCGCGTCTCTTCGATCCAGAAGGGACGATTCTTCGTTAAGGAGATTAGCCGGGGCGCAGACGTTACCTGAGGAGCTATTATTATTTCATGGGGTCAGCCGGAAAAGAGAGGACCGAGGAGACGGTATCTAGACGTCGAATCCATATTTACGAGTACCGAGATGAAATATTTCTAAACGAGGAGATGGAGAGGAATCTCTTACGGGGGATGCCCATTGTCTTCAATATTCTTTCGATGACCGTGAGTTCTGTTGAAAAAGACTATGAAGGGGTCTACTGAAAAATCTGGAGAAGATTTTAGGAGATGTTAAGGGAGGATCCAGGGATGTAGGGTGGAAGGAACATCTAAAAACTGTCTATGCAAGAAGGATGTAAGAAGAGGAAAGTAGAGGGAGAGGGGGCAGAAGGGGTCCATCATTATCCCCCAGGAATTACCTAGACTCTTCCGAGCTCCCGGAGGGTCCGTCGACCCCGGCAGTTCGCGAAGCACTGACAATTTTTGGCAGCGCACCTCTATGTCTAACTTCGCCCCACCTGTTCTTCTGCCAGATTATATCACTCTAACGCCATCTTACGACACAAACTAGCATTGCGTCTATTGTACAAGACTGTCCCACGGGTAATTCTTGCGAACACTAAATAATCAGCTTCTGGATTATCCAAGTCGACCCCACCATCCGAAAGATCAATGAGGAACCATTTTCGGTAATTGATCGTAATTCGATGAAGTCCCACAGCACCGTGCAGGTGAGCCGGAGCAGAGAGATCGACAGCATTCGACCACCTGAACAAAGTGACATCGTGAAACACGACGGGATTCCTGTATCCAAGCAATGTTCTGTTCGTTCCAGCGTGCGACAAATCCTGTTTCCCGAATGGCATCGATGTCCTACAAAAGGGGCTTTTGAAAGCGGTTACACGCGGGAGAACACGTACGTATACATCGACCCGTACACATCGTGGACTTAAGGAGGGTCCAGACGAGCAGCTTTGTTCCGCGTTAGCACGTGCTCCATTGTAGCAGAGAGAGACCGGCAGAAAGAGGACTGGCTCGAACCAGCTGGCTCGAGGAAACAAAGTAACGCGCAAAAAATCCAACGAAGAGAGAATGAGAAGTCTCTCCTCTGCTCGTCTCGCCGAAGACATTTTACACCTCTTTACACGGGCTCTCTGCCCACTTGGCAACGGAGCCTTCGCCTAACAATTACACCCGGTTGCACAACGTAATTGTATTAATCATGGAATTCGACGTGCCGACGATATCTTGACCGGTACGGAACTAATAATTATCGTACCAGGAATCGCCGGGAAGCAGATATGACTAATGGTGCTCGTTAAGTTTGCCACAATGTAACGAGCCTTCCCACTGGACGATAAAAATAAATGCAGTATCGAGTTAACCGAGCTAAAGTAGACACGATGATGTCATACAATGGTTGGTGCATAGAGTGCACCGAGGTGCAACGTAGTTTGTAGATTGAACGATTTTGCATCGTATACGATGCTGCTAAAGAGGACTTGTCTGCAGCCGGGAACCTAAGTTCGCTGTCGGTTTCCATTAAATTAACTCGATTAAAAGGATATATTATATTCCAAGTCGGAATAAATATGATTTTTAAGAGAACAAAGGTGGAAGTTCTTCGGCAACATTGAAACTTCCGCAGGTTTGACGAACGTCACGACAGCCCGCAAGCCACCGGCAGGCAGTGTCATTCCCAAAAGCTATTTCCACGCCCTCGCCAGGACTGGAACGAGAGCTTGATTGCGTACGAATGCGTCGCGATTTCGGGATGGGAAAGGGGATGTCGTTTTCCGGAAGGAACAGGGGACCTCGAGGAGAAAACAGTGCGTGTGACGGATAGAAAAGCGAACCGGGACTTTCTTCTGGGTCCCCTTTCTCTACCGAACAGCAGCAGCAGCCGCCTTTTGGGAGTAGAATCGACAGGTTCAAAGGGATGGATGTTGTAGGGTAGAAAGAGAGAGAAAGAGAGAGGGAGACTGACACTCGTTGGATTTCCTTGTTTGAAGAGCGTGCGACGTGAGCTTTCAGGCAATTTCTCGGTCGTGCAGGTCACGTCGGTGCCGCGACCATGCGAATACGTCGGCACACGTTGCTCTCTCCTACCCTGATTTGATCCCCCACGTTGCGGCCGGCCCGAGGGTGTCTCATAAATATGATGGGAACCGGGCTTCTTGGGGATACTCGGCCGGACGAGTGCTATTCGTGTTCCTTCCTCCGTTATTCCGTTCGAGAGACAAGCCGGATTTCTCGCGGAGACCGCCCTTCATTCTCGCTGACCCCTCAAATCTCTCTTCCGCCGAGCAAATTGTTTCTCCGATCGCCAACTGCTCGCACACTTCCCTCTAGCTCACCTAGATTCCACTTTTTCAAACGGCGAAAGCGCGAGCTCGAAGCAAACGACGTAAAACGTAGCTCAAAGCTAGGATCATTGTTTTAATTCCGTCCGGAGCTGCGAAGTCACGCCCACTCGGGGCACTTCACGTGGGAGGGTACAAAATTGATAATTTTCCATTGTTACGTCCTGAGCTGAGAAGATATACGACAAAGTAGAGGATCGTGCTATAGTGTGAAATATATCTGGGCGTACACTGCCCTATGGGACATCCATTCGTTTCACTCGAGTGCTACAAAGCCACGCCCACTCGGAACATTTTATATTGACATAGCAAAATACGTAGTCTTCTTTTCAAATTATAAAACCATAGCAACCTCTGTAGGATGATACTGTTCTTACTCCTCAAAAATCGAAAGCTGCAAAACCGCACCCACCCATTTGCTACAAAATGTCGCTCCCAGGGGCAATTCTCAATATTTCCAGCACAAAGAGCACCTTCTGCATACTCTAGACGGTGCTATCTCCGACGTGATTCATCGGAAAATAAATTGTCGACGGAGACGTCTCGCTTCCATATAATAACTCTGTTAGTAAAATGAAAAAAAAGAGAGCCGAGAGTTGTTTCTCTTATTGTTACGACTCGAGTCGGCAGTTACATAATCGCGAAGGCGTTCCCTTCTACACCGAAGACCGGTTCTCGATCAGGGAGCAGAGATTCCTGCACGATCGCGGAATCGTTGCATCCGAAATGGATTCTGATCGTTCCACGCGTCTCCGTCTGGTCCTGTCGAGACGGGGCGGGTTGCGCAACCCCCTTCGCGCATCGCGAAACCGATCTCTGGTGATGTAACGTTCGATCGGCTTTTTGCCGTGTTCGATGAGAAGTTAATGGCAGTCCTGGCGAGAAACTGGCCCCCGCGGCGGTAATCTAGTCGTTTAATCGACGGATATAACTGTGAAATCGATTAGACACCACGGTATTTCTATTTTCGTCGCAAAGGAGAATTCACATGTCGCGGTCAGACGTAATCTAAAGAATCAGAGTTCAATTATAGTGGAATAACCGCTCTAGAAAAGACTGCGGGAAAAGTTACAATTTATAGACTCGATTCATTTGCGATTGTACCATTAAAAATTGCATAAATTAACGAATAAATAAATCTAACAATTGCGTACTAAATTCGCTATACTCGTGCTAATAAATAGGTGCAGCCTGCACAAAGAGTGCACTGATAAAGCGTGTCGCGTCGTCGCAAGTAAAAACCTATTCGTACGAAACTAATTTTTCTCATGATCGCTTCGATGCATTTCTCGTTGCCAGGATGCAAGCCCACGGGTCCTGACAATAAGGATTAATTTTCAATCGATCTGATGCGTGGCCCCGTCGCATTTTTATATCGGGAGCTGTCAACGCGTCAAGCTTTTCCGCCCGAGGATCCAAAGGCCTCGGCTGTTTCTGTTAATCGCCGTACAATTCAATTTCATACAATTTCTTTCCCTTTCATTCGGGCCGGGGAATGGGAGCTGCCGAGTTAGCAGCTCGATGCTTTGTAGACTGACAAAGGGCGCGCGTCACACGCGTCCTTAGCCCGCGTTTCCTCTTTGACGATGATCGCGATCGAGTTCGACAGCTGTTGAATCCATCGCTAAGGAAATAGAGCCAGTCGAAATTTTCCTGCACAAACACAATAGGATAAAAATTGCGTGACCTGTTCACTTTTTTCCGACGATGGAAACGGGTAAATATTTTCCTCGGCTCGGAAGATAAAGCGATGGAGACCTAGCGAGACTTCTAAAAAGCTGACCGTGCGTTTCGATCGGAAAACACCGTTCGATTTGGAAAAACCGAGCGCGCTCGATCGGCTCGATGGTTGCGCAACGCCGGCGTCGAAGAAGGCTAGATCCGAAGAGATCGGCTTGTTCTCGTGGTTCTCGTCTCTGTGTTCTCTCTGGTGCACGTTCTCTGGCTCGCAAACAACTTACATAATACCGTATATTTATCCGACAGCACGAGTTTACTGCACTACCGACACCGTTCCCTCTCCCGCGGGATTCCGCGACGGCACGCGCTGTCTCTTTCCCTTTTCCTCTTTCTCTCTATGTGTGCGGATAGTATAGAAAAGGAGAAAAGCGCGGAGAATAAGCGTACGTGTTCATTACTCGCGATGCAACGTGCACACGTAACCGCCGGCGCTCGGCTGTCTCATTAAGAAACGGTCGTCGGCCCTTTTTTTCGGACGAGCAGGAATTATTGCCACCGGCGAGATTACTTATCGGCGTGTCCTGCTGCCAGCGAAACACGCCGCTTCTAATTACCGAGCGGATAATATCGGAGAACACGAGCCGAGAAGCCGCCGCGCTGCGGACCCTCTTCTAACTCGCTCGGAGATTCTTGCCGATTTCTATGGGGAATGATCTTGTATCCCTCCCCCTTGAATGGATCGCAGTGACTGAGAATATGTTTGTGCTAACTTGGTGTTAATTGATTTCGCGGTGCTCATTATACCTTAAAGATGACTGACAGCCTGCATTTTTACGGCTGGTGATAAGAAGCTGGCTCTGATACTTCGTTAAGCTTAGTTGCGTGATTCGGAGATGATTCAAAGGTTTATGCGACCTCGGCGTCGTTGGGGATGGTTCGCGTGGGTTCATCTTTTAGTTGAGGGATGTCTGAGAGCGAATGGTTTTATAGCTGACAGCAAAAGCTGAGATAAAAAAACTGCGAGGAGATTCTACAAAGAAACGCGTGAGCGAGACCTGTTGCGAACGTTTCGAGTCGTTTGCACCTTGTTCATTTTGCGATAGAGCTGTCCGAAAGAGCCCGGAACGTTATAATTGTTGAATGAGCAAAACATTTAAAACGCAGCAGTTCCAAGAGTCACGATTTTACAATATCCTCTCCCACGACCTGGCGTATACCCAGAACAAGCGCCACACACAGGTATGTCCATTGTGTGCACGGTAACCGCTGCGGCGTACACTATGGTCCACAAGTTGGCCGACAACTGTTTCATTCCAACAAAAACGTGAACGCGAAAGACGAGCAAATATTTTTATAAAATGTCTATCTCTCTGTGAAAAATGGCGCCTCGCAAAATCATTTTTAAAAACGGAACAAAAAGATAACAAGCTCGAGTTAATGCATGTTTGCAATTCTCGTTGCACTTTTTAAAATAATTATTTAAATGCTCGATCGCCAACCGCGACAACGTTAACAATCATGCTGTTTTGCGCTCGATAGTCCAAATAAAGCCGAAACGATATTCCAGGAAACTCTAATTAGATTCTCGCGAAGAGTGCGAAATGAACGAGTAGCTATTTCGTGGTTTACGCAACTTAACGAGCCAGCAGCTCGTTTCCTGTAGCTGCACTTATCGATGTAAACGTCCGATCGACTTATGAACGGGAGTGTATGCTACTTGTAGACTCGTTCACGTTCTCGGTCAGCGTCGGTCGTGTAAGAATAGACGGCGAAGTGGTAAACACCGCCGATACCGGACGATAAGTGTGCCTAACCTAGTCCAAGAAAAACTCGACTGTCGACTAGTCGATACGCTAGAACGGCCGTGTTTACCCGCGACTAGGCGAACATGTTGCAACAACACGATAAAGATAGATGTAGGAAAAGAGGAAGAGGAAGAGAAAGAGAAAGAGAGAATAAATGATATCGCGCGACGTAGGCGCGTGCTACCTAGATCGTCGACGAAATTGATTTGTCTTACGCTGCTCGTCGCTGCGATGACGACTCGCCACGCTCGACAGCCAATTATTCGACGCGAATGACTCGTTATCCAATTTGGCTAACAAGAACTACGATTGAACCGTCCGCCGACGACTGTAACGAGCTTCTGACGGGATTCTGCTGCCTGCTACGCGACCTCTTCTGCTTGTCAAAGCTTACTTGTTTCATGAGGAATTTTCAAAATTCTCCTCATTTAGGTTGATCCCTTAAAATCGTCAGAAATCATCCTCCAGATAAAGACCAGTCAACTGTTTATCTAAATAAAAATAAATTGATCTGTCTGATCCTCTAAGATGCACTGACCATTCATCCATTCTTAGGAATAGACATTTCCAAATATTTCAGCCCTAAACGGAAACGAGCAGAGATGGTGGATGCAGCAAAAGAGTGCTAAGAAGGGAGTAGAATAAAGGAGACATCCTGTTCGGATCCCGGTCATGGAGTCGCGATTATTTTCGAGCGGGTTCATTATTATTCCGCCGGTAGGTGTGCGATAAAGCGTTGTTATTGCATGTTGCGGTGCAATAGGTCCTTAGGTGGCTCCGTGATTCACGAGGCAGGCCGGACCGGAATGGAAAAGGAGTTGCACGCGGTCCATCACGTAGCCGCGGTCGCCACGTAGCGAGTTTATTGCGCGCTCGATTCCGCTCGTTCTCGCTCGCTCGCAAGTTCGTATGGCTTCTGACGTAACAGAGAGATAACGTTTACTGGTGTGTGCCTGCCTGGCTGCATCGTCGAACCGCGTACGCGTGGGCACCGCGTGAGCCGGCCCGGAATATAATGTAACCTCGCCAGACGGAATTACACTTAACTAACCTAGCGCAAAAACCAGTCCCGACTGGCTGAGACACGTAGCGAGCCGCGACAAGAGCAAACAAACATGTTTACCGGGAACGTAAACGCGACGTAACGCCGCGTTCTGCGCCGCAACAAGCCGCGATGACACAGATATACGCGACGCTCTCTTTTACCCAGACGATGGCTTCGTTGGTTGCACCGGGTTACGGTACCCGGTGAACTCTTGGCCGAACACGCCACGATCCTCTGCGAACTCGCTCGAAAATGGATTCCGTTCGTTTCTATTCACCGACGAAGTTGTCGCAAACTCTAGGAGAGTTGCAGTTGGAATTGCAGACATTTTGGGGAGCGGCCAAATGTTGCGTAAAAGTCGATCGGATTTAATATTTTCGCGATTTCTATCGGTGGATACGGCTATTGCGGGAGACAGAAATCTATTTGTGGCGGCGTTTCTGGTATTTCGGAAGTGGGTGTTTGTGCAAACATCCGCAAACCGGGCATCGGAAAGCCAGGATGCCTTATATATTTTCGCTGCTACACCAAATGAACTTCTACTTCCGTCTAGGTTCTTGGAGTTCGTCCACTGAGAAGGAAGTTTGTACAAACATTGGGAAATACATCGGCCGAAACGTCATGCAGAAGTTAGGGACGCAATAAGAGAAAATATCCAGTTCAAATCTTTGTAAGAACCACATGCATCCTGTGTTTATTGTAGAAAATAAAATTCCTGTATCTCGTTTGTTGCAATAAGAGTATGTGCAACTTCCACTATCTTATCATTAGAACGAGTCATAGTAGATCAAGAACCTTTTATGTCGCAGTTACAGGAGACAATAATAACTCTCCGTATCTACGGTTTTATAATTCGTCCCTTGAGAAGCAAGTTTACACAAACATCAGGAAGAAAAATCCAAACAAAATACAACAACTGAAACATCAAGTGAAGTCGGTAAAAGCGAATTCTGCGCGGAGAGAATCGAAAACAGAGCTCGGAAATGAAAACAGTATGTCCTTCTTTCAACCGAGAGCAGATAGTGTAATCTGTTTTCGCGTGCAGGAAAATTCCCAGCGACGTAATAGTAGTTTATCGATGACTGCACGATCGGAGTGGCTCGCGGAGCATAGTAACTGAAACAGACACCCGGGGCAATCGTTCGATTAGAGATAACGAGAGAGGACGAGGGACAGAAAAAGAGATTGAAAGAGAGAAAACGAGGGAGCGGGACGTAGATCCGGCGAGGAATTGGAATTTAAACGAGGACCGCGTCGCGATATCGACTTTATCAGTCAACGAGGGCTCGGTCTTGCCTCGCGACGAGCAGAAAACGCGAGAGACGAGGCGGAGGTGGTGGAAGAGGAAGACGACGAAGAGGAGCGTGGTGTCCGCGCGCGTGCTGG
Organism: Lasioglossum vierecki; assembly: GCA_028455595.1. Lineage (NCBI taxonomy): Eukaryota > Metazoa > Arthropoda > Insecta > Hymenoptera > Halictidae > Lasioglossum > Lasioglossum vierecki. Next base: position 23,839,295 of record CM052335.1, on the reverse strand, counting down.
TTGGCTGCCGCGTAAGAATAGAGCTAATAAATAGCTCCGGCGGGGAGAGGCGATATTACTAACCTATCTCAACGTTACGGCACGTTGCCGAGCGCGACCCTGACGCAAAAGTAGCAACGTGCGCGCTTAGCCTAGCTCGCTCGCCGCTTAGTGCCTAGGTCGTTGACTGATTATTTTATGCACTCGATGCAAGTGCACCGCGCGCCGCGCCGCGAGCCGCTCTTTCCACATGTGTGTGTGCGCTCGCCAACGCGCGCAAATACCTGTCGGCCTCCTCTTTATTCAGGCAAGCTTTTCAGTCCGCTAATGCCTCCATTGTTCCCCGAACCTGGCGCACAATGGCATTACGGAAGTTCGGCGCCGTTTTTCGCTTTTTCTGGCCCCCGCAGTAGGTCGATGCACAACGCCTCCGCTTTGCTATTATAGAGTCTCCCTTGAATGATAGCTTCACTGTGACTTTGAGAAATCTCGTAGGTTACCAATAAGATTGTTGACACGTTATCTACTGCCAATTGTTCCATCAGTTTTTCTAGCATTTTTCTATAAAGAGACACATGTACGTGGAGGTCGAAGAAGCGCGTAAGGTAGGTTCGAAGGAGGTTTATTTGCCTTGCGGATCTCGCCGTGAGAGACTGCTCAAGGTTGTCCGTGCGCAGATTGCACGCGAGCACAGAGATAATCTGTTTTTATCGCGATCGCGCGTCCGATTTTACGCGCAATCATGCCGCGAGCGGAATCGGCCGTGAAAAAGACCGTATACTGTCGCGACAGACTCCCGTTCGTATGCACATACAGTGCTGCAATTACAGACCGAGGAATAACGCTCGGTAAAATGGGATCGTCGAGAGAGAGAGCGAGAGAGAGAGAAAATTTACAGACTCCTGTGTGTAACCGGATCGAATCCCAACAGCGTGACAGAACTCCTCGCAAACGTGTCATAACAGTCCCAAAGGAGGCGGCTATGTTTAGACGGTTCGTTATCTTGTCCGCAGCGTTTCTTTGGCGAGAGCACGCCGGTTGGTTCACGCGGGAACGAAGACGATTACAAAGTTTCGGCGACGGTGACACGCATATCACGCCCACGAAACGCCGTTTCGGTGGCCGACACCCAAACGGAATTCTAATTCGAGAACTCCGCGAGCGTTCAACGGCCAACGCACCATGAAACCGCTAACTCTTTGCTAATTTAGGCGACCTCGGGAGCGAGAACGAATGATCCTCTGGCTAATTTATCTAGCGGGCCCTCTTCTAGGGTCACTGGTTCCAGAACGGTCTACCGTGAGGTCGAAGATTCAGACCCAGGACCTCCCGGTTTCAGTGAATTCCAGTTTAGGATCTTCTAGGATGATCTATGGTCTATCCGAAGCACATTTCACTCTAGAACCTTCTGACCTAGACCATTCTGGCGAAGGAGTAGCCAACCTATTACATACCGTGCGTCAATTTTATTCGTTACTTCAGGAGAATAAGTAGGCGCAAAGATGTAATGCGCCACTTGTAATTATCCAATGTACCACGCTTGGCGCATGCGCCACAGGTTTGCCACCCTTGATCTACTTGAAACACATTCCATTCTAGAACCTTCTACTCGGCGTACATTCCGCTCTACAACTTTCTACTTTGAGATCATTCTACTCTTTGACCTTTCACATCGAAAATATTCTAACTGGAGCCATCAAATTCTACAGCACTGCATTGTAGAACATTCTATTTTAAAACCTTCTAATTTTACGTCTTCCCCTGCTAGAACATTCTCATTTTAGAATCTAACTGCAAAGTGTATTAATTCTACGACATTATGGTTTTACAATTATCCTTATAAACAAATCAAACGAGTCTCCCATAAAACGGTAACAGGCGTGTCTCCCGCGACCGGACACACGTGGCCGCGCCGAAATAAATTCCCGACTAAGTACGCGAAAAGTTTTAATGGTCCCGCGGTATTTATACGCCAAGACAGCCGCCCGTCGCCCCCCTTTATTCCGTAGAATTTATGACGCGGCCATGTTCCGCGTTAACGGAGCCTCGTGTCTCCGGTAGAATGAGCGCGTGATGTCGGCCACGGCTCCCAGCCGAATGCAAATGCCGTGCCGGAGGTCTTAATGGCAGCCTTAAAACTCGAAATGACCCGGTAGAGAACCTAATAAAGACTAGTCCGCGCAACGCTGCGAATAGGTGCGCTTCTTTTTATTACCCTGACATAATCCTCGAAAATCCCCGTTTCCACGCAGAATTCGGTCCAATGCTTCGCTACAGTATAGATGGTGAACCCAGAAGAAATAAAGAGATACCGAAAAGATTCTACATCTTCGATACATAAATTCCAATTCAGAAATTAATTTGACTCCCTCATCAGTAGACTGCGACTTTCATGCATTTATGATAGAAATTAGTGGATGTAATTAAAACAGTAGAAACATTAAAAACAATTTAACCCTTCGCAGCATAGTGTATCATATCTGATAAAGTTAACAAATCTGATACATAATTAAACTAAGTATGTGTTTTCTCACTATTCTAAATTATGTTTATTTTTCTGAAAATGTTGTTTTTATTGTTTTGAATACTTTTCCCCTAAATAAAACAAGAAAACTGAGCTTCTTTCAATTTCTTCATCCCAATTTAGAAAATCATGCAGTGAAGGGTTAAGGACATCCGTATTATTACAATTGTTAAAGATAGGAAGAAATTTTTATGCGATTCCTGCATCTTGTAATTTTCAGTCTCCTTATCAGTCCCAGTATCTACGGCATGGTCCGAGTTAGGTTTGAGTTATGCTAGATAGTGTTTCTTTTGCCATCCATAGCGATCCAGCGGCAGTTCGGTCGTCGATCAATTATGGACGCATGCTCGATGGTCCCGCGATAGTCTCCAGAGTACACATTCAGTTACAGAGTACCGGTACCAGGCCCTGACAAAATAAAAAACATCGTGTCCGCCGATAAGGGACCGGCGGCGACCGTAATGGAACAGCCTAAGGGCCGTAGCCTTTCACGCGTCATACATCACGTCTGTCCGGAGCAATAGCCGCCGAAATTCACGAGACACCCGTGGGACTAATCCCGTAAATAAGAAACGGCCTCTGCCCAGCCGGTAAAGCTGGAAGCGTTTACGCGGATCATAAAAAACTTTCAACCCTTTGCGCCAAGCTTATTTTCATTATGAACGGCCGCGTAGCTTAATTCGAGCCACGGCTATGGGGCGCCAAAAAGCCAAACTAAAGCGACATTCCCAGGCGAAAAATGGTAATATCGCTGTCCCTGGTCGCCTCAGGGGGTCGACAGGTCGATGACGAGCTGCCTGGGAAGGTGATTCAAGAGGCTTTACGAGCCGAGAATTGCTCGACCTGTGTTCAGGGAAATTGGCTCCGAGTCGAGTCGCCTCTGATCAAAAACCTGCCGGACAAAGTTCTTGGCAAAACAGCCGCTCTGTGTTGCTGCTACTCGATGATTCACGGCACTGACCCACGACAATGTTTCCGCGTGTTGGTCACGCGATTTGGAAATACGCAAGCTGGTAGATTATTCTAAGTGCGTGGGAGAAAAAGTCAGCGTGACTCGAACATTGGAATTAAAACAATGTTTACTCTCATCCAATTTTTATCACTGATCGACCACCGGGCGCCATGCTCCGCAGGTGCGTGAGAACCTGATAATGTCTGGCCGGCGAAACTTGCCAGATTACAGGCGCCGCGCACCTCGAAATTAATACAGATCGCCCGCGATTTCCTGCACGGCGCTCTGTGGCTCCACGCAGACCGCTTTCTACACACCGTGTGGCGTAATTCGTCGTGTAACCGACACGTGACTCGCCTCTCTCGCGAAACAAGCCAACTCGCGAATTCGAGCCGCGAATGGCCCGACGAACGCGCGCGCGTGCGACTGCATTTTGATTCGCTCCTTTACTGAAAAGACGTCGACCGATGCAGTTAGAAAGAACAGCAATGTTATGTACATTCATAATTACATAGTAATTGAGTCGACTCCTTAGGCACGTCTAGCTCTTATTTCTTCTTGGTTATTACCTTTTGAGAATTGTTAATTCAGCTTCATACGTTAAGTTAAATTGATATACATATATAGTATTTTATCCATAAATGTCCCAAAAGTCTGACCTGTAAATGTCCCAGATCTATCCCCACTACTGCGGGGTGTACCTCCCTGAGGGGTCGTGAAGCACGAGAGGCCTCGGTCGCCGAGAAATATGACACCATGCGGCTCGGATATATCGACGAGCCCGCCTAATCAGAATTTCCAACTTCTCTATATTCCATTATTTTTTGATGGGTCTTCGATTCCCATATTTGTGGCTGCTTTCTAATAAAAGTTATACTAAATATGATATAATTCCGATGATATTTACTAGTGTAATAGACAATTAAAGTTTCGAGCGCAAGGAAGAACAGTCGCCGGCGAGCCTTTGAATGATCCTTCTTCGCGCCCGAAACTTTAATTGTCTATTACACAAGTAAATATCATCGGAATTATATCATATTTGGTATGATTTTAATTAGAAAAATGCCACTGATATGGTCATCGAGTCCAATCACTAAATAATGAAAAATAAAGAAGTTGAAAATTTGGATTAGCTATATTAACATTTCTCGGCGACCGAAACCTCTCGAGCTCGGCTGTCCTTCTCTACTGTCCCTGGCGCATAAATGTCCCTCGGCAGACCCGTACTGGGGACTCTTACATGGATAAAATACTATACTAAGGAAGTAGAAATTAGATGGAACGTGTAATCCGTATACTTAGGAACGCTCGATGAATTTTCATTAAATGTTTGGGCACAGTGCAGAGTTCTGGTTCGCGTCGAAAGAGCTCGCCAACGGTGGATATTCCTGGGCACGAAAGAAATTCCGGTTCCGCCTATCATCGTCGCCGGTGTTTACGCAACCGGCCGCCATTACAGCGTTTTGAGGTGACTTTCGCAGCTGCTTTGGAGCGTTTGATAGGGAACATGGGTACTCTTTGTGCGTCTTCGAGCTTTGTTCTTCGCGCCGCGCAACTCGCAAATATTTCCCGGAGCCTCGGACCGTTGCGGTGCGACGACATTTCCGCGTCGCGTGCACACGCTTCGATTGCAAACATGCGCTCGACGACTCTCGCGGTTCAACCCTTTCTCCCTCCCTTCCCCCTCTCTCTCTCTCTCTCTCTCTCTTCTCTCCCCGACTCCGCTTTGACTTGAAGCTTTGTGTTGCGGCGAGGAATGCAGCAACGGAGAAACACGGCTGCCTTTGGCGGTTCCCTTTTAGCCTCGGTTCGCGACACCCTCCTCCTCGTTTACGCGTCGGCTCTTGTAAAATTCACACTCGAGTACGACACCTAGGGCCTCGCCGACGTCGTTCTCTCGTTATTCCGCGTCTACTCGGACCCGGGACCAGTAACAAATCGCGGAGATCCATCGTATTTCTCTTGCTTCTACAGCTGGAAGCGTGGTTCCCCTCTGTAGAGACGCTAGAGAACGTCCTTACAGGTTTATCTTTGCTTTCACTGATTGGCAATTTGCTGTATGGACTATATATTTCTTAACTAAAGTACTGTATGATTATTTGGTCCCATAAGGGGTTAAAATCCATTTACCAATGTCTCCCTTCTTTCCAGTCTCCCTATCGTCTAATTTTAGCCTAATTTTTAGCGGGACCTACTGTTTATTACGGTGGGTTCCGAACCACCTTTTGCCAACAACACGTGAAAAACACCCGGGGGTCACTTCCTGGGTTTTTACCAGGCGGTCACCCATCCAAGCCCATTCCACGTTGTTTATCTTCGGTGATCGAACGACAACCGGTACTTTCAACGAGACCACGGTTATTGAAATAACAAAAATAGTATGTAATAGTGAAAATAGTGAACAAATGACCGCAGAAGAGTATTTTCCTTTTAACGCGGAGTAGCCTGGGCGTGGTCTGTCAGCTCCAGATCCAACAGCAGTGTCCCACTGGGCAATTAGAGCTTTCAGCCCACCGTACAGGGAAATATAAAGGAAATATGGAGGGAATGCAGTAATTCGAAGCTTGTCGAGGCCTCGGCTACCCACGACGACGGGCGAAAGCTCGTCCCATGTATTCTCCGACCCTCGCGCGCCCCCTTTCTCAACGTAACAGTGACAAAACGCCGCGATTACGGACACCAGTTCCCGCGCCGGTCCAAGTGGATGGCTTGACGACACAAGCGGGACCTCTTTGGAATTAACCAGCGGCTCTCGAGCACCGTTCCGCAGCTTGACCATGCCCACAGTCTCACCTGCTTCTGTATGTGTATGTGTCTCCATCCTCCTTTTCTACCACCCTCCGCAAAGCGTTCTCTCTTTGCTTTTAGCCACAGTTTTCTTTTTACCCGCGGGCGAGAAAGTCTTGTCGACGATAGACACCGAAGTCGCTCGGTTAGGTCTGAAGGCTTTGAGGTATAGTGATTCTTGGAGACCTGTGGAGCTTGGGGAATTTGTTCATCAAACGGTTTTTCTTTTTGGAGTTGCCGAGAATCGCGAGACATTCGATCATAATTATTGCTGAAATATTCAAATTGGAGGATCAGCTTGATCTTTTGAAGCGAACCAACATCCATCAAAAGAATTTGATGTCTGCGTCGAATAGATCGGCCGGGCCATCGACATCGATCTTCATGATCCTGCGACATTATCGATTACGCGAGGCGGATCACAGCAGCGTTTCCCTGGCGACGATAACCCATATCCGGGGATTACCCGTCGCAATTACTTAACGCCCCGAGACTGCCGGTAGTTTGCATGCTAAACGGACCGGTGTACACGGTTAGGTTGGCCACCTAGAGTGGCTACGTGCCACGACGTCCTCTCGTGGACTTACCGAGGGCTCGATTAAAAGCGACTTCACAGCCGGAATCACCGCGGCACGGATTATCTCCGAGAAGATATCGAACTCGTTCGCACGGATCGCAGCACAGCGGGCGATTATTATCGCGAAACCGACCACCGGCCGTATACCCAGGAACGTCGTCCGACACATCTAGCGCCGCTGGATCTGCTATCGGTCGCGATCTCCGCTGGGATTCCTTTCCGTGGCCGTTCGTTACAGATAGCTCGGGACTTTTGTCGAAATTTTATATTCTCCATAATCTTCCAGCTAGTTCCGAGTGATCGTACATTAAACTTTGTTATCAAAGAATTCCCCCTTATCTTTGGGACTATATAGAAATTGCGGGGCTTGTAAAATTTAAATATTGTGTGTGGGCTGGTATTTTATGGTCGCAGATAGTTGGTAGATTGATTTTAATGGAAGGCAGAGAACATGGAAAATTCACAGTGTGTTCTAACGAGTCCCATGGTAATCACCGACACAAATTTCCCCGACACGGTTTTCACCGATACCAGATTTGACCGACGACTGCTTTGGCCGACAATGATTTTGACCGACAACGATTTTAGATTAGTTGTCGGTCAAAATCATTGTCGGCCGAAGTAGTCGTCGGTCAAAACTGGTATCGGTGAATACCGCGTCGTGGAAATTTGTGTCGGTGATTTCCATGAAACCCCTTTTTAACAACGATCGATTCTGTATTTCTGTTTTGATCGGGAGAATAACATTTGAATTAGACTCTCGAGTTTCCCGGAGAGTGAAATCCGCAAAGACCTTAGTCGAGATCGAGGATTTTCCTGTAGACACGTCGGAATTTGCATTTCCTTCGTCGGCATCGGCAAAAAGGATCTGAGGAAGTCGCTCGTCGAGGAATATGGAAGCCGGTGGACAATAACCGCGTCTGGGTCGTGTACAAAGCCGGGTCGATAATGGAAATTTATGTCGGTCGTGCGCCAGCCCACGACCATCGAGAAGATCGAGAACCGCGAACGTGAAATTCAATAGGCGAGCTAGATCTAATCGGGGAACCGAGAACACGGCTGCCGCGTCTCGCGTTTCGTCGCGCGCGAAAAGATACGCTCCCTATAAAATGCGTCGCTTGCGGACCTGCCGAGTATATCTACTCTCGTGACTCTTCCGGAAATTCGAGCATCCACGCTCCTTCCCCACCGACTAATTTTGCGCAATCCTCGAGACGATGCCGTTGGCCCGATAACAATCTCGAATCACACCACCCTCGTGCATCCACTGCTACCGATGGTCTCTTTAACTGCATATTTGACACATACATTTTTCTTATAATCATCCCATTTGGCTCATTCTCGAAGAACTAGTTTAGTAGTAGTTTTACATACATTACTGATTAATAGATTTTTTCATGAAGATCTCAAGCTTGAAGAAATCGGTAAATGAAGAAAGGTGTATAAAATAATCATGCATAAATAATGAGGCAAGCGGTGAACAGTAAAATTATCAATTCCAGCAAATAGTTAAGCAGTCTCTACCGCATGATAGATTCCGCGATTCGCACGCGCCGAATGCGAGCAGAGAGACGTTGAACCGACTCGGGCCCGCATCTCTGTTCGCGATAAACTGCTTAAAGCGGGAGTTCAAGTCCGATAACCATCGAGCTCGCGCACTAAAGCCCACAAGGCGTCGTAAAACCGATTTTTCCGTGTAGACGGAAAGCTGCACCGGGTAGGTACGTACTTTCCCGGTCGAGGAACGACCGCCTTGGGGGGCAGAGCGTGGGTTCAAACGCGGCTGTCGGACCAATAAACTATCTTATTTACTGCGAAAACTGCATTCTTCCGACGTCAATAATAGCCGTGCCACCGAAATTCGGACGACTATAGGAACCTCGGTTTTATCGAATACAGGCGACGCAGGTGAGAGGAGAGAAGAAAGAGAGCCGGGGGATAGGGACTCTATCCTCGAGAGAACGGAATAAGACGAGGACGAGGAGCTTCTGGTACAGAGAACATTTTAATATGACAGAATCCTCTTACTGCTTTCCCTCTTCGGCTCTATAAAAAGTTTAATATACCGGTGTTGTCCTGCACACCCCGCCGCCCTCGAGTACGTTGACTGCGGAGGAGAGGAGAGAGAGAGAAAGAAGACGCAAGACGCGGGTACTTAAACCTTGAAAACTTTCCGGGGGCCGGCAATAAGCCGTCCTCTCGATGATCCCACCCCTAAGCTCCCTATAAATCTTCATTATAGTGTGCCACGGAATCGCGATAGCACCGTATAACCGGCGAGATCGGATAAAGTCACCGCGAGGGGGAGGCTGGTCCCGATGATAGATCGAGAGAGGAAAAGCGAGAAAGAGAGACAGATAGAGGGGTAAAGAGGAGAGGAAGCTGAAGAGAAGAGGTGAAACGGGGTCGCCGGCACGCGTCCTCCAACGGTGGGCGACGACACCGTGCGTCGGCTCGGATCGAAACGTCGAGACGCGCACCGGAGCAACGCCTCGTGACTTCCACGCGAACCCGAAATCCAGTCGAGGATGGGATTTTCGGAGAGGGCCAGGGGTAGAGCCGCAAAAACGCACCCCATTCTCCCCAGACCCTACCTTCAAACCCGCCCCCCTTCCCTTCCTCTCGCTCCTCGTCGCTCATCTAGAGGTTCTCTCCTCCTCGACTTTCCGCATCTTGCTCCTCCGCTTCTTCTTCTTCTTCTTCTCCTCTTCTGATCCGCAGCCAACTTGGCATCTGGCGGCCGCGTTGCGCAACCCCGCGGCGAAACTCTGACGCGCCAAGAAAGCACACCAGAGCTCGCCCTCTCTTTGCTCCAAGAAAAGCCAACGATCTTTCTTGGCCCCGGTTCCATCTCTCGCGAGAGCGACCGCCGCGAGCCTCCGGCTGGTCACGTTGCATTCCGCGTTCTTATTCGAGGGATGATTCTTCTAGAGTGTCTCTTTACCCTTTCAATTTCCCGGTCTGCGTATTCAACTCCGTGGGCGTGTCTGACAATGCACGAGATCTTCTCCAGTTTGATGAAAATTTTAGGGAAAAATTTATGCGGTTCGTGGTATACGCGATCCTAGCCTCGGTGAGTCAGACGGTATCGAAAAAGTATTATTACCTAAATTAATGTTATAATAATCAAATGTCTTGTGTTGGAAATTTCATTTTTCAAAGTACCTTTCAAAAGAATAGCTCCTACAAGTATAGCAATCGGACGGGAGAAGGTATTTCAGAAAAATGGCGTCGGAGACGTCCAAGTTCCCTCGAACGTACCTGACACGGGTCCGTGCGACCCCTGGAACGCGTCTTACAAAAACCCGGTCGACTCGAATCATTCGAGGCGAACAAAATGTCCTTACTCCCTTTGGCGACCGTTCCTTGCCATCCCACGCAAGATATATTTCGAGGACAATCCTTCTGCGCGTATGCTCGACCGGCCATGTGACGCAGCGACCCATTCGATCCGCGTAACAACGCCGCACCGAGAATTCGAAACGAGGACGCCGCCATCGGGCAGGTTAGTTTCATCCCCGTCCAACTTTACGACCGGACGGAAATTCGATCTCTTCTCGTGGCTGGTCTGCGTCCAACCGCCCCTGTACCCGCTCGCGGGACCTGGAGGACGGGCTCTTTACGCTCGACGGCTCGCCACCAAGCAGCTTTACGGGTTCTCGATGAAACGCGATGGAAACAGTCCCGCGAGCATTGAACCTTCTCGGGGAATAAATTGTATGGCTAGTGGCGCAAGCTGAATTGAAAATATTTACTATGTATACAATCCGCGTAGCCACTTGCTGGAGTACCAACCGCGGTGCTGGAAACATTGTTAAATAAATGAATCCGTGAACAATCGATTTACATTGGCAACATTCTTTTCATCATTTGCAGGCTTAGTTTGGAGGGTTGCTCTCTTTTGTCCCCTACGTATTACTGGAAACGTAAACGATTGATTCTCCGAGTTAGAGACTTCACAAGGAAAAGATTTTTCTGCAGAATGTTTTAATGGATATTATTCTCGTGTAGCGGGTGTTTTAACACCAAGATTTTCTCCCTCTCTGATTACCAATGAAAAATCTGACAAGCCCGGATTTCCCGCGGCCTCGACACGTGCCCGGTGAAACAGCCCGGAAAACGGTGAGAATCGTCATTTGCAGGAGATTCTGCCCGACTAGCGTCAAAGGGCCGCCGGCTAATCAGCTCCCCAAACAGGGACCGAAGCTAATCTGCCTCGTTTCATCAGGGACGTTGTGACGTCGGAGTGAGCGAGAGAGACAGCAAGGGTGGAAGCATCCCCCTTGATGTGCGTCGCTGTTTGATGGAATAGGCTGTCCGGAGAACAACGCAAATCGCGCGAAAACCATACTGGTTGCGTAAACACCATGAGCCCCGAGGAAAATCGGCAGATTCCCACGCACCTCACTGATTTTTCCCCGAGCAAACACTACCAGTATTTTCCTCCTAAATCTGAAGTCTGTCTCAAAGAAGTACAGTATTTTATCCATAAATGTCCCAAAAGTCTGACTTGTAAATGTCCCAGATCTATCCCCACTATTGCGGGGTGTACCCCTTTGAGGGGCCGTGAAACTTGAGAGGCTTCGGTCGCCGAGAAATATGACATCATGCGGCTCGGATATATTGATGAAACCGCCTAATCATTCCAACTTCTCTATTTTCCATTATTCTTTTACGGGACTTCGATCAACATATTTGTGGCATTTTTCTAATAAAAATCATACCAAATATTATATAATTCCGATGATATTTACTTGTGTAATAGACAATTAAAGTTTAGAGCGCAAGGAAGGATAGTCGCCGGTTACTACGACTGTCTGTGTCTCTTTCGTTCCCATACGCTACCCTTCCTCGCGCCCGAAACTTTAATTGTCTATTACACAAGTAAATATCATCGGAATTACATCATATTTGGTATGCTTTTAATGAAAAAAATGCCACAAATATGGTCAACGAAGACCCATCACTAAATAATGAAACATAAAGAAGTTGAAGATTTGTTCTTCTCTACGTTCGGCAAATGCCCCTCGGCAGACCCGTGCTGGAGACTTATATGGATAAAACACTGTATATTTAAAAGTATTGTTCGTTTAAAGTTCCGAGGTATTTTTTTAATGAATGTCTGTTAGAAGGTCGTAGATATCGGGAACATGCCATTGATCTCGAGCGCAACCGGCAAGGTTACAAGAGAGAAAGAGAAGGCCGATATGGCAGCGAAGTTGAAGGTCTTCGGGGAGAAGCTGACAGTTCGGTGACTGGCTGAAAGAGATCCTATGCAAAAGGACGTTGGCCCTCGGGGGGTGTGGTGCTCTTTGGCTCTGGAAAAGGAGCGGCGTGGTGCGAAAACTCGCTCGGGGTTCTTTTCCCGGGGCCGGTCGAAGCCGGTAAACGAGAGCCATCCGCCAGACAGTGTCGCGGCTCTGAAGCTCATACATCAAGTTAATGCGCGGTTGACATCCCGCAGGCGTGCGCCGCAACACTCCCTCGACGGGCTCGACGACACGAATCGGGAGACAGGGTGCGAGAGATGGACAGACTGAGAGAGAGAGAGAGAGAGAGAGAGAGAGAGAGAGAGAGAGAGAGAGAACGGCCAGGAGAGAAACAGCCGGAGAAACCGAGAGAAACACCGGTCGCCGCGTCGTGCACGCACAATGGCTTCCGGTTCTCTGGAGAGAAAGCGAAGGAGAGATCAGCGCGCGACGTTAGGGTACGACCGGTCTCCGCGACAGAGAGAACGCTCGAACTCGCTCCAACTTGCTCTCGTACTCGCTTGCAGCGTGTCCTTTTGTGGTCGCTGCACGCGCGTTCTGCAGTGGAAACGGAAAGGCAGCCCGGTAGCAATCGAGGAAACCCAGGCAGAGGGAGGGGACATTGTGCCCTAATCACGCTATTGTCTGGCCGCTGATAGTTGACAGTACGCCGGCAACCCGTGTCGAGTATGACGGGAACGGCGAAAACCATCGTTAACTGTAGGCGAGACGAGCCACAACTGCGACACCAAGGGAGGAGGAGCTGCGTACCATAGGCAGAGGACGATGCCTGATTTTCGGACTTGACCGTTTACTAACAAAGGGGTAAAATTGCTCCGGAGGGCTGCGCTTCTGATTACGGGGCCAGCGAAAGAGGAAGAAGTCGAAAGGGAAATTCGAAGTTGTGAGCAACACGCGCTGCTGTTCTGCGATCGATGCCACCGAGTTGTACCTCTCGCTGTTCAACACATTATTATTGAGTACAGTTCACGTTATACGTGTTACCTGACAATGTTTAATTGCTTTAGTTGCTGTTACCGGTGTACAGCGAGTAGGTAGAAACGCCGAATGTTATTCACAGTTTGAACAGCGCTTGAAGCTTTTTAAACCATACACAGGTAAACGCAATGGTATCTGCCATCGGAAGTCACACCCCCGCAACCTCGTAACGACCGGGCTCTTCTTGAACCGGTTAGGGGCGCGGAGGATCGAGTCGTTACGTCCTGTTGCTTCCGACAAGGCGTAAAAAGAGCAACAACGACGGCTCGGGGCGCAATGTCGCGTGAAACGCGATAGACGTGTACCCAGCCACCCTCTGTCACCCTCTTCTTCTGTCATCAGCGACTGCTCTCCTTCAGGAGTCATTACTTAAGATACGACCGCGTGGAACGAAACTGAGGAGAGAAAAAAAAACAGAAGACGACACGAAGAGATAGAGAGACCCGGCACAAAACACACCTTTGCTCGGGCGCCACACCCCTCGATTATGGTTGTCGCGTGGGTCGCAGGGAACGAGCCTGCTGAAACCGACGCGGCGGGGAAAGGAAGGTCTTAAAGTCGGCCGCCCATATCGAACGAGGCTTTAAACTTTCTCCGAGTATTCCTTGCTCCCCCTCTTCCTTCCATCTCTTTCTGTCTCCTGCTCTTTCTCTCTGGGTAGCAAGGGTGACTTCAAAGAGTTTCCACGTCTGCACGAGGTTAGTTCGTCGTAATCTTGCACGGCCGGTCGTGTCAAAGGTTACGAGGGCTGTATCCTCCCCCCGCGTCTCGCTTTTCCGCGGTTCTTCCTCGACGGATGGATACGCGCGGGTAAAGCGATTTGTTGCGTACACGTGGAGGTCCGGTGGTCGATAAACTCTCTCCCGACAAGCAGAGGGAGCAGTAGACTGGTCGAGGCTCTAGAGTACCATGCGCGCAATATTAATACCCGACGGGGATGCATGCATAATGCAGCGCACGCGAGAATAAACACCGAGGTGCACAGGGCGTGCCGGCGATTCAGCGCCGATCGAGAGATGTCCGCGCGATGCTTCGCGCGTAAGGCGACTCAATTCCAGGATATGTTAATCAACCGTGTCCGACACGACTTGCCGAGTACACGAGTCGGGAGGCGGTCTTATACCCAGAGAAAACCTGATCGAAAACCGCCGGGAGCCACGAATTTTAACAAAGCTTACCCATTGGCGCGAAAATATGATTACTCAATTTATAGGCTTCAACATTGCCGGACGCTGTTCATGATCCCGAGACGGACACGATGCTAGAGATCCATTCGTTTTTTTACTTTTTTTTCGTAAAGCTACTTTTCTCGCATCAATGCTAATTTTCTGGTTGAATGTAATTGAGGTAGGCAGATGGCGAAAATTAAAGAGATGCTGACGTAAGCAGAAATTACGGGCAAGCCTACAACGGCAACGATCGTTCATCGTGAATAAGCTTTACGAGACCGTCGAAAGAGAAGCTGGTAGAGAGATGGTGGTGTTCGCGCCGATCGACCGACTTCCGTGCGCGAATCTCCGCGACTTTTTCCACTGTGAAATGGGTTATGAGGACCGGGTAATCCTCCTCCTCCAGTCCTGCGCCAACGAGGAAAGAATTCGAGGGTGGAGAGACAGAAGAGGCGCGGAGGGACACATATATGCTGCGGGTTGGCGGAAACGTGAGCGAATGGAGAGAAAAACCGGAGATAGAGAAAGAGAAGAGTATGCGGAGAAAAGCCTGAGGGAGTAAGAGGGGGAGATGAAGATAGAGAGAAAGGGGGTTTGGAGATCCTGGAGTCGCCGGGGTGTCTGCCACTGGCTGGATCATCGGGGAAAGTTGGCGACGTCAGCGGAGTCAAGGCCGCGTCGCGTTGCAGCGCCGTCGCAGCCGGTGCTCCAAAGCTCTATCTCTCTCTCACTCCTCTCAACCCCTTCAGGAGGGTAGGTGGTGTCCGCCCGCGACACTCACGACCGCAGCGTCGCTCGTATCTTCGAGAAACAAGCCCATAGAGGTGGAGGGGGGTGGGAGACACACCGAACCAGCCCGTTCTGCTAGGGATCAGCCTGGCTCCGAGGGGTTGGAAGGGGTAGGCCGTGTCTGTGCTGCAGCGACGGTCGATAGAATTGTCTGCGCACATGCGCAGCCAAATGCTCGTCAGCTGCGCCATTGATTCCCGTGGCCCACACCACCCCCAACACCACCCCCACAGGTTCGAGCAGCCCGCGCCCCGTAGACTTAAAGCGGAGAGGGCGGAATAAAGGTCGCTAATTTGTGTAACGCCACCTCGGGAACACCTCGTCGATGTGTCACCGCTGCCAGATTTTCGAGACGAGCCGACAACTTCGCCAGACGAGACCCCTTCGATCCACACAGGGGTGTATACTCTTCTCTATCCACCCACACGCACCCCTTCCCGAAATTTCTTACCCGACGCGCAATTCTTCCCCCGGATAGGGTGACCTCCTTTGCCGTGTCTCCCGTCTCGTCTCGAGGGGTGATCCTAGGTCCTGATCTGCCGAGGGGCGACGCCGCACCGAAGAGATGATTGTTTCTGCGACGATAACGACCGTCGCGAATGCTTCTGACTTTTTTAAGGCTCGAGGACACTGACAATGAATGTGCCACATTTTTTTTTCAAGTGCGAATGATGAGATTTTTTTACCGCATCTCGTGCACTCTCAACTACGAAAGCGACAGGAGAAGAAAACGTGGGGAAAATAAAGGTCCTCACGATTAAAATTAATTTTTCGCTGAGAGAATCGAGTGAGAAAACGACGAGAGGTCGGTCTGACGCACTCGAGTGAGAGAATCGAAGGTTCCGCAGGATTCACGTGAAACAGTTGCGCGTTCCGTCGTCGTCGCGATTTAACGGAGCTCCAGGAACGATACGGATGGACGGTCTTGTCCCGTCGAATGGAACGGACAGGCGATAAAAGACGGACACCGAAAAATCGAAGCGGGAAGAGAAAGGCACCGACAACGAGAAAACGCCGGATATTTCTCACAGAGTACTCCAGGGAAATTGAGATTGGATCCCGCAGGAGAAACCCAGGCGAATCTACTGGCGACGCGGTGAGTTCTATGTGGGGTGGTGGTGACGGTGTAGAGTGGGTTCTAGAGAAGGGGGCGGGCGGGGGTTGGTAGACTCGTTGCGGATAGTCTGGCACGTGTCGAATCGAAATCGAGGAGCCGCGGGGAAACGGAAGTGGGTACAGATTTTCCAATCGGTCTGGCCAGACTATCGATCGGCTTTTGCTCGAGATCCACCGAACATCTGGTTCCTCCTCTTTCGTGTACGTCCCGGGAGGTCGTTCGTTCCACGATATCGTTGGCCAGCTTCGGAATTGGACGGTACGACTCGGCCACGGTCTCTCCACGGACGTTTCTACTGTATCGGAAGTTTTTATTCTAACGACCGTAGAAGAAGACGAAATGAATCGAAAGAGAAGTGAGTTTTTTTAAAAGCGTATGAGTAAATCGAAAATTTTTTAATATAGATTTGTTGCATTAATTATTTAAAAAAGGAATTAGAAAAGTGGGTATTACCGTTGGGCCGCAAAGATGGTCTAACCCCTTAAAGCTAACAAACGATTATATCCCAGACTTTAGCCTCCCCCGCGAACAACTCAGCCCGAGCTAGCCTTGCTAGGCTTCCGAAGTACACCGCCGGGTAACGGCAGTGGCGAAGAGGAGCCGCCGCCTCTCCCATGAAACTCTAAAAGTTCTCGAACGGGATCCCCCTCCTAGCAGGCATCAAGAGGCCAACCTCTTGATCTCGCGCAAGAGGAGCGTGTCGCAAACTTGAACAGCACCGTGGAGAACCGTAACGACTTTTGCCAATGGCGTTCCTCTCGTCAGGGATCGCTAATCTGTCGGCAAGTTAGCGAAATCTAGAGTTGTGCGACTTTAAACCTACGGAAACAAATTTCTCCTACGAGAAAACTTACCCCTCTTACGACAGAAGCTTTCCTCCCCCTAAGAAAATCTTCCTTCCTTATGAGATCTCTCACAGTTAGCACTATCTTCTACGAGAACTATGCTGAAATTGGAGAGCTATCAGAAAATTAGGAATATCCGGAGCCAAGTTGCTCTGAGACCCTCGAAAACCAATTTTTTGCACGAGCTGAGCCCCCAAGCCGCGTTCTCTATAGTTAGCACTGCTCTCCCAATGGGATTACGCGTCCTGAAAATATTCCAGAGCCTCGAAAAGCCAGGAGGATCCTATTCTGACCATCGTCCTACGGGGTTTTCGCATTCCGAAGCCGTTCTGAGCCATCAACTTGCCAGGGGTTGCTGCTAATGTCGTTGATATTCAAGACTCAAAGTGCCAGGGGTCGCGTTAATGTCGTCGAGGGTTCTCTGTCCGATGCGACGCTGTTATCCGTCCAATGTAGCCGATGTCTGGGTCCATAGAGGGTCGGTATACACCGGTGAGAGAATCGCCACAGCACCTTCCTGCCTACCCACAGCTCGGGGATAACCAAAAGGGTTAGCCGGTACAACCGTTCCGGAGATCCTTACGACTTTACGGGTGCCGGGGGGATCCTGCACGAATACTTCGACTCTGACACCTTCCCTGTACTATGTTTGACCCTCGTGTGCACGGCTCTGTCAATTTACCTCAATGGCATAGTCTCGTTTTCTGCACAAGAGCCATTAGATCCTTCGTATTTCCTATTTCACTGTCACTGAAATTTCTTATAACTGTATTCTTGCAACAATAAGATTATTAAAGAAGGAAAGAAATTTCTATACGACCACTGTTCGCTGTAATTGATGCAGCCAATGGAATAGATATTTCACAGACAAGAAAACTACCAGTGATTCGTGATGCTGCTCACCCGAATTTCTCTCCGGAAAAAACGGTGGTCGATAAAAAGCCAGCCATAAACGGAACATAATGTCGATCGGCGAAGCGTTCCTTTCTTCCATCGCATCGGACCAGAGGGCAATAACTGTTCGGCGAATTTACTGTAATATAATTTCACCGGGAGTTCGCCGAGCCGAGCTTGACCCGGCCTGATCGGGCCGGTGAAAAATTCCCGGTGTACACGAACGATTCGACGAAGAATGGGCTCGATATCGTAGTAGCATCCACTCGAGCCTGGAAATCGTAAATTCCGCTGATCCTAGCCGGTTCCAATATCGACCACCACCGGCACACCGGCGCCCACCCCTCCCCCGCCGCCATTACACCCCCATAGCACCACCCTCTGCTCTACCCGACACCGCCGCCACCCTTTTGCCCTTGACATTCAGAGCCGCGGGCGATTACCGGGCCGAACTTTCCTCCGTAATTCTACATCGTTGTCGGCCGAACTTCAAATTGCATCTCCCGCCATTGGCCCGTTCCTGCAGGATTATCTCGGCCCGCCGGGGAAAAATCCTCGTCGCCGATTTATCGGGACCCGACCATCGACCATGGAATCTCTCCGACCTGTCAAGGGCCAACCGGAGAGCTTCAGAGAATCAAGATGCAAGTCCTCCAACTCCCTCGAAACTCCTAACAGTTTCTAAATCGACCGGCGATCACGGGAAAATGCGATCCGGTGTCGGATCCGACGGTAAAAATCACTTTGAGATTACCGGAGAACTTCGCAGCCGAGTGTCTCCTTAGCTACATCGAACGTACAACCCTGGGGGAAGATGTTCGTCATGGTAATTTACCCTAGTGGAACGATTTTCGAAGCGATTCGATAGAAACTTCAGAATTACTGTTTCCATTTTGATGCTCGTAGTTTAGAAGTGTTTCTTTGGAAAAAAATAACTTTAAAGATCACATTTTCTGCGTTTCCTTGACAACAATCTAGAATAGCAGAACATTAGATGTGGCATTTCCACAAACCTCTTTCGAAAATTGCTTTTAGAGGAACCCTAGAACCAGCATGAAGGGCGCAGGGTAGTTTCAAGGTGCCCGAAGTGATATTCGTCAATCGCACAGCAATTTTGCAGCATGGGGTAGCCGGACTTTATTGTCAAACCTCGTATAGGTGCGCAGCCCCGTCCATTCGACTGGGTTAGAATCTAATTTGGCGAGTGCTGGTAATTTAAGCAGCCGGTTTCACGGAGAAGGAATGAATATCGGCTTCCAGAAATACGAGCAAGCTACGAGAGGACCCCGGGTACCTGGGACGCTGTTCTCTCTCGCTCTCTCTCTTGTGCTTGGCTCCTTCGACTATCTCCGGTACTTGGACTGAGGGAGTGGAGAATGGGCCACCTTCATCTTGGGGGCGAGTTTAATAGGATGCCATTCCCTGGTCCCGGACAATGCGTGCTATACAGACAAAACTTCCAAGCTCGCCGGCGGCCCCGTCCGCAAACGGTCGTTCGCGCGAAAGTAATGAAAATTCGCGGTCTATGTTCCGGATCGCGGCGAGAATCCGGTCGCCATCTTGTCGCGGGCCCTCGAATATTCGCGATATCGTTTGCTCGATATTCAGACATGCTAGAATTTTATTCCATAATTTGCTCGAACTACCTGGAATTCTTCAACGCGCTATGGTCTCGAAACTCGTTTTTCGTAGCCAAAAGTATTTTAGTGCTATTTTAAAGTTAGAAATTATAGTATGCTAGGTCGTTTAATTCGTTTCGACACCGGCAATAATATTATAAAGTCAGACATATCAAAGCTTACATTGTTTAAACTTGTCACTATTTGATTATGGATAAAAAGATGCTAACAACAGTATTACACACCTAAAACATACCTGCTTACACATACGAAATTATCATTTAAACTTATATTTTGATAGTCTATGATGACTATTTTAAATGTTTTACTTAATCTGAATTTTTCGAAGTTTGTCTTCAAAACTTTATATCTCAGAAATGAATAATCGGAAATGAATTTGAAAGCTTTGAAGGGTTTTTACTCTGTTCGAAAAAGAAAATTTCAAAATCTTAATCTTGAAAAATTGACTTTTGGCCACGAAAAGCGGACTTCTAGGCCATAGTGCAACGTCTCAAAGAAATTTCTTCTTCCATTTACAGCTGCGAAACCTTTCAGTTACTTCCGCGAGGTTTTTAAGACAGACCGTTTAAGAAGAGGCTCGGTTGTAAATGCGAGAACCTTCACATGTGCGTTTGACTCTCGGTAATTGTTTTATTCAGGAGTAAGTTGAAGAGACAAGACACGAAAATGAAACGTTACCAAAAGATGCAGAAGATTCCCACGATCATCTTGATGTCCGACAGACAGACCGCTGCCTAATACGTAGAGGCAACGCTTCGATTCGAGGACTTTCATCCTCTTATACGGGAACGGAGCATCCTTTTAAACCGTCCGACTGCGTGTAAAAGAAATGTTGCACAATTGCGAGGAGCCGCGGTTGGTTTCGCAAGGCGTTCGTTCGCTATCTGACTGAAAGATCTGCTCTTTCTCCGCACGCAATTTCCATCGGTTCATACCAAGTACTTGTTACAACTCCTTTCTACCTACTAAGAACATTCCCAGTTTCTTCCACAGCGTCTGAAATTAATTCTCGAAAGATCGTTCATCTTCTACGGTTTAAAAATCCGACAATATTCAACTTCCACAAACTGAAGAAAATGTAACAGCGCTGTGCTGTATCTTTTATGAGATCTCTAATCGTACGAGATTATGAATTTTGGCCATCGTTTCGAGAAATGGCGCCACTACGTGGCACATTGTGTCTGCTCGGACGGTTTAACGGTGGAAGAGGATCGAAAGGTCGTCGGGACCCGTCGTGGGAACGTTCATCGTAGCCCTGGTTTTCTGTCCGACTACGAGGCCGAGGAGACGATGGGTGCGTGTGTCCCGAAGGGAGGAAACTGGGTTCCTCGGTACGCCGAGACGTTATATTGACCTCCCGCAGGCAAATTTCACCGTTCGAACCCATAAACGTTCCTTACCAGCGGCCTATCGGTCGAAATAATGGCGTAATAAATCTAGCAACTTTTCGCGGGACCCCTCTCGCCCCCTCCGACCCCAGACTGGAAGCATGGGGCGTCTCGCTTGAACGGATCCCCCAATGGGAACCTATCTCGACGCTATCGAACAATCAATCTATTTCTGCTGCCGTAGGCGATTGCGTTTGCAGTTAATAATTCATAGGAACAGCCTCTAATGAAACTGTAAAGAAAGGGAGAGGATTAGACCCGTAGGGAGCGTTATCCCAGATGTGACCCTCTGCAGGTATAGCTGAAGAACGCTCCTTTCGGCTTTGGGAGAGCCCTGAAAGTGTTGCTTTCGGGCAACTAATGTCAAAAATCAAGGTAGAAGTCTTACTGCAGAGGAGCATTTGTCTTTCCTTTAGAAAAATTGCTCTAGATGGGCGTAGCTTCTTTGTTCTTGTCTAAAACATCAACTGATAGTTCCATAACCGCTAGTTACATTTTAATTTGTCTCTGATAGAAAATTGATGATAGACAATTACGTGCCTATCTCTCACCGTACAAATTCCCTCGAGTAGGCGTGGCTTCATTGCTCTAAACTTTCTCAGACTCAGGGCAATGTCGCAAAGCCCTAATTGAATCAATAGGCTCTCAGTTTTCATAACTACTAGTTTAGTCTTTACTTTATCTCTACTAGAAAACTGATGTGATAACTGATTATTTAATCACGTCTTTAATAAATTCTCCTGAGTAGGCGTGACTTCCCAGCTCCGGGAAGCAACAGCCTCACTGGGCAATTCGAATCCACGCGTTCGCTCCAACGTTCCCAAGTTCCCGTTCATAGTTTATTTGTGGCTTGTTTTCCAGGTGAAACCGAGTTTGCCATTCGGCGGAGGCGGCGACGCGGACAAAGCGGTGGAAAGAGAATATTATATCGCCCCAGGGTGCACGAGAATGCCGCAAAAAAACGTGAAAGAAAGAAGGAGGGAGAAAAGGGAACGATGGACAAATCGATCGAACGCGCGGGAAAGAAGCAAATCACCGTCTCGTATTCCAACTATTTCTCTATCAGGGATCCTGGCTCGGTTTTCCTGGGGGAGAGAGCAGACGACCGGCAAGGAAAAAGCCGACGGGTACAGACGATGGCCCGGACAAAGACACACGGGGACAAAGGGGAAGGAAGAGGAGAAGAAGGGAGACAGAGGGAAAGAGAGAGAGAAAGTAGAAAGGGAAAGTAATACGACCGGCTGGGAACCGTATGTCCCACGATAATACGTTTCTCCTCGTTCTATGCTCTGTTTCTCGATAATTACTCGGAATACCGACGTTCGGGGCGGGAATACACTAAGGGATGCGCGAATGCACTCGAGTTGTTAAATAATATTGCTTAAATCAAAGATTTGAACAATTTTCCCGCAAGTACTCCCACTAAAGAATCAAAGATCTCCAGGCCGATTGCTACGCCGAATCCGTGCAGAAACAGTTCAGAATTTGCAGACGGTGGGTTAGAAGGTGATTCGAGGAAGTAAGACGGTATAGAGTGCGGTTTAAGTGTACCGCAAAATGGGTTGCCATAAGTAAACGTCGTAGACGGCTGAACAGGAAATTCCGGCGGATATTTCTACCGAAATATCCTCGGTCAAATCGCCGGCAGAAAAAAACAATCGCGACGGTCATAGCAATCGTATTCCAGAGGTTGTGTGAGCAGGGGTTGGGAGCGTATCGTAACGGGCATCAAGGAAGCCGATGTCTCCCATTTCCATAACGGGATTTTATTTCCATTTTCTCGCTGACGGCCAGAAGGATCGAACCACCGGAAAAATAGCAAGGAAGGGGGTATGTTGGAGAAGGATTCAGGGAAAAAATGGGGAATTTATGCGTCGCCCAGGAGAAGTCGAGAATCGAGAAAAAGGCTTGGTCAACGACCCGGGGATAGTCGCACCTTGGATCGGATCAGGGTAACGTCCGACTTGGAAGTCTACTATAATGTAATCCACAGAGACAGACAGAGAGAGAGAGAGAGAAAGAGAAAGAGAGACGCGTGCACACTTCTTACGTAGCTTTCTCCAGCGTGATGCAAGAAACGGCGAAAGATACGCGGCGAGAAAATTGAAAAGTTGTAATCGAAAGCAAATCGACAAGCTCGATCTTTGCACACGGCAATCCACGATCCACCGATTAAAATCCCTCGCTCGGGAACATGATTTTAGACCTCGTTCGCACGACCTAACACTTCAATTTCGATCCACGAGTAAAATGTATGATCAAACTCTCACGTTGATGAAACGGGTAATCACTGCAATTTAGTGTTGTTATATTATATTTTGATGGTGAATTGGAATTTTATCAATACTGCTCGATGTATTGTGCTAATTTGTTAGTGTCGCAACATCAGTTAAATTGTGGGGCTATCTTAAAAATAAAAATTGTCAACATTAATTGCAATATACAGCGAGTACGTAGACATTTATTTCGTCTCCTAAGAATTATAACGAGCGAACAGTAATAGAACAATATTTTTTAGATATTAAATGTTTCTGATATTTCACATTTTATTTATTTCCCTGTGATACAGGGAATGAGGATTTTCATGCGAATTTTCTTAGATTCTTCCAGATAATTTAATAAAAATAATTTCACAGCACCACAGAGAAACCAGCCGCACCATCATCCAGACATTTTAATTAAAGCCGGGCAGAGTGGCCGAGCAGAAACATTTTTCCAACCCGCTCGCGCGGAAGATTCTACGGTTCGCGTTAACGTGAAACCACCTTGTGGTATCTGCTTTCCCGTGCGCGATCTTTCTTCATGAATTAATCGAAATCGGGGAGAATAAGCCAACAAAGCGACCTGCGTTAGACGAAATTACATTTACAAGTACAAAAGTCTCCTCACTTTCTCCGGAGAGAGATTCATTCGAGGTGACGCTACAGAAACCTACCCCTACGAGAGAGTGGATGATTCTTTATCTCCTACGATCCATTTCTCCAAAGACAATAGTCTTTCGAGTAACATCAGCTTTCTCCGAATGGTAAAGTACAAGTACAGTTGAAATGATCCAGATAGTTTTTTATTTATAAAAAAATCGTGACGACATCTCTTCCAGGACTCCAACATCGTTAAGAGTCCCTAATTGGTCCAATTTACCTAAAATCGTCCTCCGAAAGGAGGCAAGAGCAGAATCCCAAAAACCTTGACTGCAAAGAGGATAGAAGGGAAAAAGCCACCCTTGAGGCAATTACAAGATCCTCCAACGGGTTAGGACGAACGAAAACCGTTCCTCTCGGACCCATACCGAGATGGGAGAGACAGAGAGAAAGAGAGAGAGAAAACGAAAGGTGAGAGAGACATTGAGCGGGTGAAGGGGGTGAGAGGTCGTAATTATTGAAAGAAATAATTAGCGGTGGGTTTTTCTCTGTGGCCCAGTGCCATAGAAATCGGTCATCGCTGAAAGGGACCAACTTAATGAAAAGAGTCGAGTGGCGCGCGTACGCTTCGAGCGTTCTCTCGATTAACAGCCAAGAGAGAGAGAGAGGGACAGGAGAGAGGGAAAGAGAAAGAAGAGAAAAAAGAGAGTCAAAGGGAGGTCGAAGGTTTTCCCGTTTAAGAAGAGAAGAAAGCCGGTCGAGCGAGAAGGGAAGCCCGTAAAAGGCGGGTCGAGAGACGCGTTTCGTCGGCAGCCGATATAATGCGTCCGCGAGAACGGAAGCTCAAACGACCACGAGCATTACTTTCGACCAGAGCCAATCGTCCACATCGAGAGATCCCCCTCCGTCTTCGTTGGCCCGGTCCTCTGCGTTCGCGAGGCTTCTTTTTGCTCTGGGGTTAGGTTAGAAACTCCCGGAGCCATCGTGGCCACCGGAAACGTGACATTTGTCTCGTCGATTATGACGTGGCACTCTCATCTCTGTCCCTGATTCTCTCTTTCCATCTTCGTCTCCTCTGTAGGTTCATTGTTTCTTTTGCAACGAGTTTCCGCAGCGACCGATTTGTAAGGGCTCTCGCGGAAATAGAATTCCGGAAACGACTACAAATTGCCACGGGCATCGCGATCGAAACATTCTCGCATTAATCTACACCTTTCGCTCGATCCAAAAAACGAGAAATTACGCATTTTCTCGATTGGTTAAATAAAAAAAATTGGTTAGAGGAAATTTGCAATTGGCGAAATCGTTGAAGAGGATTGCAACTTCGGTGACAAAGTCTTAATTGCTTTTATCTGATTTGGAGATTGCATTTTCTATTAGCGAGAAAATGAGTGGGTAGAATCTATTATTAGCAAGATGTATAGTATAATAACGACCGATAATGCTTCACAGAAAAAGCAAGATTGATTTACAATTGAATTCCCATGAAACGCGAATTTGCATAGAGTAATCGTCGTCGTAGGAAACTTCTTTGGATCGCCGTCTAACGAGGTTGACAACGAAGAGAAAGCCTCGTCCCGCGACTCTTCTGTTAGTTATCGGTAATCAATGTAATTGAGTATAATGTCGCGGAGAAATCGAGGTATGATTGCTTCAAAGCGAGTCGGACGATGCCTAAAGTGCCATTACATACTTCTTTTTATCAAGAAAAAAAAATTACACTATGCTTGTACTGCAACTGCAACTGAATACGAAACACTAATACGTATTATTTTAAACCTAGATATCGAGGCTGTAAAGGTCTCACTAATCATTGCAGAAATTATTAAAATCTCTAGAGAATCTGTTTGAATCAATATTGTACCGGAAACTAGCAGAAGTGGCAGGGCTGACGTCACTCTTCCCTGGCTTCCCGTATTCTCTCCCGACCACGGAAAAAGCTGGTCGTTTAGGTACATCAGGTTCAAGGCCAAAAATAGTGGTATGCGTGACATGGGGCGAGAAAAGCATGGGGCTATCTTGCATCGATCCGAGTGAGGTAGGTCGTGGCCCTCAAGGGAGCCAGTCTCGCCTTATCCCGGTTTAGGGATAAATTCCAAGGTCGGCTCCGAACGGCGACAGCTTCCTCTTATGGCAGAAATCGATCATGTGCTCCATCAAAAAATTCACAGCAGCGCGAAATCATATCAGTTTACCTCGTCATTGAATGATCGATATTGACAACAAGAAAGTAGAAGATTGTGTTCAATTCGTTGAGTTCGGAATAGTGGATGTATATTAAAGTGTCTATTAAATTTGTAATTAAAAATAAAAAAGATGCAAAGTAAATTACCTGAAAAGACGCTCGAAGAAAATGCGAAAATTCGTGAACGATCATTTACTCCATCAAAAAATTCATAGCAGCACGAAATCATTTCAGTTTACCTCGCCATTGAATGATGGACATTTGACCCTTTACTAACAAGAAAGTAGAAGACTGTTCAATTCGTTGAGCTCGGAATGGTGGATATACATTAAAGTGGGTGCATAAAGGTCTATTAAATTTTTAATTAAAAATAAAAAAAATGCAAAGTAAATTACCTCGAAAGGCGCCCGAAGAAAACGCGAAAATTCGTGAACGCAAGAGAGAAAGGTTGGAGGAAGGTTCGCTGAAAGGTCGCAGATGCACAGAAGCGGAAAGAGGAAGTTCCCGGCAACGAGCGAGCAACGCGAGCAAAGCAAGCGAGGTGGAGGAGGCGGTCGAACGAAAAAATCGACACAATTATTTCTGTCTGAAATGCGCTCGGTCGCGAGCAACGGGCCGGTGAATTGCGCGAGTTGCGCAACAGGAAGGCGAACGTTTAAGCTAATGACCTTTAATGCAAAGCTCCATTGTGCGCGGCCGCGAGTCGGGTCTGGAACGAGGGTTAACACACAAAATGTACCCATCAGGGAACAAAAAAGAAAAAAAGAATAAAGGCGGGACGGAGAAGGGCGACGAACGGGACAAGCAAAGAGAAAGAGAGAGAGAGAGAGAGAGGAAAAGAGCGGCACCCTCGAGAGACCGACTCCTTTCTCTCGGATACGCAACTCTCTGCGAACGCACGTGCGTGCAAGAGCCCACGCGAGATCTCTCAATAATTGCCTGGCCGAATTAGCTGCCGTGGGCGTGATTTAAATCGATAACCGGTCGACAGAGCAACTCCGCTTTCAAACTCCGCTTCGATCAAAATGGAAAATCTGAAGATTATAGTGCGCGTGCTACCCTTACTGAATTATTCAGCCTCCGCGAAAATACCTAAGTATATTCAAAAGTTACTGAAGGTTGGTATCTCAGAACACTGATACTTTTAATTATGAAAAGTACAAAATATACAAAAGTTCCTCACAGATGTCGCGAACATCTTTCAGTTACTAAAACGACAAAGAAGTTCTCGATTACCGTTAACAATAAATGGTAGTGCGAGGGTTTAATAAATCTTTTTACATTCTAGCGAATGATTTTTAGATTGAGCAAGTTTCGGGTGTCTATATCGAAGATTTCGATCGCCGCGCGATTGTCTGAGGGTCCTGGAGCGGAAATACAACAGAACCGCGAGCGCAATCTCCCCAAAAGCGTCCCGAAGGTAGAATTCAATCAAACTTCGACGGAAACCGAAAGGCCGCGGAGGAACAGCCGGTCCCGACACCGATACGCCGTGTACTCTCGGCTACGTAACGAAATTAGGAGACCCAGCCCCCGAAACCGCCTTGCGAGAAACTCGACCGACCGAACTTCCGCGTCCATCGTTTCCCAGTCTCTGAATTTAATCAACGCCACCGCCGGCGAGGGGCAAACGCGTCCGGATTATATTACTTAGAAACTATCTTAGGAATAACACGGATCTCGCCACGCTACCGATGAAATTCGCCGTACTGAGGGGCAGGGGGCAGAGTCGATACGTTAGTAGCCAATATCGTCTAATCCGCAGTAACCGAGGGACACGCGGCAGTGCACAATTTCCGCTTGAATTCAAAGGTTCGCCATGAAAGGTGCAGTTCGGAAATTTTTTCCTACCGATCTGTGTAAGAGAGCTTCACGAAACTCGAAGATAGCTTGATATAAAAATTCATGTATGTAGCTAAAGCGTGATCAAACGAGTCTGTAAACTTTCGTGCAAGCTCGTCGCGGTGTACGAGAGATGAAAAATATTCTCCGGAGGAGAGTGCGATGGTTCGCCGTAAAAACGATCAACTCCCACAGAATCGATTTCCCTAGCCGTGGCAAAAACTCGATACGGTCAATCTCTCCCGATATCTCTCCTTAGCGGTTACCGGTTCTCTCTCTCTCTCTCTCTTCTCTCTGGCGAGAGAGAAGGCGCCGGTGACATCGATATCCACCGGGGTACACGGTGCACAATAAATTCCGGCTGGCGTTTCCTATTAGCTTCGAGTGGTCGAGCCCGATGTCGTATATCAGCGTCAGTTCATTGGGAATCAATGTCCATCGAATCGACTGAACGAGCATCGGCGAGGTACGAGGGAACAGGAGAAAAAGGGAGTCTGAAGACGGACAGGAAAGGGGAGGGAAGGAGGCAGAGGCTAAAGGGAGAGAGAAAGAGAAGGGAGTACACCTCGAAGCCCGAGTGCAGAAGCGGTTGAATCGCGGCAAAAGGTTTTCGACGTCGTCCTTTTAATTAATCTCCGCTCCCTCGGCCACGAGTGCCATTCAGAACTCTACTGGCGAACCTCTCGCGAGTCGAGGAGGCTTCTTGTTCCCGCGGACAAAATATTTTTACCGCGACGAGCCGCGATCTCTGCTGTCGTCGAAACGAAATCGTCCTTTCCGAAAGTACAGTGTACACGCCCTCGGTTCATCTTCTAACGATCGTTCGGACCTGAATGTATTTGCACTGCGAGGTGCCCGCTAAGGATATTCTCGAAGGACCATCTTCCACACTTGGAAAGGACGAAGGGTAAAACAAGAGCACCATGAAAAACTATATTGTTGGAAAATAAAGGTGGCTTGTCAACATCTGCGCCGCGATAGTGGCAAATGAGGAGAGCGCCCGCCGATTTGCAGAATCGGTTTTGTGCCCTCTTCATTAGGGTTTTGTTTTCTCAATGCCATCGGCCCCGTTGCCATGCCATCGGTATTCAGTTAATGTTCTGACCACGCAAGCGACGTGACGCTCTTGTTTTCTTCTATGCATATATATACAGGGTGTCCCGAAATTCCCTCAGCATCCGGAAATGGGAGGATGCTGAGATCATTTCAAGCAAGATTTTCCTTTACGAAAATGTCATCTGAGGCTTCGTTAAGGAGTTATTAACGAAAAACACGGACCAATCCAGAGCGCGAAATACATGTGTTGGTGTTCAACGACGCTCCGTTGTCGGTGTGTCGCGACCAACACATGTAGGTCGCGCTCTGGATTGGTCCGTGTCTTTCGTTAATAACCCCTTAACGAAGCCTCAGATGACATTTTCGTAAAGGAAAATCTTGCTTGAAATAATCTCAGCATCCTCCCATTTCCGGATGCTGAGGGAATTTCAGGACACCCTGTATATTCTTTTGTAAAGCGGAAAATAAATTATCCTATATTTATTTAAATATAGAAGCGTTATTTTCAATATATATTTACACTATATACACGAGTTGAAAAATTAAAACAACATTTTCAGAAAAATAAATATACATGGTAAGAAAACACATTCTTAGTTGACTATATGTATACCAGATTTGTTAACTGCATCAGATATGATACACTTTGCAGTGAAGGGTTAAACAGTCTCGTGAACTATCTCTACCGTCTACATTTTTTACGAAACGTGGTCTGGTTTCTACGCGAAGAGGTAGAAGAAAAATCGATTTCTCGGAGCGTGGAGAGCGCAGGCTGGGTTCTCGAGTTGCGGATTTGCGAAGGAATGCAAACCGCGGTCCGATACGGGGGTCTAAACATTTCGCAGCGTTGCACGCGATAGGGCAGGCATCCAAATTACATACCGGCGGTTGCCGGTGGTCGAACGGGAGCGAGTTCGGCGCACTTGCAGGGACGACAGCTCAAACAAACACCGGAACAGACCGCGGCCACACCCCGATCTATAAGCGGCCGGGAGAGTAACTGTACCGCGGCACGCTACTTTCCCATTTCCATCGCTCCTCGAGCCCAATTTATTGCCCGGTGTTAGGCAGCGTCCTTCGGGAAGATCAGGGTGGCGTGTCGCCAGAGAGAAAGAGAGGGTATTGCCTCGCAACAACCTCGGACACGTCTGCGCGTACTTAAAAGAGCCACGAGGCTCTTGCATCTTTTGTCCGCACGGACGACCTGGAATTGCGGCTGTAAACGCGATACCGCGACTCCGATGGACACCCACGTGAGACGGCTGTAAATCAGCCGCGGAGGAACGTAATGATCCACGATTTTTAACCCTTCACAGCGAAACGTCCGACTGTACTACGAACACGGTCTATTCCCGAAAAAAGTAAAATACCGATCTACATAAAAATAACAAGAAGTATAGATGATATCGGCGCAAAGGTTCGATCAGAAATTAAATTAAAGCAATCGTGCTAGTTTGATTAACTTTCTACGTTTCGATCCCAATATGGATCCTTTTCAAGAAAGAGGAAACAACCGCGTCTGTAAATTTTTAACAGAGTTTCCAATATGAAAGTACTGAAAAACAGATTTAAATACAAAATTCAAAATAACGAATAATTCTATACTTCTTGTTATAAACTACCTTTCGATCGATAATCAACAAACACAACTACATAAAAACCTTGTACCTCGTAGGACGAAGAAAATTGTTAAATATGATGAAACGTTAGTTGGCCAGTGTCGCCGCTGTTTTCGAAATAAAACAGCAATGAAACTTGGGGTCCAAAGAATAATTGCGCGGCATATATAATTTCGGCGATTTCATTACTCTCGGTTCCCGTATGCGTCAGGCTCGTGAAAGCGAAAGATACGAAGAACCATAACGCGGAGAGCAGAAACGACATTGATTACTGGACGGGCTCGACGCTCATGCATCGCGTTGCATCGTGCTTTAGGCTCCCCGCAGCGCTGCCGGCCCCGTTCCGTATAAACAAGAGATACTGCGCGGAGAGTAATAATAACCTACGATCATACTTTAACGAATCGCGAGCTCCCGCTCGGAAGAGGGTGCGGAACGATTTGCCGAGAACGAGAGAGCGAAACCACCCTCCGACAGGAGAGGGTTTTCCGCAGAGGGAACGAGCGAATAGCGAGAAGACGAAGAGAGGCAGAGAAAGAGAGAGAGAGAGAGAGCTCTCGGCCATGATTTCCAATTCACGCCGACAATCCCCGGTTTTAAAAGCGACGTAAACGCAGGCCGGGGTGGCTGCATATCGGTATTCAACGCGCAAAAGGCAAACCTTGCATTCTGCGATTCGTGGCGTGCAGAAAGGCCCCGGCCAACCCTCGATATAGAGCAAAAGGGTTGTATGATGGGGGTTGCTATCGAGCGAGCAGAGATTATTCGAAACTGAAAGCGCGCCCCTGAAACTCGTACCTATGCTCACGGATCCGAAATAAAAATAAACGGAAGCGCGATAGAAAGAATAACCATGGTGAACAAGTGGACGCTGCTCGCGGAAGACTGTGTGTAATATACTCGGCAGAGAACGTGACTATCTCGACTGTACACCGAGCACGATAATCCGGGGACTGCGGCAGAAACACGACTCGTTTCCAGTCTCACTCACGGGAGCATACCGATTCGGTGAAGTCATATATTATTAATGTCCCTGGAGAGAATGGGTCTTTGGTACCATGGGAACCAGCCTTCGGAAGCTAAGTAACGCCGAGACACTTCCACTTCTGCGCCATTCCAACCCTAACCATCGCGAAACCCGAGTAGACCTGGTAAAACTTTGGAGAGCGGTGGATGTCGATTGTTGGCACACCCCTGTTGGACAGTTGCCTTGTGATTCCGTTGCGTTACAAAACAGCGAGGGTATATTTTTTTTGTCACGATTCTACAAAAATAAATTCGTAAATGTAATTCGAACAGTAAACTCTCCAACAATAATCGATCAACATTCACCCCTAAATTTCTATTAGAACCACCTATAGGTCGAAATCAGGGTGTTGGCACTCTGCTCGCACTCCCTGTAATATCTCGAAAAATAAAAATTGTAAAATACCTCTAAGCGGACGTAATTCGAAGTACAAACTCTTAAGAAATAATCAATCGTCTTCCACCCTCGAACATCCATTCAAAACACCGATAAACGTAAAACCGTAGGGTTGGGACGCGGTGGAAAAAACGAAGGGGGTGGTTCGAGCGGTATTCAAAGTGGTCAGAAGGGCTTATCGCAACAGCCAACGACAATCTCCGCGGAAACCGCTTCGGGAGGGGGTGTTTTCCGTGGGGGTGTCACGGAGGGGTTGAAACGCGAGCCGGCTTTTCACAGCTGGAAAATCCAGCTTGGCCGATTCGTCTCGCGGGCCCGAATGAAAGGAATCCAGGGCGGGGGCGGCTTACGCTTTGGCCTGTAAAGCCGCGGGGTTGCCTCCGCGTGTCCATTGTTGCTCTTAATAAAGCGTGGCCCCTCCCCCGCGGTCTTTCCCCGGAGAATAAATAACGCGAGCGGCATCGTGGACGACCGGGAACGAGAGGCGGAACGCTTCGCTTTTATGGGGGCTAGTTTCCTCGAGACTGCACGAGCAACGCGATGAAAGGTTACGCGAAAGAGCCAGACGTAAAAAGAGCACTCTTTCCTCCACAACACTTCTCCGCCCCAACCCCTCCGCCACCCTAGGTATTTTACAAAATGCGAAACGCACGATCCTAGCCTCGGACTACGCACGAGTCGCAAATTAACCCCCTTCTCGAAAAAGCCGGTGTGTTTTTTTCGGCGGACCGTCCCCCACAAACAGCAGGTCCTGCCCGACGAAAAGCATAATGGGGTGGGCTCTCTGTTATGGTTGCTCGTTTCGAGCCACCGCCACTTACCGAACTCCGTGGGGGAACCGGCCAGATATTCCGCCAGTCATCCTCATTCTTTTTTTTCAACGTCGCGCACACCGGCTCTAACCTGATGGAGGGTAATTTGAAGGTCAAGAACAAGGGCCGTGGGCTGCTGGAGAGATCTACTGACTACCGGAACACGCTAGGATATTTGCAAATGCCGATCCTCGCTATTATCCGATTCGCAAATTCATTTTACGTATTCGATGCCTCGGAGGGTGGTGTTCGAGCTGAAGTCGAAAAGAAGATATTTTGATACATTCTTTGACGTATCATTTGAATACGTATCTGTCTGGTTAAAAAGAATTCCTAAAACGACCATTTGTTTCCAGTATCTGAATTTCCCTTAACCGAGCGAATGGCAGGTGAACCGAATTGCAGCTGTAGAACGGTAAATGCATTGGTAAAAACTGTTCGCCAGAGGGTAGGTTTCACCTCGTAATTTGGTCGCACGCGTCCCGCGACGTAATCTGCCTCGTTATCGGCCGAATTTACACCAGTCGTACGACCGCGTCGTTAAATCAATTTGTAATCCATCAATTTCCCTCATGCCGTGCCGCAAGCTCGCTCGTCGGAACGGGAATTGTGGGTAACGCGTTCAGAATCGCGATGTAGTCGCGGTCATTCATCGGTATCGTTCCGCGAGTCGATGTATATTCATAAAAAGCACTTTACAACCTGACCCCGATGATCCGCGCATTAACACGCATCGTAGCGACTCGTTGCCTGCAGCTGTTCCCGCGTTTATTTATTTATTTGTGTGATTATGCATGCGCGTAACTATATTTAACTTGTGTTGTATATGCAGTGAAACATACCGGGGATATTACAAAGCAAATAAACAGTTGCAGTATCTTGTAAATAAGAGTCAAGGCATTCAGAGAGTCGCATTAAAATGTTTTAGTACTTCCACAAGCGATCCGAGAATATCCAGATTAAGATATTCAGAGCGGAGTTAAGTGCAATTGTTTATGCCTGAAATCGTGCCACCGAATGCATAAAATCTTCGCTCTGTCAATGACCCACATATGTAGGTCTCGCGGAACGGTAAAGCAGTTGAATGAATCTCTTCTGAAGAGATATATATCTAGAGGATTAAAATTGCGCTCGCTGGTAAAATACGCCAGACGATTCTCTCCGCGGTTTTTAACGCGTGCATGATGCTCATAAACCGTAGGACACCGTCGTAAATCATTGCCAGAGAACATCAAAAGAATTCTATCCACTTTCGCGGTGGCGTGAATCTTATATTGCGTCGTATAGGCCTCGTATTCTTCGTCCCCATCGATTGACCTACCGCAACGCTTCCACCCCCCATTGTCCGGTAACGATTAACCCTAAAAAAACTGCCTGCGTCGCCGATCCTAATCCCTTTCCACCCCCGATGCCAAAAACTGCCGAAACTAACCCTTGGCAACCGAACAATTTCATAAACTTGATGGAGGTTCGACAACTGTGGCTAACCCTCACGAAAAATTTATTTCCCAAAGTTACGCGAAATATGAAACAGAAAAAGGACCTTCGGAAGAAGTTAAGAACGCATTCGTAAATTATTTTTTTTTTTATTCAATGAAATCATTTGTGACAAGAAATAAACTTTTATTCTTTTAGTCTATATTGAACGTTCGCTTAAATGTTATTAAATAATTCTCAAAAGAAATAATCTTCACGTAAATGAGGTGCCCGAGGTTGAAAAATGAAGTACCCATTAAATTCACAATTGAATGGTTAACCGTCATCTCAAATTTTTGCAGAACGAGACACGAGTTAGAACGAATATGGTCGGACGCAATGACTATTGATTTTTCCGACAGGATTTGGGGTAGGACGTCGTGAGGGCGCAAGAAGCGGAAAGGACTAGCCACTGTCCCCGAGGTAAAGCGATCCCGTGAAAGAAAGGAAGAAAAACGAGTCTGGCTCGCGTGAGCGATCATTTCGTGGAGATCGCGGTGGTGGATACACGCGTGACGCAGACGGTCGTCGGTATCTGGATCAAGGACGACGGTTAGGGGCGCGACATGCTTCTCCAACGGCAAACAAACCCTGAAGCTGACGCCGAAACGATTTTATCGCTGTTCTCTTGTAAACCGGAGAACCGTAGAAACAAACGTCTTGAGAAGAAATAGCAAACGGACATGTAATTCTCCGTTAACGATCTGTACTTGGAAACGAAGCTATAAAGCACTCGGAAATAAAGGGTTTAATGTTGTTATATTGAATTAGACAGGATCATGAAACAGTACGCTTCTCTAAAATATTTTTTTTCCAAGTCTCTAGGAAATAGATGTCGAAGAAAGTTAAAATTTATTTCACAGAATAATTCATTTAAATGTAGTTGTTTTTCACAGTGGACACTGGACGAGGTAAAAGTGCAGAAAAGTGTGGTGCGGAGTTTGTGAATTTTCCAAGGGGGATTAAAGTTGGACGATCTCGCTATTCACCGTGACCTTGCTCTACCGCGAACCTTCCGCTTTAAGGAAGGTCGTATAGCTTCTCCAGCCAACTCGCTCTAGCCGGGTTACTATACCGAACTTTCGCTATCTAGAGCAGCGCGCGCACGCGCCTAGATGGTAAGAAAGACTTCTGGGACGAGTTGCGAATGAAAATGTATAAATTAGACACTCACCTTGATGTGGTAGGAATTCAGCTTGGTTCGGGGCAGACTATTAAACGCGCTGAAGTCCAGGCGGCGGGAGAAAATGCCGTTCGCGCCGCAACTTTGCCTAGAACACAAACAGTCTCGTTAAAATATTGTTCCAGAAGAACAGATGTATTAAATAACGAGTTAAATAACAATCTGGAAAAACAGAGTAGCACTTCACAATTTTTTAAATTTTCTTAGTATTAATATTCTCTCGAAGCACAACCAGTAAGTCTTCCTATGAAGTAGGCGAACACGAGACACGTTGTATCAAGGAATTACAACCGGGAACAGTCCCTATTCAGCGCAACGTCGCCGTTCCCGCACGAAACGATCTCTTTAAAGTCTTCCGGGGAAAAAAAATTGAGGTTCCTCATGATACATAATAATTCCGTGCTCGAGCCCCTCGGTTGATAACCTTACGAGTGTCTCGCGACCCTCGTGTTTCAGGACTCGCACGTTTATCCTTGCAAGTCGATGAAAGAGCAAGAGAGAGCAAGAAGAGGGCACGGATGGTTCGCGAAAGCTCGATGTACTCTTGTATCTCCCCTGAAAAAGACATAACCGAGTAGCGCGACATAAACCACCCCCGTGTACTTTACAACGAACCACCCTCGAACGCGTTATCCTTGATCCCGATGCAAACGATTCGAGTATCGGATCTAGCCGGGCCCGAAAATCTCGAAATTACTCTTACCGATAGTTTCAGCGAGATTCGTCGAACAGCACACGGCGACGTACACGTGTACAGCGAACTTTTACACGAGACTGATTTCGATGTCTGATTTCATCGAGTTTCTCTCTCTCTCCCTGTGACAGACGTGGAACTCAATAACGGATACGAGAGCCAGCCTTGAGAATCGATTCCTAGTCCACGCCGCGCTGCGGCCGATAAAGTTTCGACACTTGGAATCAATGGGGAGGAAACTTTGAGATCGGTCCATTTACGTGATACGGACCGGAGAGGTACGAGGTTTGATAATTTGAAATGTCTACTGCGGCGAACCGGCACCCTGTGTACACGCGCCGTAAAATTTCCGCTGATGAAATGCCAGAAAATTGTTCTGAAAGAGTATAGAGGCAGTGTTCTAAAGAATGAGCCAATGATTCGAGTGGCTGCAAAAAAATTGAACTGTGAATTAACAGAGTGTAGAAACTGGAAATTGTTCTACAAACGCATATGTTGCAATTTGAAAAAGAAGCTGACACTGGGAATGTTTCCCAAAATTGTAAAAAATGTTGACGTCGAGGATCAAGAGAGGTCGATCATCGGCTCGAGTGCACGCAACAGATCGCGTTGCATAATGCAACCGCGGCTCGAGATCGTTTTCCTCGGTGACCGTGTATGACGAACACACGTCCGCGGCGATGCTGCGCAATATTTTCGTGACCCCCGGCTGACATTGCCAAAAGTTAGCTATACGGGCCGGCAGCAGAGGACGGTCTCGCACGAGTGGAGGCCAAGGCTAAGGTCGACCCCTCCACCTTACAATGGCCATTCGTTCGACTGCCTCCTGACACCGGCATTCTGTGCGGCTGGCTGCTTTCGATTCCGCTTGTTGTCTTCCTAACACTGACGTAACTTCCTCCCACAAACTGCTGCTCGACCTCTTCTATCGTCGTCGCCGCGATTACCTCAATTGCAGTCGAAGACACGTGCACTTCGAACTGTCCACAGACTCGCAAAAAGATTATCATACTCTCCTCTTACTTCATCGTTGATTTTTCTACCTTGACCTACCTTAGGCAACTTGAAGAAAATGCCAGGCATATCTTATCATATCTATTTTATTTGTCGAGATGAGCAAGAGATGAGCTACAGCCGACTAACAGCTTTTCAATCGACAATATCGCAGGATATCTTCTAAAATAATTTTCCAAGTTGCCC
The DNA here is from genome assembly GCA_028455595.1 of Lasioglossum vierecki. Taxonomy (NCBI): domain Eukaryota; kingdom Metazoa; phylum Arthropoda; class Insecta; order Hymenoptera; family Halictidae; genus Lasioglossum; species Lasioglossum vierecki. The sequence goes on along the minus strand of CM052335.1, from coordinate 23,802,035 downwards.
GATGGCTCTTCTTGTATTTATATATCTACGTGAATCCATCTCGGCATTAGGTAATCATAGCTGCCCGACTAGCTTTTTTTATTATGTACAATTAATATTCTGTTACTACAGAAGTTTTCTAACAGCTGCAACCGCAGGAAACTCAGTCGTTTATTGCTTTCTGACACCAACGCAAGGTTAGCAGGTGAGACGCAGTCTGACCACAAGCCCGACTAAGTCTTAATCTACTTACAGAAGCTCCAACATCCTGCTTCGAACGATATTCATTACGAAATTCAAACATCACTATACACAGTGTGTCCTAAAAGTAAAACTACCACGATGCGAGTATTCTTTTTTCACGATCTATTAGTACAAAATTCAATCCGTTTATAATGTAACATCATTTACCAAGCTGAGAGAGAGAGAGAGCTAATCTAGAATTTTGAGCACAATCACGGAAAATATGAAAAATAGTATAAATCACTGACAGATTACAATAACATCCCTAACATCCTAATATCACAGAAAAATTTCAAAGTCGTTCTCGAATGGTTTCGAATGATAGCTGAACCTCCGACAATTTTTTTACCACCGTGTACAAGTGCTTCGCCGGTCGGAGACTACCGAAACGGCATAAACGCCGTCGATTGAGGAGCAATTCTGAGCCATTAACTCAACGAGGTAACTCGTATGGTCCGCGGAGGAGACGCGCCGAGTCACCATCGAAGTCGGACGAGTCCGAAAAAGGCTGGCGCGCGATCGATTTGCATATCGTGCAACGAAGCCGCATAATCGGGCTGGAAAGCCCGATATTTACGTTCGATTGCAAAAGGCGGCTTTAGGGGGAAACGGTTCGGTTGCAGAAAGATAGACAGACGGAAAGAGAGAGAGAGAGGAGGGGAACCGTACAAATACGGACGCGGTCTCCGTCATTAATTTACAACGATGCGAACCCACCGGCATCGAGCTGCCGGGTAGAGAAAGAGAGAGAATCAGCCAGGCAGACGGGACAAGCAAGCCCCTCTCCTCTCTGCTCGACCGTAGTTATTTTCAATCACCGGCATTTACACGTCGCCTCTCGGTCGCGTTCCGACTCGGCTCCCCGATGACTAATATCGGTTGCGCAAGCTGCAACGTAAACGAGAATCAATAGAGTCATTATTTCGCTGGCCGACGCGAAAATCTCAGCGCCGCGTTTGGTCGCGTGTCCGTTTCCCACGAATCGCGTTCCTGCAATTAGTGACCAGACAATGATCCTGGCCGCGCCGCGCCGTGTCACGGAATAAACAAACGCCGTCTATCCTCGTTTAACTTACACGTCTCGATCATCACCGCTTCTTCCACTCCGTAATCTGCTATTTTTGCATCCTGTCCGCGTGTTTTTGCTCGCAGAGTCTTCGCTCTGGCGTTCCTTTTTTTAAAATTATATTTTGCTGTTCGTTCGGCTTGTTATTATGCGACGCTTAGAGACTCCGACAGTTGTGTCGATAATTTTGATAATTTTTATGAACTTTTTCCAATGTATTTCTTAATTTACCTTTATATTAAAAAAAAAAATGGTTTCCACCTATCAAAGATAAATTATTGCTAACAAAATGTTGTAATATTGCTTATGAAATACCACGTAAAGGTTGCAATTTAACATATATAGGACAGCCCACTAGGCATTTGGACACACGCATAACCGAACACAGACGTAACATTTTTCTTTCTCCGGCACAACACACTTCCTTAACGGAACATTCATTGGAATATGACCACGGTTTTGATTTTGATGACGTGAAGATGTTGACAGGGAATCTAATTTACAATGCAGATTATTATTGGAAACCATTCATATGATTAAACAACAAAGCGTTAATCTTAGGTACGAAATTTATTTATGATGATATTTGCAATGTAACTTAGATTCTACCGAAGGTTTTGGTTTTTTCTTTTTTCATGCTTCACATTTTTTATATTAATTTTTATTTTTATTTCTTATGAAACAAACGTCATGAATGTGGATGTTTTCTTTTGTTTTCAATTTTCGGTTTTTCCTTTGTACAATTTTCTACAGTGGTTGTATGTAGAACTTTATTAACAGAAGCTGTTCAGTTACGCCGTTCAAATTTGACATCTATGATTTCGAACTTCCACCGATCGATATCGGCCAACCAATCATGGAACGTCGTCGTTCTATAGGACATACTAGTTCTCACGTTTGCGCTAGCACATGTTTCAATTACGTATCTGCCACCATGGATTGAAGTTTCGTTTTCCGTAACTCCTCAATATTCTTGTAATTGTTTTCCCTGTTGTCACAGCAAGTATGTGTATTATATTTTTTCTTTTTACCATTCTCTTTACACGGCTGTATCGCAGCATTTTTTCAATTTATATTATTTATATTCAATTTATATTAAAAATAATATATATATATTATTTTTCAGACACAAAAATAGACACAAATATAGAGATCAAAACATTGAGATGAATGTTTAAATTATTGCAAATTTGCTGTTGTCTATAATTGATATGCGCGCCGAAACCACAAAATTTATTATGTATTTCTTTTTGTTTTGACTTTAACAGATCTTCATGCAAAACAAAAATAATCTGCATCATTTATATAAATTCTTCTATTAATAGCTTTAAGAGACCGCGTCTATTTTTTAGTCATACAATACTGAACAACATTCCCCACGCTATTTTTACCCGGACAAATCAAAATAACCGGTTCCCGATTCTAATTTCCCAATCACTCGATCTATAAATGTTTGATACACATACGATTCTCGACCGAATCTGCGCGCGATTTTTAAACAAGCTCGAAACAGCAACGTAAGTTGAGTGACAGTAGAGACTCTCTCGTTATTCTGACAGGATATAACAAAGCAGTGGGGTGTTGTATCGTTATCCAAGCGTGTCGCGTTCGAACAGAGAAACGTGTCCTTTTTTAATTATCTGAACCGTCAGCGGATAATTCAGTGAAAGGAAGCCGATTGAGATCCAAAAGAACTGATCGAGTGGCATTAAGAATTGGTATAGCGTACGCGACGATGTCAGAAAAAACGGAGTATGGTTTCGAGGTTTAATTTATATTCGTTTGGGAAACCGGTTATATTATCGCGAAAATGCAGGACGCCGATCGACTATGCCGGCAGGAGAAATTATTATCTCGTTTCAGACGTGTTGTCATCAACGTTGCGCGAGTCGTTTCCCGAATTAAGCTCCACCGAAAAAGGAAACCGAGAGCGGTTCTTATCGGCCGGTGTTCGAGCAACTCGTTAACGAGTGGACGCATTGTGTGACGAGACACATGAACGAACAACTATGTATATATTGTACCACAAGCGCGAATTGTTCGAACGCGTCGGTGGACATGACCAGCCCGCACGATAAAACAGCTTTTATCGGAGAGGAAACCACCGACAGTGCCGACCGATGCCTATTTATAGTAAATTTCAATCGTATCGATGCGCGGGATCGATCTTGCCCATTTGAAATTATAATCAGCCAATTAGCAAGCTTGATCGTCGTCGTGGAAATACGGGGAGAGGCGAGGCGCGCGCGGATTCGAAACGTTTCCATGACGATGCGCCGTTTGCAACCATGCCACTCGAAAATTATACTTCGGCGACCTTATTTGTCGGTAGAGAGTGTTCCTGTTTTGCTCGACGCAAAAGATCGATCCTTTAATTATACTTTCTCGTGACTTCATGAAATATATCTTTCGAAATCGGGTCCTCGGAATTGTAACTTTTTCGGAAATTGGATCGGAAGACGTTCCTTCGACAACTGCATATCAAATTATGCTGGTGTCTCGATCAGCTTCTTTGTTATTGCATGACAAAGCAGGAAGTGTCACGGTGCATGTGCCTATACGTACATTGGCTATTTCCATGACTACCACTTTGTTGGAACACATGTTTTGTTTACTTTATCTCACTGGCAACACATTAAAGAATTTTTCCACTCGCAGACTTATTTACGGAATAATCGATGTCTCACGTTAAAGCAATTTCTGTCCACGCGAAGGAGAAACGGCCAGTCACGATCAGACATATTAACCAATGTATACTACGTACATTCTTATAAATAGATTCACCTTTTTATCAATGGTACCATCAATGACAATACAATTTGCATTTTACACGAATGCGACAATGTTGTACATCCTGACAACTCCGCATTATGCAACATAATTCTATGAAAAAAAATTCTATATATTCTCGAAGCCTTAATAAACGAATGCAACATTTTTCAACACCATTTTTTAGCTCCATTAATTCCTAGTATAATATTAATTTCAAAAATGATATTCTTCAGTACCTCCAAAAATTTGCTAGAGAATTCCGATAAATACGTAACGTGAACTGGGTATGTCTGGTGCTCTCCGATATTCCGATAATTTTACAATGAGCCGGTAACGCGAGCATTTGTTAGCTCCATTAATTCCTAGCCTAATATTAATTTCAAAAATGATATTCTTCAGTAGCTTCAAAAATACGCTGGACAATTCCCATTTCGATAAATAAATAACGTGAATTGAGTATCTCTGGTGCTCTCCGATCTTCCGATAGTTTTACAATGAGCCGGTAACGCGAGCCGTATTACGCTCGGATATTCGTCGGTGAATCAGTTTTCGCAATCGGACACCTCGCGTATCGTTGTGCCCGCCGCCGCTTGTTGCACGGTCTCGATTTCTAGGAAGTCTTTCGTAATCGGCGATTAGTTTCCCGACGACATGAATGACGGAGCACAGGTCCGGTTGGTTCCCGTTCACCCATCGGGGAAACGGTTGCATTGCGTGACATTGCGTGCAGAGAGAGTTCATGCCTTATCCGCGCGCGCATCTATCGAACCGTGCGCCTGTAATTTAGCCGCGCGTACTCAACAGCCGGTTAATCGCGGCGACTAGGAGTTCTGGGAAACGCGATCCTCGTTCCCGGTAATTCTACCGGTGACTTGGCTCGCGCCTGCAAATAGCGGTGGTCCCGAGAGAGGAGAGAGAGAGAGATTCTCGGTCACGTTGCATCTCGGGGTTCACGCGTTCGAACAGCTCCAAACTAGAGTTTCATAAACTGAGCCCGTGACGTCGAATCGATTTATGCTCGCTGATAAAGCGACCGTGAATAATTAGCGAACTGTGCATCTTCGTGCGGAATAAAAATTCTCTGTATCATTTGAATATCTTGTACTCAGACAAATAATGGTTTGAAAACGTTGGAAAGTCGATTTTGATATTCTTATATTTCCGCATCATTGGGAGGTGGTGCTTCCAGGTAAAAACGAAATTAAAATATTGTTGGTTATCGTGTATAAATATACGAAGATCTAATTATGATTATATTCAAATAGGTCAGTCATGATTTTCTAAAAAATGAAACGTCAAACGAACATTCATCCCATACATTTTCTAATCATTTTTTAGCATAATTTAACCACCATGCATCCATAACGATATGCCACGGGTCTTGAAAAAGAAAAACATCTGCAGTATTATTAACGGTACTAATTGATCATGAATTATGCAGTCGATTACTCTGCATGCCTGGTAGAAAAATATTTACAGCGTAATTAACGCTGCTAATTGGCTGTAAAGTATGAGTCAGGTCTAACGTCTGTGCAACGCTCTATGCAAAATCGAATAGTGACATAAACACTTTCGAATAAAAGCCGGAAAGTCTACACAGAAATTCTAAATGTATGTCACAGAAAGCTGGGTTTTAAAAAAGACACAGGGGGGGAAGGTGACGGATGAAATGTCAGAAAAAACATTTTGCGCAAGCCGCAAGAGTCCCAAGGACCTGGCGTACGCGTCTCGCAAAGTGATTTGTGAACCCGGTGCGCCATTGCAAGGACGCGAACGCTACACGCATCCGGGCTGCAGCTTGTTAAGCTCTTCAAGGCCAGGCGGGCCCATCCTTGGAATTTTAATCAGTCCATTTGCCTATCGCTCCCCCCTTAACCGACCTTCGCGCAGCCGCATCTTGTATTCGGTAATGGCCGTCCAAAACTCGACCCGATCTACTGACTCTGTTCCTTTTTATCTTGGCACAACATCGACCGTTCTATCAGGATCCTAGGTAGACAACTAGAGCCTCGGGGCAATCGTCTGTGACCTCACCGGGATTCTCCATCCTCTTATTCCATTTCGACATATCGGCTTATCCCGTCCTCTAACTTAAATTAAGATCCCATTTTAGAATCGCGATCTTTGGTTCATTTGGGGTGATGTCTGGAGGTTGACGAAGAGGCCTCGGGCTTGGGTTAAGTCTGGATGAGACCTTCAGGTCTATCTCAAATTAAAATTCAATTTCTTATGTTCCTACATCATGGCTTGCAACAAAGTTTTAAATGATCGTCGCAATAGATCCGCCAACTATTCCAAGCTACCATGAAGACGACAACAAGATGATAGAATTACTATTGCATGTGTCAATGTGTCAAAGTATCTCGTGTTGAAAAATGAGATATAACTTCGCTGCCAGCAGGTTTGACAGCGTGTTGGAGCGTTAGCAGCTGGTTGTTGGAAGGGGAATCGGTGACGATTTCGCGAATCAAATCGTGGGAGAATCCACTACCACCCACGCTGGGTGCAGCACGCGCGAGCGACACTCGACAGACACCTGCGTACACATTCGAGGTGTATATTTATAGTCAATAAACCGTTTGTTTACGTAGCCACCGCGATTCTTAGGCGCCGTTGCATCAGTAGAAGCTGAGAGAGAAAATGAAAGAGAGAATGGAGCAAGATGCTCGGAAGAAAAGGAAGAATAACAGACGACAGTCGAAGTGGAGAGTTTCACTTGTCGCCAACGCAATTAACGATGTTTTTCACTCGTGGCATTTTTGCGCAGTTAGACGATAAAAGCCTACTCAAGCTGATTCCCTTCTGTTCGGTCCTCAATAGCAGCATTCCGAGCAATGGTAGATTCGACCGTGTAGGATGTCTCATCGAAAATGCTGCCACATGTCTGTGTCACCTCATTGATAATTGAAATGATCTTGTGTCGATACTTCATTGAATCGAGAGGCCTCGATATAAAATTGTTTAAGCTGTTCTTCCAGCTTGTAGCACAGTTAGATCTTTGTTGTTCTTAAGATGCTTCCATTGAAAATAATTTAATCAATTTATTGGCCACTTAAAATTATGATATGTCAAATATATATTCATATTAATCCTAATGTAAAGATTCATAACCTGTATGGAAAGTTACATTTAAGCTCACAATAAAAAGAAAATTAATTGTTTAAGCTGTTCTTCCAGCTTGTAGCACATTTAGATCTTTCTTGTTCTAAAGATGCTTTCATTTAAAATAATTTAATTTCTTGGCCACTTGAAATTATGTATATGTCAAATATATATTAATATTAATTCTAATGTAAAGCTTCATAATCCCTATGGAAAGTTACATTTAAGCTCATAATAAGAAGAAAAGAAATTTTGCCTTGCCATTATCAATAGGCAGCAGATCACCTAGACTACAGTAAAATTAAAATTCAGACTATCGATGAATTATCTGTAGCATATTGACCTTATTAAAGAAAGTATGAAACGTTTACTCGATCCCTGTTCGTTGCAGCTACGGTAGAACATTTTTATTGTGAATAAAGGTCCGCAGTATACTTTTAATGGATAGTACGTTTACTGTTAAATGTCAGCGCATAATGAACTTTAAATTGAAGATACACAGTGAATGTCGACACTGTGACTCGTCGATCGTGCGGCTCATCTCCGAAAAAAACAAAACGCGTGCCCGTCTGGGGCGTGGCCCGCGTATCTTGTGACGCAACCAGCGATGCACAAAAGAGAAATCACGGTTGGCAGGCCGCGAGCGAAAGATAATGACCGGTTTGCATTAGGAACGAGCTGCGCGCCGCAGATAACGCCGCGATTATCGCCCGGAGCCAGATTATTCCCGAGCCAGACGATACTTTCGCGGGGGCAATCGGGATCTATCGCGCGGTGTACACGCGTTTCTTGTTTTTAACCGATGCGACTGCTGTTGCCGCGGTAGCTTGCAGCTTTTCCTGATGCTCTGCTCCCGTTCCTGCACCTTGAACTTGCTGAGGCGACCAGAGATAATAAGCAACCACAGCTCGCGCGAGTTTCGCTTTCTTCCGCTTATCGGGTGCGAGCGAAACTTTCGCAAATCTAATCCTCACGAGACGAAAATTCCATCCGCTTCTACACAGACTTCCCCTTCCCACACTAGATTGTCATACTTTCTGCGAACATGCTGATCTTGTTGTTAAAAAATCCGAAACTCTATCCAGATAATTCTGCAATTTGTAGAAGGGTGTGTAGACAATGCACAATTCCAAGGGAATGATTCGAACTCAAAGGTATAATCTGGTCCGGGCATAAAACTAATTTCCAAAAGTTTATTAACTTCGGCGCCGAGAGGCTGACAGTCACCGGCGGCGGTGGCATCGACCAGTGTGTCTCGAGCGTGTTGTCGCGGCGGATTAGGCTTTGGCAGCGAATAGGATTTACAAGGTAGCTCGGGCAAACATATTTCGAGGGACTTATCGGTTCCCGTAACCGTGGAATGGCGAATCTCCGTCGAATCTCCGCTCGGAGCGCAATCTTCTCGCATCCGAAGTTAGATTGGCCGCATGAGGCGACTGGCTCTCTCGCTACCTAACAGAGCGTGAGTGGCAACGAGAGAGAATCGAGTCTCGGTGTCCTTGAGCATGCAGGATGGGGCGGAGGATTCGCTTCACGAATTACTTACGCGCGACGTGAGGATCCTACCAAGAGCGCAGCTGCCTGCTGCAATTTCCACGCGCGGGACACGTCTGCGTGAGAAGAGAGAATAAGGGAGAGAGATAGAGGGACAGAGAGAGAGAATGAGTGAGGAGCCTAACGGCGCTGGAGCAGGCACGCTGCGGGCCTCCTAAAGAAGCTCGCAGGTGTGCGCTAATGAGTCGAACGATAATGGAAGCCCGGCGCGAACGAGTCTGGACACAATGGCCGTGTCCGGCCTGAGAGGTGTCGCGGGAACATTTTCACGAGCTTTGGCTTTCATAACCGATCTTTCACTCAGCCCGTGAGATTCGAACGTGAAAGGTGGAAAGAACGTCGAGACGCTGAACACACATATTGTGGACTCTGCAGCAATGTGTACTCTGATGCTTTCCCAGAATTTTCCAATTTACTTGGATCTTCTGATTCCTTGCATCCTCGGTGGGTGTTGCTACCTGGAGCTCTAGGACCGAATATACATATTTGTCTACAAACCTCGGCTCCTTCATTAGCATATATGATCGATATAAATAATCATTAGAATCAACAGTTGAGGCAGTGACAACTTTTTCCTATACAGATGAAGTTAAACCTTTCCCTAATGAAATATTTATTAACCCTTAGCAGTTGAGGGATGAAGCAGATTCACCACTGTTGCTGTACCATTATTCAAAATATTGTTTATATTATTAAATATGTTGGTATCTAATCAATTACTACACATTAAAGTATTGCATGAGGTATTATATCAGTTTCATATCCGCAAAATGAAGAAAATCGTGTGCAATGAATTATTCTAGGTCGGAAGAAATGTTTAACTTTCAGCTTGAAATAGCTCAGACTGCAAAGGGTTAATAGAGAGCGTGTCAGCATTTGATAATCGTGCGAGGATCATGAAAACAATGGCGACCCCACTGACCTAGGCAACCGTGTCCTTCAGATGACCTCACCCGCGAACAATGCAGAAAGATATGTAGATGGCGAACGTCGAATTGAGTTGCATCGCGAAACGGAAGTGGACGCACGTTTGTGAGTCTACTTTCAAGTCTTGGAAAGGAATCTGCATTCGCGGAATGTCGGGAAAGATCGCGGAGGACAGGCTTGGCTCATTCGGGGGACCGGTTCTTCCGGTCGGTTTGAGATTTCCTATTAATAGGTGGCATAAGTATGCGGAATGGCATCGAACGAGACAAGACAGAAGAGAGAAAGATGAAAAAGAGAGAGAGAGAGACCGAGACAAAAAAAAAAGCGCAACTACTTTCGCGTACGAGACGAGACACAGGAGGAACAGGCGACACCGCTGGTTCGCCGATACGTGCATCGAATCGAGAACGATATCTCTCGGTTAGGTTCGCTGCGAGACGGAGATTCGTCGGTGATCTCGCTTTAATCGTATGGTAATTCCGCGAAACGGCCTGGCTAATTAACCAGAGAATCCTGCTGAAATAAATACACCCGCTTGCTCGCTCGGTCTCGGTTCGATTACGAGGTATACGCGCTGACTTCATAAAGCCCCGGAAAGTTTCCGTGAAGCTCTCTCTCTCTCTCTCTCGCCGGAGATAACGATCGTCTGCATAACATTAGCCGAGCAAAATGCACTTCGATATTCCGAAGTCTATACTGCGGTTTACTACACGCTGCTGCGAAGTTTGTAACCAGACAACGAAGGTATTGTGTTGCGAGATTACGTTATTCGAAACTGCGACATCAGTTTCAACCTGCTGCTCTCTTTAAACGAACTTCTTTCGCTAATGCTGATACTTTTGAACGCAATTATTTGACCACGTTACTGGGGGTAGCTTGGTTCACAATTGAAATTGTTGTTGCTACTCGTCGGCAGGTAATGTGTTAAGATCACGGAAGTGAATATAATCTATGCGTCAGTTATGGCCAAGTGTGATGCGTCAACCGGATACAAGATTAATACACAGAGTAGACCCCTGTATCCGTTATCACTATTTATAGGAGGAGAAAGGGTTAACGTCCTTAGAAGGTGAGTTTTTCACTAGTTTTTGCTAGTTTTCTCATCTTCGTAAAAAAGGTAATGTGTGAAGAAGGTTAATGGCATAATGATTAAGAAATAAAAATTTATTTTGTTATTTCTCAATAAGGAGAATCTGCACAAAAATTTAGAAACAAATTAAAGGAAGGTTCCTAGGTACCCTAGTATTGGTACAAGGGTTAACAGCGTGGAACGTAATTAATGTGTGTTTGCGTACAGGCGAGCAAAATCCGTAATACTGCTCGCCATCCATCTCCATTTCCTCGACATCGCCCAACAGCAAATCGACAAGGGTATAAATATTTTCGTATACTCTAGGGTCTACAGTAAGGGGCGTATGCGTGAAGGAGGAGTCTCTCTCTCCCGGGGCAATTATTTGTAAACCCGGGCGTCGAAGCCGAAATTCTTCTGTTTTCCCATGGTGTATCGGGTGTACCGGGATAATTTCTCCCTATCCATCGTGGAAGCAAAGCGATCCTCGGAGTCTCCGGAGGCGAGTAAACGCTCCGTCGCGATTACCAGGACCCCTGGTTTACACAGCTCCCTCAAATCGACGGGTTTTGCCAGTGTCGGTGACGAGTCGTACTCGACGTCGACAAAGCGGCGAATCCGTCGACAGTGCTGTACGCTGAGCCCCCCTTGGCCCCCTGTTTGGGGGAGGGAGGGTGACTGTATCTGACACACGTAAAATCGCAGGCTTTTAAGCCCGGGCCCGAGCTTCGCGGCGACAGTGTCAAAGACAGCCTGACAAAGGGGGTGTGGACAGGACTTGACGAAATAGTCGGGTGGAAAGGTCGCCGTGTTTACGGACACGCGTTCCCGCAGGGTGGCTGGCTCCCTCGGCACACAATCCAACCTCTATCTCTCTACCACCCCCGCACACCCCGTTTCTCGCCCGCTTTTCCCATGGACATCGATACTCTGACTCGATAATTCGACGTGTCGAGGAACGGAACCTATCTCTGCTGCTCGGTGTGTGTACGTCAGTGTGCGTATACACGCCGAACCCGTCTACCACGGCTTAGGACAAATCTTTCAGGGAAGAGGACAAGGGATTAGTCTCAGGAGTTCCGGTAAACCGCCGCACCGGTGGGAGACACCTGTCTTCCGTGCACCCGGCCACCAGTTCTCGACACCGAGCTGTCAAGGGGGGCGGAGGGGGGAGGCGAGATTCCCCAGACCTTGTCCGGACGTCGCACCTGATTGGCAACTCCTTCGAGAGAGCCCCCACAGGCACACGAATCGACTTCGAGGATTGTTTGCGGCCGACAGAATCCGTAATCCGCGAAGAATATCCGGATGCTATCTGGATCCTCGACATTGATCAATTAACTCTGCAGAATTTGTTTCGTCTTCTTCGTTGCCGAGTGACTCGTGCATTGCTATTGTCAATTCTCACTTCCCTATCGAAGCATCGAGATATACGAAACAGATCCCAATTAAAATTGCATCGGGATACATTTGAGAAAAAATTCTGACAACCCAATCGAACGTTCATATAAGATCAACACAGCGGAACCGTGAAAACATATTGAACGATCAAGAATAATATTCGGAGAAACATGCTGGGTTCCTCGATTTCTCGATGCTGCGTCCAATTGACCGGTGAGGATTTTCTGAAGAACGGAGTATTGAGATATTCGCGTGTAAACCGCCTTCGAAACAGACTCCGTGGGTCTCTCATCGGTGTGCATCATGCCGTGCAGCCGCCGAGGGACCGCACCATGGTGAAACTGGTTTCTAAACCCGGGAACACGCGTGTCCGTCCGAAAGCGAGGCCTGGACCGGTCTGTGTAAGCGAGAGGGGACAAAGAGGAACAAAAAATGGAAGAAAAAGAGGTAGAATAGTAGTAGTAGTAGTAGTAGTAGTAGCAGTAGTAGTAGTAGCAGTAGTAGTAGTAGTAGCAGTAGTAGTAATAGTAGTAGTAGAAGGGATCGTGATACCTTCGCTGCAGGATACGCATCAAGGACCCAGGACGAATCCCATCCAATAAGCCGAAATGGAATCAACGGATAAAGAGCTCTTTCCCGGGGACACGTAGTGCTCGCGCGAGAAAGGAAGTCGAACGATCGTATAAGGTCCTCTCTACGGTCTCGTGGCAAGGACTTATCCCCGTCGTGATAACGTGGAACGAATCCTGGGACTGTCGCGCGGGGGTGGCCAGGATTACCTGAAAACTCGTCCAGAGGTTAATCCGCTTCGAGTTCGCTCGTACGCAGTTATACGCGGTGCTAAGGGACGCGCGCACTGTTGAAACCTGCCAGGATTATGCGTCCTACGACACACACAGGCCCAACGAAACGCTCGTCCTGCGAATCACAGTCCTTGAAGCCGGCGAAACGCAAGTTGCACCCGTGTGCAACTATCGTGGGCTGTTCCGGTGCACAGACTTCGACATCCCTGCGCGTTGCTTAGGGCGCGAAACGCCCTAGTTAAAAGGGCGAGCTCTATTATCCGTATCTAGGGAGCTTTGTCGGAGAGGTAACTAGGATCAGCTTGCTCCTGGGATCTTGAAGCGTCGACGGAGCTGATTGCTCCCGGAAGGAACTGTGATTCCCTCTTGTTAGGGTTTTGATGCAGCTGTGTGTGCTTCATTTGGCAGTTTTAGAGTCCGTTGCGACTGTATTCGCGAGGATTTCGAGCTCCGCTCGTGGATTGCACCGTAGTACAGAGGCCACGCTTATTTAGGGCGATTTGTGCAGCGAGAGTTAAGCAAACAATCTGGTATTTACAATTTTCTGGTAGTATTCTAGAGCGAGGATTAGCACAGTTCTGTAGAGCACTGATGTAAACTCGCTGGGAGCAAAAACTGCAAAACCACGCCTATTAAGACGCGCCTACATTCACAGACGACAAAAATTCTCCCGTTAGGATTGTCAAAAAGAATTTAAACAGATATTTGAACTATTCCTGATAAAGGATATAAATTCGAAAGATGCTTATCTTGAATTCGCGGATGCGAGAGCCAGGAAGCCACGCCCACCGGTGGCAAGTAACGACGACGTTACGGAGGACGTATCACAATTTTCTGTGGAATGACAGAAATAAGTATCGAGCGTTTTTTCGGAAATGAAGGGGGAATGTTAAAAAGAAAAATAAAAAAGAATGATAAAAGAAAGATTGAAATTTGCATTCTGCATGGAAACGAAGCTCTTGCATTCGAACGCTCTCAACAACGGTAAAATGCAAAGAGATGAGAGCTGTGGAGAGGTAAAGAGAGAGAGAGAGAGAAAGAGCGCAGCTTTGACCAACACTAGCAGCCAGAAGCTCGCCGTTATTGCGGGCAACGGTGCAGGTAACCTTTGTCCGTCGCCTCTAATTAAAAAATTCCTTCTGGCCGGCGGGGTCTCGGCGCAAACCTGGAATCGGTCGGCTCGAAAGCCAACCGGCGCGGCGGCGCCAGCGAGTCGACTCGCTGCCGGTCGAATTGGTTTCGTAATCGCCTCCTTCGCAAACTCTCCTTCGCATAATCGCGTTACGCAACGAACACCGCGCGAGAGACAAATTTTGCATATTAAAACCAAATCGCGAAGCAACACAAAAAGAGGACACCGTAAAAAATAGAATCAACAGAGACGAGGTATGAGCCTTGGAAAAAAATCGATTTATCTTGTTTTAATCTCTTTCGGTTCGGACTATAACTACTTTCGTGTTGATTGATATACAACCTCGACGTCTGGCAAATATCAGCCATTCCTCAACCATCCGTTCTCGCCGTGGCATAAAACAGCATTTATTCACAGTTGTTTGGGATGTGCTCACGACGAATGCAAGAAACAGCAACGTCTCCGGAGAGGTAAATGCGACGTTAACAATCCAATTAGCAGTAAACCATCCTGGTCTACGCTGTAATTTACGGTCGACCATGTGCGACGCACGACGGAGAACACAAAAATCGGCGATAAACGAGAATTTACTCCACTATTTTCCGTTTTCCTTCCTGTTGAATTTAGGGAGTGGCCATTACACCAGGAAGAAACGCTTCGTTTCACTGCTGATGAACTCGTGGCCTTAAAAATGTACGATGCGACGGTCCATTACTGACAGTACTCAACTACACTTGGACCTTGCCTAATAATTCAATTGCTTGAATAAGGAAAGACAGGTATCCATTCTACTTCTCAACAGTATAGAAGACTTTCGCAAATTCTTAACCCTTAAAGTGTAAGGGAAGTCCACTCGTGCCCAGACGATTTCAAACAGTTCGTAAAATTCGCGTATTTTGCTTCGCACTATTTACGATATAAAATAATCTTGTAAATTATTTGATTTTTCTCTTCAGAAAAATTCTTTTCGGTACACCAAGATTGAAATAATCATGAGCAGGCGAAAGGAGGAAGTGTGGTAAGGAGGAACCAGGATAAGAGATTCGTGCCAGGATCGACAGTGCTTCCTGCTAGATCGGATCGCGACGACAGTCGTATGCTCCGTTCGTGTTTCGCGTCGAAAATAAAAGGTCGTGACTTCGTGGAGGTTCTCGACGAAAGAAAACCCGATGGTTCTGGTAGTCTTTAGCTTTTTTCCTTTAGACAGAAGTGACGAAGCGGTTCGATCTCTCGGAATCACGGTTCCCCGGCTCCTCGACTTTGGGAAATTGTCAGACTGCTTGACGCTCGTCTTGCGATCTACCCCGGACATGGCCGAAATTCTCGCGGAATCTTCGATGCGATTCACCAAATGAATTCCGACTCTCACTGTCACGGTTAAGGGGAGCCCTGTTCTTCCCCGGCTAGACGGCTGCATTATTCATTTATACGGCCGACATTGTTCGCCTCTGACACTGTTAGAATATTCCTCGTAGAGTCCTGTGGCTCTGCCAGAGCTAATACAATGGCTCCGGGGGTGGTTAACCCACCCCCACCCCCCGCGAACAACGAAGCTTTGAAGGAAGAACGTCAAATCGTGAAAATTCTCTGCCTCTGCGCCTTTCCCCCCATCGTTCCCTCGGCTATTATACTCGTAACGTTCGTTTCTGATATGGAAATGGGTATTAACACGACAGTTGAACCTCGCCCTCTCACGGTGATTTAGATAACATTCACGGCGCCGCACACCTTCTTATCAGTTCCACCGTTAAGTGCGAAGAAAGTGTGTCGCTGATCATGGTTGCTATAGTCGCAGGAACTACGAAGAAATCAAAATAAACAGGAAAGTTCCGATCGATGGGATAGAAAAATTATGGAAACGCAGGATATACTTGTAGGAAAGTATTTTCGTTCGTGAATCAACAAGTTTATCTCCAGTGGCATAATCAAGACATTTCTATTCAGATTTTGTGAGAAAATTTATAGAAATTCATATGTTCATAGTTCGAATAGTGTGCGATTCGTTTTCAATTATTTAAAAGCGCAAGCCTTCCAAGAATAAAGTTATCAATCTCTGAAACAATTACCTCCACGAAGCGAAGGTTACGTAGCACAAATAATTATCAAGGAACCTCCCTCTTTCCGTTTACGACGCAGCATTCGAAGACGTCGTTTCACGAGCTTCACCCGCCCACGCGTCCATTTCGCTTGACGATTTTTTTCTTGGACCGCATAGAATATAGAAGGGAACCTCTAATGACGTAAAACGATCCACTGCAACGGCTTTCTTATCCATGGCTCGGCCCCGTGGGTCAATGTCGTCGTTAACGGGCAAGGTTTATAGCACGCCGAACAACGCAACAACATTTACGGTTTCTCGAATAACGAGCAGATAATGCCGTATTTATTTCTCTCGCTCCACGCTGTACAGCTCGGGAAAACAGCAGATTGCAGAAGTTAACCCACAAATGAACCGAGCGAGTTATATAATTAGGGGGAGTGGTGTAATCTCGCGAAACGGCGATTATTCAACCGATAGAAAACGGCCAAGCCTGTTATCGGGGCTAAGGCATTACAAGCGGGTCTTTTGGGCATTGAAACCGCGATAAGATTCAATTTTCGAGTGTCCACTTAACAACAGCTTCATTATTCAACTGTTCCCGCTCGTTTGTACGTTTCAAGCCAGACAAACTCTTGTTAGCGAACACTTTCGTCTGTCTCTCTCTTTTCCCCCCTGGTTTCGAACTTATATCACCGGAGTTTCTATATCGGTTGACGTTTGTTTCCGATTCCCGAATGTGGCCGCGGCGGGAGAACCGGTCCAACCGGTTCCATGGACACATTTCGCGCGAACGAGATAAACATTTTTGCCGGATAAAACGGCCGTTGCGTATCGTCGAGAGAGCCAGCCCCGACAGGGGTTTATTTATCGGTGTTCGAGAAAGAAAGGCGGAGAGACACGCTTAGTGATTTCCTCGATTGCGAAATTCGAAAACGGACCCGATGAAAATTTACCGAGAGAAGAAACACACGATTCCTCGGGGTACACGGAGCGCGGCTTCGTAGAGAGAGGGAGAACCGTGGACGTTCATGAATGCTAATAACGCTCGGGAAGGCGAGCCGTTCCGCGGCGGCCTTATACGGTCCCGCATTTGCATAAATTTGACAAACAGCTCGTTACGAATTCGACGACGGCTGCAGCGGTGCGAGTTACGCGCGGCCCGGAGCGGATTCGAAAAACTCGAGCCCTAAATAAAAGCGGAAGCCCGGAAAGCCCTTTCAAAAGCCTTATAGACAAAATTTGTGAGAGGAAGATTGCAAAAAACCGTGATGAAAAAAAATATTAAAAAACTATTCGGAGGTAGGTGGTTCTTCTTTATCAACGAAGATTGGTGATTCCCGAGCAAAAATCACGATGTAACGACGAAAACGGGCCTGTGGGCCGAAGGGCTGCGAGGAAGGACGAGTTCGGGGATTGACCCTGAACCCAGATCCTTCGAGACCGCCCCAAGGATAGCTTAAAGACGACGTGGCGAGGTACACGCTCGAGGTATCCGTTCGCGAAGGTATATACTCCGTGGACTGGGTTGAATCTTTTTCAAAAGAATCGTCTTGCGTTCGCTCTGTCTTAATTAAAT
Source organism: Lasioglossum vierecki (assembly GCA_028455595.1). NCBI lineage: Eukaryota > Metazoa > Arthropoda > Insecta > Hymenoptera > Halictidae > Lasioglossum > Lasioglossum vierecki. The sequence goes on along the minus strand of CM052335.1, from coordinate 23,784,370 downwards.
TCTGCTGGTAATACTCGCGGACCCCCCTCGTCGACCGAGTCCAACTAAATTTCCGCGTTATTATCGCGCTCACCCGCGTTGCTTTTCTTTTTCTCAGCGCAGCGCAGCGCGAGCCGACAGCCATAAATAGAGAGAGGAGGATCCCTTCGGCCGTGGTTTCCCTTATTAAAAAACGCCTTCCGCGTGCACGATCCTCGACGAACATTGTATCCTGTCTCTCTCGCCGTGTTTTTCCATCGCGAACATAATTCGAACGAGCGCACCCGGTTGGTTAAGGATTACGGTTTTCCTCGAACGAAACACGTCGGGCGAGAGCGCTCTGGAAACTTTCCGAAGGGATTAAACTTTATTATATCCGGCGGCCCCCCGTGCGGACTCGAAACTCACCCCCGACCGACCTCCGTACGGTTATTATTAACCAGGCGACTTCATTATTAGCGCATTTTTAACGAAGCAATTTCAACCGCCTTCTTCATCTGGCTTCTTCTTCTTCTTCTTCTTATTCGAGGACAAGCGACACGGAGAACCTTTAAACGCTCGAGATTGCCAGCAGACACTCGCACACTCCTCGGAAATTCCATAAAAAATTTTAGGATAATTCTCAAACCATTTTTGATATACAGTATTGGATATTATAAATATTTGAATGTTATTGGCGCGCTGATACGATCATTCTTGACAATGGTTAAGCTATTTTGCAAATTTACATAAAATATTTCGACGTTTCGATCCACAATTTGGATCATTTTCAAGAAACTTATTTCATTATAATTACGTCTGTAAGAATTCGTTTCTAATTAATACATGGTTGTTAGACCAAAGGCAGAAAAAGGAAACAATACCTTAAAAACTCAATCAGCAGAGAAACGGTATTGGACATTGTCTATCAAAATGACAAACTTCTCATTTCCTCAGAAGTGTTCTTTGAAGACCATCGAAAGGAACTTTGCAATTATCGCGACTGCAAAGTTTGTGTCAGAAGCTCCACACGTCACGCGACCTAGACGCGAAACCCCGCCTCTCGCATAATTAAATTCGAACATATCACCATCGTCTAGACGGGCCACGACACAGTAGACTTACGAAAGTGCCGCCGGTGTGTCTCGAATACACATGACAGGAGGCCGCTCGTTTTTCTTAAATATTTATCACTCGGTTTCGGCCACGTAGATCGATATCGTAATTTTCGCGCGTAGAAAACAACTTTCGTCTGGCCGTGATCTCGCGAGGCGGTACTTCCGGTGCTAACAATCACGCGAACGCACACGACCAGCTTAACCCTGACATTTCGACTCGATTATTATGCATTCGAAATTGACGAAGGGTCACGTCGGTGTCGCGACAGCTATTCGTGTCGAAATTAACTGCGAGTCGTTCTCTTTTTATGATAAATATGTCTCTTATTTCGATCGTATTATTATCGTTAAACAAAATAATTTTAATGCTTTCGGCGCAAACAGTTCGATCAATTTCTACATCAAATAAATATAGCTGAAAGAGGCATGAAACGTTGTGATTCGAGTGTGAACCTAATAACGTTTCTCTTTTTATGTTGCATACAGAACCGCTTTCTACAAATTATTCTGAATTATAGTAACTTTGAATTGCGTTGGAGCAGCGTCTCGAAGATGGAGAATGGTTTTACCGTTACAGTTCATCGCAATCCGTGACTGACGCCACGTTTATTTCATCGAGAACGATTCAACGATTAATTGTCTCATTAAACGTCGCATTTTTCCTGCGACGGACGCCTCGAAGCACGCACACGTGGATTTCAAATTAGGAACGCGATCGAGGGGAGCGGAGGAAGCGGATCGGTGATTCGCAGCCTCGCTGCTACTTCCCGTTACCAATTATCGCGCGATTAAACGCGATCGTGCGAGCGTAATTCGACAGCGCACCGCCGGCTGCAATTTGCCTCGTTACGCGTTCGCCTGAGCCGCGCGCGGGCAAAATTAAAGAACAATGCTACGGAGGATTTCCAGAAACATTGGTGATAGCGGGTATCCATCGATCCGGCGAGATCGAGATAACGCGAGCTCGAACGTACACTATCATTTTCAAACCGGAAGATCGTGTACGAACATCGCCAACCTGCTCGGTCGAGAACTTCCCAGTTGAGCAATTTTTTTTCTATAAATAATCGATACATCTTTGTAGAAGCTTATCAGAAAGATAATCAGATAGTGTATTAACAACTCCGTAAAATTTCATTAAGACACCTTACTCGGTTCGGTAAAAATAAATTGGTAAAGTACACCCTCTCGAGGCGATCCAAGGAACGGAAACACGCAAAGAAACCTCGTTTGCATACAGTGATCTATGCGGCACCGAAGGTCAGTGTCCACTCTAATCTGCAGTAGGAGGCGGCTACAGTTCACTCTAATCTCGTGAATCTTTCCGAGTAAACGCGTTCGCGAGCAACGACATCCGTTTCCCCGTTCGGAAAAGCAAATCTCCCTCTCTCGTTCTCTATCTTGGTTTACCTGACGCAGCAGCGAATCCGAGCTGCGCAGATATACAGCTTTTATCGTTATCTCCGGTAAGCTCATACCGTTGCATCTCCGCTGTGGAACCTTAGATCGTCAACGCAGAGATCGTTTGCAGGTGCGCGACGAACGCCGCGAGCAAATTGCGGATCTCTCGACGAGACGAAAAAATCTCTAAGTTATTCGAACGGGTTTCCCCATCGAACCTTGGGGGAGATATTCTAAAGAATTTGGGAAATTCTACCACGAAACTCTCCCTTGGACGATATGGAATCCTGAACTTCGAATTAAATTCGAAAACGCGCTTGGAATTCACCAGCGACTCTCCGTGGGAATCCTAATCTTCTTTGTCTCGTTTTGATCCCCACCTTTGAGATTTCTATCAACGGTCGTAACTTAAGATAATCATATTAATTATTGACTTTGGGGAATGTGGTGGGGTTCTTGGTCTTCACGAGTTTCCGCTAGAAAATTTTATATTCTAAAATCTGTAGTCAACTTACGAGGACGAAGGTCCGCTTCAGAATGAATATACACACTCGTGCTTGTAAAATGCACTAATTTTCTTCCATGGAGAAGAAAGACAAGGGTGCAAAGTACTCGAGTCCTCAAGGATGAAGATTTTCGAAAACTGTTCTCGTTGGTCGTCGAAGGGTTCTATTTCGAGCAAAAGAGGCGGTAAAGTGTCTCGGGCGCGAGTATCATCGTGTATTTCATCGTTAAGAGGTTCTAAGAGGTTCCCGTAATTTATCTCGGCCGCGGAGGTCTCCCCAAAACTTTCCCCGAGGCAGATCTTCGAATTACGGCCGCGGTTGCTATACTTTCGAGGTGGCTGCGAAAGAGAGAGAGAGAGAGAGAGAGAGAGAGAGAGAGAGGAGATGCGTATTTGTATACACACGTCCTTGTAAAATTTCTAAGAGCGTTTCCAATATTTCTATTATCCCAGGTGGCCCACCCCCTGTGAGACGCATTCTTCTGGCCCTATCTTCAGCTAAAAACTGAAATATTAGACTGCGGTGTTGTTGCATTCATGACAAAATGGAATAAATGAGATTACAAACACTAAGAGAGCTACAAGAATTGCAGAACATCTCAGGAGGGAAAGAAGGACTCGAATAATCAATTACAGTATCAAGATCGAGAGGACAAGCAAATACGGTAAAACTCGGTAAACGTCCTCGAACTATCAAAGTCTCGGTAACAGCCTCGAAACATCTTATAACTCGAGTGTACGCTTACAGCGTGACAAAGTATACGCCGGAAACGCCCTAATGAGATCGTAAAACGCGAGAAAATAAGTCAACCGGCTCCCTCGCGAATATAATTCGATACGAAACGACGATACGACGACGGGGGGTTGCAGGGAAACGAATTCAAAAGAGAGAGAGAGAGAGAGAGAGAGAGAGTAGAAGAACCGAGGGGGTGGTTTTGTACGCGGGTGCTGCTGCTGCTGCTGCTGCCAGCGTAATTTATTTTTGGTTAAAACGTGAGTAACGCGCGGGGGACAAACCCTTGGCTCGTCGCACTTCAGTGAAAGTGGGATTTATAGGTCGCGTTGCGGCGCCGAAATGTCTCTATATACGTGCGCCGTTCGCAACGAGAGGGTGATTGGAGGGTGGGGGAGAGAGAGGAGCAAAGAAAAAAGCGAATCACGAGCGCGGCATAAATTCGAGACCCCGGAAAAACGCCCGGCGAAATATCAGCGTCGCGTTCCGGGGTGGTTCCAGGGGGATGAAATCGAAAGTGCGCCACCCCCTTTGTTCGGAGACGCGTCTCTCCAGCGAGGAATTTGTAATTCGATATTGTTCCCCGAATATTTCTTCCGAGGAGCTATTTTATTGAGCCATAGAGCAGGCTGGAAACATTCGAATGAAATTCGTGTCTTGTTCAGTTGTATATTATCAACCCCTTGCCTCGCAATATCGTATCAGATTCGTGATGAAATTTCCGACGAAAGAGAAAACTCGATTTGTAGGTGTAAGTTTCGGTTGTATGCAAAATAGAAACAGAAAAACGTTTTAACAAAATTCCTGGAAGTATAATGAGGTTTTCAGAATTTTGAGGAGTCCTCGCAAGTGGACGACAATAGCGGTGCAACGATAACAAGAGAGGAGGATATGCGAGCCATTGGAGAGACCGTTGAACGTCCTCGGGATATTTTCGAGGGCTGAGGATGGGATCGTGTGTGCCGTGGGCCCCTCTTTTCGACGACGCAACAAGAACCAGGCCCGGTGGAGGGCTTTTTAACAACATTCCCGGCGCTCGGCCTGTTTAAATGCATCGCGGTGGCGTGATTCCATGCAGTTGGCCTTGGAGGCTGCTAGAGCGTCAAGCTCCTCTCCTCACCCGCTGGCCCCGAGGTGCTGGCCACGGTCAAGGCTACGGGCACCCTCTCACTCTCTTCCTCTCTCTTCCTCTTCATCGTCTTCTTCTTTCTCCGCCTCTTTTCATTCGCGCACAACATCCACCGCTTTATCCGACCGACGCGAACAAACACGCGCCACATACACAACACACAGACGTGCTCTCTCTCTCTCTCTCTCTCTCTCTTTCTCCCTTTCTCACCGGTTTTCGCTATACAACGGCCATAGTAGAGAGAGAGCCGAAAACTCGCCCGCTGCGTTTCAACGCACGTGAACCTGCGGAGTATCTGCCCACCGACTCGCATCGCCGCACCCGCCCAAAAACCAAGACCCCGCTGGCCGCCCCTATGCTGTTTCTCCTTTTGATCGTGATAACGAAACGGGGCGAATTTCTGGCAGCCATCCACCGTGATATGCCAGACTCCCAGCATTTTTTACCAGCCAGAACGAATAATTTGCATCCCACAAGAATTAATGGGGGCGCGCGATCTGCGGACATGGAATGGAAAATTCTGACTCTGCCAGGAACCGTCCGACTGTACACAGTACTTGCAAAATACCCCTTATTTATCTCGTAGTTGAATACTTTTCGGACATTTCGATTATTATGGTGGAGAATACTGGATTTGAAAATGTGTACGTCTCTCAAACTAATCCACAGTACCCAGCAGCTCGGAGGCAAAAAAAGCAAGGTGGTGTTCAGATACGAAATTTCCGAGGTTAGAAATAAAAGATCAGATCGAGGGTGGGTGAGACATCGACTCGGTGGAAAACAAATAGAAATAGGACAGGTTCGAGGACTGGATCTAAATATAGGATACGAGTAGTGTGTATAAGATGGTTGTGGTGTTGTGTGTGGGACTGGTCGTCGTAATCGTCCTGTTCGCCTCCCTTCGTCTTCGCCTTTCGTTGAACCGGGCCGCTCTTCTCTCCGCAATCTATACACACCTAAACGGACACCTCTATAATACATACTATAGAACACGACCCACGCACCCGAGAGGAAACGGACCCCTGTGTTCATTCATATCCTAGCGGAACGCGCGTCTGGAGAGTTTCTTACCGCGATATGTGACCGGGACAATTGACTTTTCTTCATTCCAGCCGACCCCTTTATCTCGCCATTACTCCCTGAAAACAATAGATTGGGTCGCGGACTCGATATTCACCCTCGATCGATAACACTAGGTTCGACTTCTCTACACATGTGCGTACCCGACACGCGATGTAATCAATGAACCGGTATCTGTTTTGGGATGTTGTCGAGACTCCATCTTCGCGAAACCGACTCTCTGTTTTGCATAATTCCTTTCCCCGATTCTTTCCCTCGTGGAAGAGAAAAACAGTGTAACATCATTTATTTTAATGTGGTTGCATTAACAGCTAGATCATTAGTGACCACATAATTTACAACCAAAAGTGTTTTACATGTTACTTGTGGTGAGGGTTACAGTTAATAGGGTAACTGCACAAGTGAATAAACATTTAAGAAATAGTTCAGGAAGATATTTTATTTTTAAAAAAATATGTGAATTAAAGGAATCTCATATATGCCAAATGGCTCCCTATACTTCATTTGTCAAAAATAAATGAACAGAAATAAAATGAAATTATTATTATTTTTCTTTATTAAACGTAAAATAAAAAATATAAAAAATACCAGTCAATGAACGCTACATTATTGTAATTATTAGTAATAATTATTGTTGTAGTACTTTTGTTGAAATATACAAAAACGTTCATTTACTGGTGCCCGTTTATTCACTGCTGCAGTTACCCTAGTTATAATCTGATGGGGAGTAAAAAATGTGAATTTATAACAGTTTATATAAATCGATGGAATTAAAAAAGAGAAGTGCGACGTCATTCTTTGGAACGTAGTTCGCAATCAAGAAGTGTCACACACGTCATTCCTATTCGGTCTACCCAAGATATTATTCAGATACTTATTTATTAGTCGCTAACGTCACGCATACGCTAAGTACAGCTGGATTAGCATTCTACCGGGGACTCCGTGTTGCAGATTGGAATAAAACAGTCTGATTTCAATGAGAGCTAAAAAGTGAACGTGTCTCGACACCGCGCGAATCTTGCGCGCGTCTCCTAGACACTCGAGTGGCTGGAAGAGAGGAAGTAGCTGTAGACGGTCGTGGATTTATGAGAGATCGTCGGAGCGGAAAGGATTTTCGATATAGTGCCTTTGTCGAGAGTGTCGCGCGAGAAAGTTTAGCCGCGGGGGGGTTGAAGATCCGCGCGCGCGCACGAGGGTGTTAAGCGAATCAACGTGCATATTCCGTATGGAAAGCACACGCTTCCGTTGCTTCCTTTATAGCGCGATTTCGAGGCTCGTATAAAAAGGCAACCGGAGGAAAGACGGAATATTTTCATTTCTTCAGGGGCAGTGTCGTCTCTTGCGTTCGCTGCGTATAGACGGCTATAAATAATCGTGGAGAGAGAGAGAGAGAGAGAGATGTTTCGCGAAATACTTTCGCTCGAGGAGCCAGAAGGTTGGAGAACCCAGGCGAGAAAGGGACGAAAAAGCTCTCGGGAAGAACGAAGGAAATGATGAAAGAAATAAGACGAAATTGGCGTGAGAAGAGTCAAAGAAAGAGAACAATGTTAGCCTCGTGTATCGGCGACGACGTTTTCGGCTGCTATCACGCTCGAGCGCGCAAAGATCGGCGAGACTAGAGGAAACACGCGACAGTCAGTCAGCCAGAAGTTTACGCTTGATTTCAGCCTGTAACTCAATACCCGCTCGAATCCTTCAAAGACCGGGCGCGACCGTAAACGAGATCTAAGTCGCAGATAGTGGACCGGCAACCGACAGCGCCACCGCCTCCCCACCCCTTGTTTTAGTATGCTTTGATGCTCCCGGTTATGAAAAAAAACACGGCTCCGACGCTTTGAGGCGCCGACCACTTGCTCGCCGATCGGGACAATGTTGTCGCACGCAAATCGAACTCAAACGAACCGTTCGGACTCGGCGCTTATTGATCCGCGATCAATCGAACGCCGCGTCGATTATCGCACGGGATCGTTCATTTTATGAACAACAATAGCAATGCGTACGCGGAACGGAATGCGTTTTGTATCGAGGAGGATCGATAGAACGGCAATTATCGTTACATAAAAATGTACCGGCGCGATTCGAGGACGCGGTTCAAGGTCGCGTTAGTCTCTAATTACTCGACGTGGGTTCGATTTTTTACAGGGATCTCTACGATCTCGAAGCTGCGTCCATTTCGAGATTAAAGCGTGACACGTTTGTACACGAAACCGGCGCGCTGTTCGTGTGTTCTCGCGTTTATCATTCTTATCGAGCATCCGCGCAGCGCCACTCTCAACCCGCAGGGGCTTTCTACCTCGAAAAGAGACACGGGCACCCGTTCGCGAGGGAAACAGAAACGAATCCCGTTCGCTGCATCCGGCGTTATCGCGCTGCGGCTTTTGGAACTGTAGAATAAGAGAGAGAAAGGATCACGCCCTACCAACATTCTCGAAGGTAACCCTTTCTTTCCGAGAAAAGAACGCGAGAGCAAGCGCGCAATTTAGCCAGAGATATACGCCTCCGAGGTGAATAGGTCTCGTAACTTTATCTTTCGCGGTAACCGCGATTCGAAAGAAGCGCCTCTCTTATCGACGTCATTGAACGCGACCACCGAGGCCACAGAGCCGAGAGCTACGCCGGCGCCGCCGCGTGGGAGAGAAACGTGACCAATTTGATAAGGGATCGCGATAATTGTATTCTTACACGTAGACCTCACAGGGAGACGAGTCATCCGTATCGTGACCGTGAGGCCAATTATTGTTTGTAACGACCTCCTGCCACCACCCTGTCCACTTATAGAACTGATAGATCAAAGAGCCAGAAAGTACTGTGCGTAATTGCGGAGGCGTTGCCTACACCGAATTTTCATGTTCCTGCGAGAAAAACCTCGGAAATTGATCGTCGGCAGATCGGGTATCTTTATACATGTGTAAAAGTCTTGTTCGTCTTTCTAGAGAGTATTAACCTTGTGTAGGTAGACCGAGTCGTTCCTTAAAATTACACATTTGTATACGGAAGAGAAGGAGGAGAGACAGTCAGTTTTAATTTTTTTGTTAATATCAGTATTCAAGTAGAGACTTGAACAAGTATCCTACAATTTATCAAATTTGTTAAATTTAAACAATGCATTTTTTTATAAAAAATGTTTACAGCGATGTATAGTTGTACCTACGTCGCTGTCAATATAAACGCGTGCAGTTTAAGTAGAAACGGTCTGTAGTGGACAGACGCTCCAGCATGATAGAAATTCAATATGTAATAGCATTTTCGCAAAGACAATTCGATAAAACTGTTTTATTTGAAATTTTTCCTGTCTTTGGATTCTGGAATAATATTGTTGAATTTTTGAGAAACGGGATCAAGGCGAAAGAATGACTTTGAACCGTGTGCTAAAGGGATCTTCATTCGGTATGCTATCTTTAATTCAGTGGGGTCGCCGACTGTGTACTCGAAAGTGTCATTCAGTTAGACAGTAAACTATGTTAGCTTCGTGTAGATCCATTCAACTTCTGAAGGCAAATGGTAAAGACTTTCTGTCTGTCATTAACACTCTCGACGTTTTAATGAATGCTACACAATTCAAACATCTTTTAAATGATTCAATGTTCTCAGTAACGAGATGATCTACTGAAATATATCCAGATTCAACTTTGCTGTCATCAGACAGTCGAAGATGAAACAAAATGATCATCCCTCTGCCGACATTTATTTTCTCAGTTGTATTTATCCTTCGATCTTATATTGGAAGCTATAAAAGGTTAATTGCAAGGTGATCAATTAACCCCTTGCCGTAACATTTTCTTTGCAATTACAGTGATTGAAACAACGTCTTTATCCTTGAAAATTCTTCGCAGAAGAGAGATAAATATTTATATTTTTCGTATGTCTACATTTATGTTACTACTTAAATATTGATTTCAAACAAATCGAATTCAAGGTTTTGACAAAAGGACAAACACCGCAGAAAAAAGATTCAGGAAGCAAAGGAGAATATACAAAATCAATAGGTAAAGCATCGGTAGTCGATTAATATGTGCTAAGAAACTCACCGTGCTCGATCGCTGAAGAAGTCGACCTTGCTCTTCTTCTTCATGATGGCCTGTGGTTGATGCAGTGGGCTGACGCTCGGTTCGGACGTGGCAGGAGGTGAGCTGGACCCGGTGCTGGAGGACAAGGATCCAGCCCTGCCGCGTCCGTTTTCGATCAACTGAACCTCGGTGGTGCCGCGTCCATTCGCGGTTACGTGATTCCCATGGCTTGGGGGTCCAGCGGACACAGCTAGAGTGGGTCTGCTGTTTTGTCGGTTGCGTCGTTTCTTCTTCTTGGCCTCGTTCTCGTCGGGCCGGTTCCCAGGAGCGTTTCCCCCGGACCCGGGTGGCATCCAGTCGAGGTCCTTTTTGAGGTGGCCGCGTCCGCATCGGCATCCGCAGGCCTTGAACGCCAGATCGTAACCCTTCTTGGTCCAGAGGTTCTGGTGGCGTTGCCGCTCGGACCAACTGCGTGCTCTGCCGCAGCTCTTTAAGTAGGTGAGCACCGTTTGCTCCCAGGCGTCGAAGCATTCGCGATGCATGAATTGTCCTACGGGGCAGCTGTCGTTATTACAAGACACCTTGACAGTGTCGTGCAGAGCGATCAGCCGAATCAGCGCATCACCCCGAAGACACTCGCCGGTCGGCGTGCAACAGCGGGTAGTCGCTTGCGTCTGTGCCAGCAGGTTGTTGTTCTCCAGAGTATCTAACCCGCCTCCAGCTCCGCCGTTCTCCAGCAACGGACCACCGTGGCCGTTCGCGTGACGACGCGGTGCCATCGCCCCGAAAATCCTTGAACCGTTTGCGATCACCGTAACCTCTATCTTCGCTCGGCTCCTCTTCCCAATCAACTCGGAAATCGTATACAAGAAAAACACTCTGGCCGGACGAATCGCAGAAAAAGATCCTCGGATCAGGCTCGATAAAAGATACACGATCTTTCAGAGACAGAACCACTATTCCCTCATCTTCACGCAATTCCCGCGTCTCGCTGGTCCTTGCTCACGCACACCCAATCATCGATCGATTCGATCGGACGTACTCCCCGCGGGCAAAAAAAACAGCTTTTATTTTGAACAATCCCTCGATGATCGAATAACAAACAGACACAAGAGGCAGATCCACGCGCGACCGTCCCGGAGGATCTCTATCTCGTGGGCGTTGAGCGTGCACCAAAGTCAAGGTCACCGGTGGTACCAGTCACTATACCAAGAGAGACACGTCCAACGAGGACAAGGGCGATTCAGAGATGATCGTAAACGTAGAGTTCGATGGACGATGATCGTGGTCCAACGTCGTGTGGCAGCTGGTCCCGAATGTCAGGGTCACCGAGCGCTAAGCGCGCGCGCACCGCTCGAACACGCAGAGTTCCTCTCTCGCGACGAGAGCGCGTCTCCAGAGCCCGGCCGGTTCGAAACGATTGACTTGAAACGACTAAATGCGAAGACGAAGTCTAAGACAAAGAGCGAAGACAGTTCTGTCAGCGCCGGGTTCTCGTTCAGGGGTGTGTATATATATATATGTCGGTGGATATATGTGTACGCGGGGGTGGGATAAAGCAACAAACAACACACCGAGGCTCCTCGTAACTTCTCTGCTCTCCCGTTTTTGCTCGCGGCGGCCACGCTGACGGAGAGAGAGTCCACGACGACAAAACACTAGCTCGCACGTAGGGTGCACCACTCACTGAGCGCCGGCGACGACGACAGCGTGCCGGTTGCCCTGGCTCGGCGCGCGGCCGAGCGCGAAAGTGAGGCCCCATTGGGTGAAAGCGAAAGCACCGTGGTGGGGGTCACGGCTAGCGCGCCAATCGATGCGCGCCGTTCTCGTCCCTCCGACGGGCGCACGCCACCGCTCCGTAATTTCCTCCTTCTCGCGCTCACGCGGATCTCTTCCTCTCTCTAACGGCACGCCGGCGCTGCATACGCGAGCGCGCGTTTTACTTTTCGAACGCCGGCCGACGAGGCCTCCGCGAATAATCCCCGCGACGCGTGTGCGCGCACGTACGTGCACGAACAGAGGACGTTTACACCGACGGACCGGCTTCCCGACGTATAAAATACGATGTCGACTTATTTTTTTTTACTGTTTCTCTTATTCACGTTTTTTTTTCTTTCGATTTTCATGAAACATCGATCCAGTATTTTTCACGCGAAGATGTTTTCGACGATTTTGAAATTGCCAGTTGGTTTTCGCGGTGAGGGTGGGCATTTGGAACATTGATTTTGATTAGACATTTTTTGGAGAATCGGATTTGTGTCAATGTATGCATATTTTCTGCGATAACGTTGTTGAAGCATGTCAATATTGACGAAGAATTTTTTACCGACCGATTTTGAATGTGCACGAATAAATAAAGTTTTACACTGGAGTTGGAAGTGTACACCTGGCAACTCGATTATTGGCACACAGTTCGGAACGAAGATAAATTTTGAAACTGTACGGATGTTGCATAACGTTTAACTTCGTTAAATGCACTGCAGCTAACCGTTGAAACTACAAACACGTTTTGCAAATAAATTTACCGTTTCACGATTTGCAACAAACGTAGCGAAATCTCGTATCATCGGTCTCGTAATTTTTTAATACGCCGCAACAATTCGTCGTTCTCAGTACTGGCTCTCGGCATTAAATATAATAAAAGTGATTCGAATTTAACTTGAACTTCGAATTTGTCCGTCTCTAGACAAAAATATCTCGTGTAGTAAATTCTCGAGACAACATTGCGCGGCTCGAAAGTTTTCGCGAGTTTCTCTACGAATCAGCTCCCGGCTGTTGACGTTCCGCGAGAAGAAACACGGCGTACGTGTCCCATTCAACGTACATATGTATATTTCTAATTAGCAATGACACGAAGCATTCTCCTTAATCAATTACACGTTGACGCGTGAGCCTAATGCATATGAATTGTTGTTCCTTTTTTTCTTGAGTGACCTTCGCAGATACTCGAGGTTAATTTGATTTAAATGTACCGCATTGTTCGTGTATGCAACATTGTATGCCGCATTGCTGCCATGTCACGGAGTTCAAACGTCAAGATAGAATCAAATAAAAACACCGCTGGTGTCGTTGTACCGGATAAAAATGCGAAACGCTACGATAAAATCGTATTATTATTATTATTATTATTTATTATAGACGGACAAAAGCCCTTTTTACAAAAGTATTTACAAAGGAAAGAAAAAAAGAGAAATATACGAGACTAATTATCTAATAAGAAAGAAGGGACATGCGCGAAAAGACAACAAAAAAGAACAAAAAATACTGGTAAGATCGATAGGTATTATCATATAATTCTGCGTAGTTGCATTTTAAAATTTTGCAAAGATTCAATGAAAAAATCAATATTATTATAAATAGTACATGATTAATTAATCCATTAAGTGTTTGATAAGCCGCTCATGTTCTCAGTTCACGTTCCGGTACATAAAAATTGATTTGCGCAAGTAGAGCATTGATCGCATTAAATTCAATCATTTTTATTTATACATTCCCTGGCGAACTATTCCGCTGAATGAAATTTCTAGCAGATTTTCCATTCGAACATAACAGTTGGCTCTCAAACGGTGGCCAAGCCTTCAAAGGTTCTACTGTTGTAAAAACGGGGTAAAAATGTGCAGCAACGCGATCCTAGTTCGGCGAGGTCGCAGAGACTAGCTGGTAAGGTCTCGGGATACCTATCTGTCTTGTTTTCACGGGCTAAAAGCACGAGACACACCTTCGCCCTAAAAATTAAACGTCAGTCTGCTTTGAAGCGACACCGTGTGTCACGTGGTCAGTAAATATCCAGCGACCGGTGAGACACACCGTGGTGAGCTCTCTCTTTCTCTCTCAATAGCAAAGCTTCTCTTTTTCCCGTATGAGACTCCTGGCTGGTGTGTACCTTCGTTTCGAGCGGGCTACTGGTATGAAACGGTTACGTGTCTCGCGAGGTGTAAATATTTACGCCCCCCTGGCCCTTGGGTATATTACGTCGGAATTCTAGAGAGAAATGGTTGCGGTTCTTTTTGCACCGCGGCGACTATACTACACGGGCCGTGCCTCTGATCTCGCCGGAACGAGCGTGTTTCCTTTCCTGCGCGCTTTAATCACCGCCTCTAAGCAAATTTCACGGACAGATTCGATCAAATGCAAGTCACATTGCGAGTTCAACCCTCGAACGATCGCGCGACCTTTGGCTATTCCCGTTGATGGCAAGAAAACGGAAGAAATGGAATAGATTTGCTTCGCGTAAACATTTTATTCTTATCTGGCAGGTTCAAATTTATCAGAGAACTTTCTTTTTTTTATTTATAAGCATTATCAGAGAACTTTAGAAATTATAATAGCGAGCAGACTAAGTACTTTTGCAAGATACAAATGTTGCCTTTTAGGCACACCAAGTGTGTAACTATTTTACATTACTTTATAAAATGGAACATGGACCAAAACATTTCCATTTATACAACGAACGTACCCTAATTCCTAGCAGTAGCCGGTTCCACTATACATAATCTGTTCCACTGAGCCTCATCCCGAGAAAATATACAGTCACCCGAAACCTTTAAGAGTCTCGCTCTTTAAGAGCCTGAAGAAACGACGAACGACGCACCGACGTCTTGGAATTGATTTCAACTATTTGTTTATGTCAGTCTCACCTTTCATCCTTCGCAAACCGAATATTTGATTCTGTAACTTCGAAAAACTCCACGCGCCACTATACCATTAACATCTACAGCGTTAACGACGAACACTGAATGGCAACAAACGATTCTCGTCCCTGACGCCCAATGACGCAACGTTCTAAAGCGTACCTGGTTTATTTACAATTTCAGATAGTATAGGGAAATTGTTCGGCGTTCGTTGAACTCGTATGAAAAAGTGCAATAAACGATACAGTGTGCGAGGAAAGAAGAGGGCGGTCATGATGGTCGGCCATCTTTATATTTATCCAAGGTTGCGGTCGCCGAGATCCTGCGGGCTTTTATATTTATTCTTATTTTTCAGCCGAGCCGCTCAAACGTCCGGCCACTTGACGAGATTTATTTAGAGTTCGTTTGCTATTCTGGACCGAGACGATGACGCTAGTGCGCGTACTGCTACTTCTGCTTCTTTTTTTTTTGTTTTATCATCGTCTTTGAAAGCTCGAGAGCTGGTTGATGATCGCAGGAAATTTATTTCTTCCCGATTGTATCGTGGAGCGGGTAAATATTTTCGGAAAGATATCGGATCCGAGATTTCCAAGGATTTTTAATGTCAAGGTCAATTGCCTTTTGTGAGATAACGATCGCCGTGTGAAATGTTTATTAGAGTATCCAGGGTAACGGACTTGAAAACACTACTAAATTATTGAGATTTGTGGGTCTGTACCGTTTTGTAATTATCGAAAAAAAATCATGCAATGGAAAACTGGATCTCGTGTTTACAACGCTGGAAACCACGATCCGAAAATATCACCGGTTCGCTTATTGATAAATGAACCTCCGGTTTGGGAGCACGTTGAGACGACTCGCTAAAGCTATGTCCACATTGACTATCGCGTTTCGTTACTCGTAATCTCATCCAGCTGCCAACGAGGTTCGCTCTCTGGGATCAATTTTTAATTTAATCTAATCCGTTTACTGCGTCCGATACCTGTAACTTTCATCATTAATATTCTGCTGTTTACAACGAGTCTTCTAGAAAACGTTGATAGAATTAATTCACTGTAGATCTCTTGTAAAGGAAATTGTGAAAAAAAATTTGAATTGGAAAGCAGCAACCTTTAGCATATTCTCAAGCGTTCGCACCGTCCTATTTTATCATTGGCACATTGTATAATCGCCGAAACCACGTTGGCCGATTACCAGCCGGTATAATGCCAATTTCTACTTCGTCGTATTAATTGTGCGTATAATCTGTCGGCAACAAAATGGTACATTGAAAACGGTCTCGTTCAAACCGAGGAAGCAAAGAAACAAAATTGGTCATTGTTTCGCGAAAACTTGTTTACCGTATTCTTCGATGTTCACAAATGAGAATTTGCATTCGAGGCATGAAATTAATCTCGAAAACGCTGATTATTGACAAAATTGTATGGTAGCAGAATGAACCGTGATAACAAATGTGGACAAAGCTTTACATCGGTGACTCTCGGGCTGTGTTCTCACCGTGAGTCCCGGTTTATCGCGAGAGCTCGACCAGCGAATTGCACAAACAACGAGCACAGATATACATATATTAACGGGCTGGCGGTGTTGCGCTGTCCCTTATCGAGCCGCTCGGCTTATCTGCGGCGAAGGTCATTAATGGCAGAGATTTCGTTTGGCGGTGAGACGAAATGAAAAAAAGAAAGAGAATGGGGTGCGGGAGGGAGAGAGAGCCATGCTGCCGCGATCGCCGAAAATAAACCGCGCGAAATATGCACAGTGGGCGGCGAAAGTATTCGAACGCTTCTGCCCCAGAGAATTATGTCGAACCGGCGATGTAAATTATGATCAAAGATCCGGGGGATGCCGAGCTTTCGATGAATTACGGGGTAATGCGCGCAGATTGCCAATTTGCATACATCTTGCGCGACGCGCGGCGACTATGGCGCCGAATTATTACATAGTTACTGACGGAACGCGCCTCTGTGCTTTTACGAAACTTTATGTGCTTTAGTGAATTTTTCCGAATAAATGGATCGCGAGATTTTACTAGCTTACAGTGTACGGTAATTATTTACTTTAGGGGCTTATTCACCGATTTTGTTGACCTTGAAATATGTTGCATATAACTTTATATGTGCTTTTTTATTATGTGCTTTAGTGAATTTTTCCGAATAAATGGATCGCGAGATTTTACTAGCTTACAGTGTACGGTAATTATTTACTTCAGGGGTTTATTCACCAATTTTGATGACCTTGAAATATGTTGCAAAGGTTCTGAACAACTTTTCCCGACAAACATTACTACCACTCGGTTTTAGTTTTCGAGATATTCGCAAATACTATTGCTAATACTACATTGAATTTTCTCTCTTGGATTTTCATATATCAGCATAGGCGATTGCTTAAAAGCGTTTCTAACCAAACACAAAATGAATAACACAGGTAAACAATATACAACATATACATAAAAAGAGATTTTCATATGCGTGGCCGACTAACGGCCGCGACTCTCTCCGTCCCCTCTACGACTTAACCATAACTCATTCTGATCGCATAATTTTTGCATTGCAACTGTAATCCGGAATTTGATCTACTAAGGGAAAAATCATACGAATAGAATGAGTTGTGGTTAGGTTGTAGAGGGAGCGGAGAGGCATATACAAGAACCACGCATACGAAAATCTAGGAGTAGTCCTTCAAAATTGAAAGTTCACCCTATGTATGTATGACCAGAATGAGACCCTGTTTTTTCTCTCACTCCACAACGTGTTTAGAAGCAAAATATAAACAAACGAATATCTTTTGCGAATACCTTGAAAACTAAAATCGAGCGGCGGTAACACGTATAGGAAAAAGTTGTTCAGAATGATGACCTTCGAAACATGTTTCAAAATCATCAAATGTCATCAAAATCGATGAGGAAGCCCCAAAGTAAATAATTACCGAATGTACAGTTCCAAGAGAAGTATTCACGCGATCATGTCAAAAATTCACGAGAATCCTCCTACGACACATTTTAAATCGGCGAGCCATTCCGTAACCGTAGTTTCCGTCCATTCCCTTATCGCCCTCGTGTGTCCTAAAAATGCGCGTTCGTTGTAAAACTGTTGAACAAGTGAGACAAGCCAGAGAGAGAGAGATAGATAGAGAGAGAGAGAGAGAGAGAGAGAGAAATTTAGGAGAGGGAGGGACGATTACGGAGAACGCGAGCGTCTGCGAATTTTTATCACGGGATGCACGTGTTGGTAACGGGCACGCATATTGCGGCCGATTATCGACGCCCACGCAAGCCCGTGAAGGAACAATGGTGGCCAACATTCGTATGAAAAATTAATGCAGCACACGGGGATGTGTGGAGCAAAGCACCGCGGTGCTATCAGTATATAGGGATATTTTTGGGGGTTATTTTTTGGCGCGATTCCCACGGGGCATTGGGCGAAAAGACAGGGCGCTATTCGCATCGGTCGACGCGATGTTCCAACAAAGAGCCGATTTTCGGGGCCGGCTGTCGACTCGCGTGTGCTCGTGCGAGCGAAAACTACGCGGCCGAGGCCGGCTCCTGGGACACCGGCGAAACGAGATACGTATTAGATTACGTTGCATAATTTTATCGGCGATCGTAAAGCTGTTACGAAACGTGAGACTCCCAATTCTCTAACGACAAGGACCATAAATAACGCGGGACGATCAAAATAACGCCGGCATCATCGACTCTCGGCCATTCTTTTCCACCATGACGTTCGACTCGAACAACAGCAGTCTCGATGACCTGCTTTCCGTCAGAGACAAAGAAATTTCGGAAGAGCTACTAATTTGGAATGATCAGGTACTCCCAAAAGTTTCTTTCGCAAGGTGCACGTTTCAGATTGGTATATAACCGGAGTATACACCAAATGACGTAGTCATATGTTTGTTGATGTTTTATTACTTCCTAAGCTTCCTCTTACGCCATTTGCTTTTCGGGAAATTTACGGATAACCTGGATGGGATTACTGGAAATGAAAGAGCTGATTTTTTAGCTAAGGAGGCTTCGTCCTTTAGCGATCCTTGTATTTCCTACATTCCTTTCACTGATTACTTTGAATCTTTCTTCAAAATTATGCTAGACAACATTCTCGCCTCTATGAAGGCTGATGGTCATCTTAAGGGCAAAACATATTTTCAGTATTTTTTTTAATGAAAATAGAATTCCTTGGTTTTCTCAGTTAAACTTATCCCACATTCAACTATTGTCAGTATAAACAGGTGTAGATCTGATCACTATCATCTTGCTTTTTCTCTGGCTCGCATTGGATTTATTGCTAATACTGAGTGTAGCTGCAGGAGGTAATTATATGTCTGTATTGAAATATCTGTGTATCTCTAATATACCACATTCTATTTTGTAATTATTATATTCTGTTTTGTATGTGGCGTATTTCGTTTTTTTTTGTAAATATGTTGAAATAAATCTCATGAGATTTTCTAATAAAAAAACTTAATAAATCTGCAAAAGCAGGTATACAAGATTCATACGTCTGGCTGCTGTTGTTTATTAGAAACACGTCATGAGGATGAGGATGGATTATCTGGCGAGCCTAATCGCATGATAATGACAAAAACGAGCAGCTTAAAAAGTCGCAATTAGTAAATATCTCGATCAAGATTATGACTTGTGCGTCATTCAATCCTGAAATGCTATAAAAAATTTATCAAACGTGTGTATATCTTGTGTAAATTGTTATATAAAGAAAGAAGTAAATAAGATTAGTGTACGTTTAAATAGTTCTGGACAGTATTAGATTGTGTAACAGCATCTGTCGATGGTGAAACTTCAACGACATAAAAATAAAAGTTCGACGCAGAGAAAAGTTTCTTTGAGGCCCGAATTGTGACCTCGGCATCAACCCTGAACTAGCCTCTATTCACGGAAGAGTCCCAAGCAACGAGAGAAAAAAGTTTACTGTCGGTTTGTTCAGAATAGTGCTTTGAAAGGGTCTGTGGCCATCGAAGAGACACGTCGAAGGCCACCGCAATCAGATTCCCGCGTGAAAACGCACCCTCCGCTCGCTTTGTTTAAAAATCCCGCAGCCACGAGAGAGTTGTTCGACATTTTACGATTCTCACGTGACGAACACCCGGAAAAGGCAATAAATAAAGCCCACGAGCAGAGAGAGTCACGCTCCTCGAGTCGTTTCGCACGACGTCGCCGAGTTCGAGGCGTCGCGCCGTCGGTATAATGGCTGCCCGGTTGTTTATATCGAATCGTGTAAATATTGTACCATGTCCCGAAGCCGTCGACTTCGATAGGGAATTTATCCAGGTCAGTTGGTGTTTGAATTTCGTTCTGGCCGACGCGAACGCGTGACAAGAGAGTCGGAGAGTGAGTGAGAGAGAGAGAGAGAGAGAGAGAAAGAAAGAGAGGGCGATGGGACGGGGGACAGAAGAGAATTGCCACCCCGGTAACAGGACGACAAGGCATTCGAAAAAGGATAATCCAGCGGCGTCCTCGAGAGGGCCCCGCATGAAAAAGTTGTTTTGATCGTTTCGGGTTTCTAGGACGGTGACCGTGAATGAGGCTTTAGCCCTGGTACACGACTCGAAACGGGGGGTTCCTGCTTAGAGAGGGGGGAACCAGATGTCACAGTGAAAAGGGCCACGGAGAAGAACCACCGCTGGTTCACGCGCTAAGAAAACGTGGCGCTAGGTGCCCGATTAAAAATCCCGAAGGGTGAAACGGCACCGAAGACAATCGCACGGAAGAAGAATTTCTTTCACTGAAGAATCGACGAACGTAAGAGAAGGGGACTATTGTACCGCCGGAGAAGAGAACCACCCTTTGTCGTCGAAGCGAGGAATAACGAAGATTAATCATTTCTTTGGCGATTCTTCCTTCCGTAACTAGTTTAAAGTCATCCCACTGACATCTGTTCCGAGGACTACTGCAGGAAGATCTTGTATACCTCTTCGCGATGGTGAGCACGATCGGGGGGGGGGGGGGGGAAACGTGGGCTTCCTCGTGGCAAAAGAGTCAGGTGATTCTAATTGACCTATTTATTATATTTTGCTATTGTGTGCGTCGGGCTGTGGGAAAGCTTGAAATTATAATTTTTTAACACATTGGAATTTTGTAAGGTCGTATACACCAGGCTTAGCAGTTTGAAAAAAGTTAAACAATAGATT
>CM052335.1:23664023-23763567 GCA_028455595.1 Lasioglossum vierecki | reverse complement strand
TTCAACATATGGAATAACGTCAATATATTTTTTCAACTCGTTCAAATTAATTAAATTGTGCCTAATTGACCTATTTATTATATTTTGCTATTGTGTGCGTCGGGCTGTGGGGAAGTTTGAAATTATTATTTTTTAACACATAGGAATTTTGTAAGGTCGCATACACCAGGCTTAGCAGTTTGAAAGAAGTTGAATAATGGATTTTATGGAACATTCAACATATGGAATAACGTCAATATATTTTTTCAACTCGTTCAAATTAGTTAAATCTTGCCAAAGAAATGGTAATCGCGTGCATATAATTGTCAGGAAAAAAGGAGAATATTCGGTGGCCAAATTCGGGGGTTACTGTGCACATTCGCCGTAAAAAAATGCTCGGAGTAATGCGCAGGCGGAACCCATGGATTCAAAGTCCCCGGGCTGCAGTTTGGAGCGGCTCTAGCTCGCCGTTACGGGGTGGAGATACCGGATCGTTCGGCGTACGGGGTTTTGAAGGTTGGGGGCACCGGGTTGACCGTGGGGCGCTGAAAGCGGGGGTGTAGGTCTAGGTTCAGGGGCGGCGGTGCCGGGTGGGCGTGCACTTTCGGTTTCAGGCTGCGCATGTCCGTTGCATTCCCGGTTTTCTCGCCCTCTGCAGTCCGGGGGTTGCACAACCTCGTAAAGTCCCGAGCCCCGTAAAACCCGGCGCGACCACCATCATCCCAGTCGTTTCCGCGAGCGAGTTGTTGCTACATGGCGGAGCTCGGCACGGGTCCGAGAATAACTGTTCAAAACTGTTGTATAAACCTCCTGATTATGAAACTTTATTCCGAATAAATTTTTAATCATCGTCTGCTTTTGTTGCGGTTACTACCTTGGTTTTTTTTATGTTGGTTCTAGAAGAGTTATTTTTATCGGTTCTCTGTTGCTTTTGGGAAATTCTATTGATTACGGAGCAGCAGGGTTTTGAAGTAGATGCGGGCGCACGCACCCCTTTCGATGTTTCCCACACCCACGCAGATTACCCTCCGATCGAATGCGCCCCTTTAGGATACTTCGAAATCGCTGAGACTCGCAGCTATAGATGAGGGAATGGAATTGTTTTTATGTGACGATATGGAGGTGTGCATAACGTGATGAAAATATCATTTTTACCTTGTTTAATGAACGAGTTCAAATTTTGAAATCCCTGGTCATGGTTCTAAAAATCAAAGCATATTTTGCAGAATAAACGAAAAATTAAAAGCTTGCAACTCGTTGCTATCTTGTTAGAGGAGAATGTGTTCATACGAATTGTTCGCTGTCAAGGCTGAATAAAACTTCCAACCCCTAAAAATCAAAGTATTCTTCGCAGAATAAACGAAAAATTAAAAGTTCGCAACCCGTTGCTATTTTGTTAGAGGAGAATGTGTTCATACGAATTGTTCGCTGTCAAGGCTGAATAAAACTTGCAACCTCTAAAAATGAGTATATACAGTGCACTGTAATCCACGAACTGCGTTGTGACAATAGAATTAAAATGTTCGTTATTCCATGAGTTGAAATATTTTAGAGATATTAGCATGCGAAAATTGTAACATATGATTAGAAAAATTGTTTTGTGAAAACATTCTAATATACAGTTCTTGAATATTAATTGAATATTAAAGTATGCTGACGCGAATGCCAGTTAAAATTTCTGCGAAGCTTGTCGGTGCGATTGGAAATTAAATCGAGCTATCGTTTCTGTTCGATCGGCACGAAACCGCGTCGAAACGATCTCGTCTAGGCCGTCGATGGTTCCTCGTCGGGCTTCCGAATATCAAGGGTTACGCGATAATTAATTTCATCTCGTAATTCACGGCGGCCTGTGTGCAAGCAATTAGTTTCCCGCTAGAAGGCACGTACAAATGTTCTTCGGGCTCGTCTCTCCCGCTCCGCGAGAGATTACCCAAGGAAAATTTCATTCCGCCTTTGAAGATGCAATTTTCGCGGGGATTCCGGCTTTGCAGAGATCTCCTGAGCTCGTAATCTCGTTGCCCGTTTAAACCCGTTTAATAGATAATTGACTGCGCGGAAAATTCGAAGATTTACGGCTCGTCTGCCATCGCGTTGCGTTTGGTTGCGTTGTCGCGGAAGAAACCATTTTCTCTCTCTCTCTCCCTCTGTGTGTGTGTGTGTGCGTGTTCCTACATCGCGACTGTGTCTACAAAACATGACACGCAAAAGTCGTTGTGTGTTGCGCAGTCTTGCTCTTTGACTCTCGGTTTCCGCGTTGTCGAAGGTACAAAGGATTCCGCGGGAAATCTGCATGCGAAATTCATTGCGTTCGAGCTTTCTCGCATCCCGCGAGAGTTCAAGAGGAATCTCGCGGCCTTGAACGAGTCCGGTACAATGAACGAAAAATTAATGTGTCGGTCGAACGCGAAGCGGAAAGAACTCTAATTAACAGTCTCCAATAAAGCAGCTGTTCTAGTGTAACGGCCGGTTGTAAGCTTCGCGGATGAAAATTGAGAGGAAACCGAAAATACGCTTCGAAGGTAGACTTCGGGCGAAGAACTGTGCCAACGAAGACGTAAAAAGTGAACAGGAAGGAAATAGACTTGTCAAAAAAATTCTCTTTGATAAATAATAAAATTGCTAAAGAAATATTTATTTTTCAAGACAAACGCAAAGAAAAAGCTAGACTGTTGTCCTAGAAGTTCATCCGTTATGAATAAATTCGGGTTGATTGAACTTTTTAAGAATTTGGCAGCAGGACGAAGAAGGAAAGAGTGTCGGTGAATCGCGAGAATAATTAACAGTGCGAAAAAGAGGGGAAATTGTAGGATAGATAGATAGAGAGAGAGGGAAGAGGAGAGTAAAGTGAGATGGCGAAACGGTTCTCGGCTTGGCGTTTAATTTGTTCACGGTAGACTCGGCTTACTTCCGTCGCTAGGCAAAGCTATTCATAGCGTACCGACATGCAATTGCATAAAGCTAGTGGATACGTTGACCCTAAGTGTTACGTAACTCGCGTCTAGTGCCAGCTATCAGCAGAACGATAACACGGCCGCGCTCGATAGTTTCGCCCGCCGCTGTATATCTATGAGAGCATTTGTGCCTAGATCGTTGTATTATTCGCAATCTCTCCGTGCCTTATCTCTTTCGGTAACGTCCATCGACTTTCGAAACAAGCGTCCCGTTTGTGTGCCGTTACTGCGATCGGAGAGACTGCTCGTCCCATCGGTTCCTCTTTATCCCCTTCATCTCTCTCTCTCTAACTCTCTATCTCTATTTCTCCTTATACATACATGTATGTATATAGTTGTAGGAAACGTTACGGTAAACGACACCGTCCCGGTATCGATACTTCCAATAATAAGGATTGTCTTCGATAAACGGAAAGTATCACGGCGCACCAAGGAAAAAGAAAGAAATTCGCGAGGCGAGAGCCTCGTCCCGATAAGAATCCGATGACCCCATCGACCAACGGATTACGCGTTATCTGCGGGACCTTCCGAGTCCTCTTTATTCCTCGATAATGATCGCAGAGACACGATCGTCGCTACAAACCGCGAAATTATCGAGCCTGATCTTTCGTGAATGGAGCAGCGGCGTTCCCCGCTGGGAACCGCGGGACTCCCGAGGACTCTACATCGTTTGAGTCGGCCATCTTTTGCATACTTTAATCAGTTCTTCAATAGAAAGGATTCCACGGAGTATTTTATTCAGATGTTATGTTCAAGGAGACGTTCGGTTGGATTTCTTTATCATGCTGGTTTTGTACGACGTCTAACAATACGTATTTCTTTATCCTCGTCTTGTTCGGCTCATTATGGGCCAGTCGAACCATTTAGCCACCTCCCTTTTGTACAAGTCAATTGTTAAATGCAACGTGTTCTGTAGAATTTATTCGGTGCATTAATTTTAATTCTTTCTGGGTTCTACCACTAAAAGCGGACGTTTTCTTTGCGGAATCTAATGTTAAAGCCTGTGAACATATTTTTCAGTTTCTATGCGACTGCAATCTTTATCTCTAGAGATTATTAATTCTATCATTGTAGACTAACTGTAAACCTACTGTTAAAAAAAATATTGTTAAAGCCGAAATAAACCTATAATAGGTTTCAGTGGCTCAATAAAAAAAAATTCTTTCTAGTCAGAGACAGCGAATGCTTCTGCATAAGAGTATATCGTTATCTCTTCCTTCTGTCTTTGTTTTCTTACTCGTTTCCTCTTGGATTTGCAGCCACCTGGCAACTTAGTGCATCTCGCTCACCCGGATCGTTTGTGGAAACAGTGACCGAGTAAAGTTTCGAAGCCGGTGTCGATGACAACGCAACAACCCTCGATCGAAACTGGGTTAAGACGCGTTGCTCGCCGACCGCAAGAGGAGGCAACGCGTGTAGATCAACGACAAAAGCCCTCACGGTCAGTTTTCTGGGTAGCCTATATAGTGTATAGCCCGATGGTGTACACACGTTACCCGGGGAACTGGTCTGGCGAAAGATACGTGTCCAATCTGGAGGCTTTTGTGCGCATCTGCAGGCTCACGTGTCCCCGGCTATTCACTCGAGCAACTCGGATATCTGACCGCGAACCTCTTTTCAGGGATTAAATCTCTTTGGATAAATTCGATTCGAGCTGTACCACTCCTCCTCCTTCTCTTATTTCTCTCTTTCTCTTTTGTCGCTTTGACCGGTTTCTCCGCTCTCGGCTGTTTTTCGAGGGTCGAGCAAAGCTTTCTATGGTTCGTTTGAGCGGCGGACGCGTGCCTTTGACGAGATTGATTCGCGATGCGGTTTAATGTTGCTTATTTATTTATTTTCGTTGGCGGTCCCGTCGAAAATGGGAAAATATTGCTAGATATACCGCTGGTTTTCTTCGAAACGAATTGCTAGTTTGCAATGAATTTCCTTGATTTCAGTTGTTACGATTGGCCGGCTGAATATGATTCTGAGAATATAGAATTTGCTCTGACGACTCACGGAAGATTCTATCGAGTCTCGATTGAAATAAAAACAAGATTTCTGGAATTTCAAGCGGAACTATCGAAGCACCCGTAGCTTCGAGCGTCTTCAAAGGATATTTCCGCAGCGTGAACTGTCCCCGTGCACACATGCTCTGTCCGCCTTATTCGTGGCTTGTACACGCTAATTACGCAACGATGATTCACGGCACACATTCGTTTCGCCGTCCCGAAGAAAACCGACCGCCTTAATTGCTAAGCGAACGGATTTATGCTAATGTCCGCGCACCCTGGCGCGGCGTAAATTTAATTACGCTCATATCCAAACACCGTGAGGCGCGAGTAATTAAAATATTCGGGACGCAACGTTCGCATCGGCAAAGGGAACCTCTTGATCGGCAACCCGGCTCCGCGATTCTTCGTTAAAGACACAGAGAAACTCTTTCCCTGGTTCTCTCTGTATCTTCCAGCCGTTCGCTCTGCCTCTGCCCACGATCTCGTGATCCATATCGATCGAAGATCCACCGGCCGATTCTAATTTTTCCGTCGATCGGTTAAACCCGGTGTCAACTTACCCAGAACTCAATCGAAGGCCTGCAATTACCGAGGATCGCGTGGCTCCGAGACATATATTACATATACAAGATTCCCGGCTCCGTTGGCCCGGCATCGATCCCCGCGAAATTCGAAAACGTGATCCCGGATCTTATCTGGCAGAAGCAATGATTTACGATATACGCCGCGGTGTACAATTCGACCGATAGCTCTGCTCGTGGCTCGGAACAGAGACAAAAGGAGAGAAAGAAGCTAAGTGTCGGCCGATCACCGATAACGCCGGCCATCAAACTGCTTTCTAAGATCTCGCCGTGGGGTCAGGAGAGGGCCCGCGACGATTTACGACGCATATTATTGATAGAGTTGCTCGGACCTCGCGATTTCTTACTCGGATGACACGCTTGCCAGAGAGGATTCAATTTCTCGACGTGTGCGGTGAAAATTCAACTCGAAATATCCGAAATTATTTCCACAGTGCTGCGAAAAAATGCTGAGATACACAAATTTTCTTTAACCAGAAAAAAAATATTTCATCTCTGTAAACTACACTACATTCTCAATGAAATACGAAAACCCGTGTTCCACATGTGGAGCACCGGCAAGTAAAAACTCGCCTTTCCCGAACGCGATTATGCTAAACCGAGCTCGCTTCGAGGAGTCATCTAGCAGTGAATGGGCTTGAGCACACCGTGAACGTTCGCGCGGCTCGTCGGCATTGCCGTGGAGCACTCTCTCGAACGGTTTCTCGTCTGTCTATAGTTGCGCAACTCCGGTGTCACGATAGATTGCGTTCGCGTGCGAACGCGAGGACACCATTAGAGCCTAATTAACGTGTCAGTCGCTACCGTACCGCGGCTCTGGGACCCGAGATAGGTGGCCAGGTCTCAAGGCAGAAAAATCATGGGGACCGGACTGGCACACTCTGATCCGGCGTTGGGCCGCGTGTCGCTGGTGCTTTTCGCGATTAGATATCGGGAATCGACCGACACCCGTTTCTAGCTACTAGCGTCGATTAGATAGGGCAATAATTGCGGAACAATGACCGACCGTCGGCCGTTAGCACCGGGACATTGTGTTGCCGAGAGAGAGAGAGAGAGAGAGCAAGAGAGAGAGAGAGAGAGAGAGAGAGAGAGCGAGAGAGAGAGAGAAAGAGAGAGAGCGAGAGCGAGAGGTAGAGTTCGCTCGTCGCGAATCGATACGACGCTTGTGGCCTGCCGGGTTGAGCGGGTAGAGTGGCGGGTCCGGCCTATGCGCCGCCGTGTCGATAATTTCGGTGCCGAACAAATCGCGATTACCCGTCCGATTCCCCGTGGAATTTACAGCGCCGGGCTTTAACAGCGTTCCGCGCTTTCACCGCCCCCTTTCGAATTGCTCTTTACAGCTACTCGTACATCTTTATTATCGTCACGTCGCTGCACATACAAAACCTCCATTTTGTCATGTATTTTCAATTCCACGAAACTTGCTTTACCGTACTTCCAACAGGGCACTCGGTTCTTCACTGAATTTCCGCTGTGCGACTCTTTTACTATCGATACAGGCAATTTTCAGTCGCGATTCTCGTCAAACAGCTTTCACCCCTTCTCTGTAGCCCATCGTTGCTTTAAAGTCTCCTAGATAGCCCATGTTTAACATTCTCTCCGTGCACTGCTCTTCTAATGTTAATCGTGTACAGAGAGGTAATTGTATCATGTACATTTCTGGAGTATGTAAAATGATAGTAAAAATTTGACTGCATAGGTATCTGTGAAATTTTATTGATTTTTTTTAAAAAAGTGCAGAATTCCTAGAATTATTTTGGAAATTTCGATTCGTCAACTTTTTATCTCCATTTTTGCCAGCTTTTTGTTGCACCTCACTTGCATTTGTACATTAAACACGGAGAGAAGGTTAAACCTTTCGAGATAGTTTACATCTCCTTTTATTTCCCCATGTGGGGCCTGAGCTCTTCGAGGCAGCCCATGCCACCTCCCATTTACCTGTCTCTACTTTCTCTATACCAGTTAATAGGTATTCGATCCCACATGAATATTCGATTTACGCAAAATGCCCGCTAAAGTTTTCCGAACTTTTGCAACGATGAATTGATGTACAAGACAGGCTGTTTCGGAGCTGCGCAAGTGGGATGTGCCTCGTGGAAGGTTTCGCGTCAGACACTCGGTATCGACCAGGCAACAGATTGAAAGGTGAGGCGGACAGGTAGGCTACGCGTTTGCGTACGTAACAGTCGTTACGTTAATGACCCGACCCGCGTGGTCGTCGTCGGTGATGTACGTAACCGAGCTTTCGGCCAATAATGAGCATTACCAGGCGTCGAACAAGGGGCCCGGGGACGGGGCGCGACTAATCGATGCTGTCCGACGACGGCGAATCGATTATTTTTTTGCAGCCGGTCCGCCCCGGGGAAACGTATGCCGCACCGTACCGCGTCGACCGGAAAAATTCATGCGCGTCTAACCCTTTCAATCAATTTCCTATTCGACGATGCTCACCGACGCAATTCCCGTGGCAAGCGCGATGATCACCGTGGCCACTGTTGAAAAATGACGCTTCGCTTCCCCCTTTGTTCCACTGTAACGTGGGACTTTCGTGAGATCCTTGACGATGACTTCGCGTGGACGTTAGCTACGCCTTATTATCACAGATCAATTATCGTTAGCAGAAACTCCTACTTTTATTCTGTACAGACACCTATATATTGTAGAGTTGTGACTTATGAGATACCCGGGTACCGTGAGATACCCGAGTAAACAAAAATTACTCGGGTAAACAGCATTACCCGGATATCCGGATATTCGTGTAAACAAACATTACACGAGTACCCGGGTATCTCTTGAATACACTGCGGATCTACGTGCAAAATAAAAATCGTTTGCATCAATAGGAAAAAGCAGACGATATATTACGATTACTTATTCTCTTGAACGATTTTAATAAATTTAAATTAATATATCAATGTTCTTTTAATTTCGTTATTGTTTTAAGTTGCTCAAAATCATTTATGACTTATGTCTTATGAGATATCCGGGTACCCGGATACTCGGCTATATCATGAGATACCCGGGTAGTTTTGCTCTACCCGGGTATCTCATGGGTACTCGGGTATCCGGGTATCTCATATACCCGGGTAAAAGTCCGAGTTCTCATAGATTGAGGAGACTTCTTGTTAAACTGTTTTAAGAGACACAAAATTCATTCCTTGAAAGACTCTCCGGTAAATTAAATCAGCCTTCTTTTTAACTATGTAGTGTTTTTATTAGTAGTCGGATTTTCATGCAACAGAAATATTTTTATATTCTTGAATTGTTTTCACTGCTCTGTCATAAATCTGTAATAACTACGTGACGAATTTAGGGAGTGACACAGACGAATTTTTCGAGGAACAGTAATCGGGAGGAACAATAGAAAAAATTGTCTATACCCGGAACGTTCAATTTTCCATGTTAGCTACGCCTTATTATCCCAGATCAATTATCGCTAGCAGAAACTCCTACTTTTATTCTGTACAGAAACCTATAGATTGAGGAGGCTTCTTGTTGAACTGTTTTAAAAGAGACAAAATTCATTCCTTGAAACAATCTCCGGTAAATTAAATCAGTCTTCTTTAACTATGTAGTGTTTTTATTAGGAGACGGATTTTCTTGCAACAGAAATATTATTATGTTCTTGAATTGTTTTCACTGCTCTGTCATAAATCTGTAATAACTACGTAACGAATTTAGGGAGTGACGCAGACGAATTTCGCAAGTTTTTCGAGGAACAGTAATCGGGAGGAACAATAGAAAAAATTGTCTATACGCGGAACGTTCAATTTTCCAAGCATATGTGCGAACTTCTGGCGAAAGATGTTCGGGTCGGTCGGTTTTCTAGAATCGGCGGAACGGCCGCGTGATTACATGGAATTCGACGGTGCCGGTGGATATAAGTGGGCCGAAAAACGTTCCAGAAATACACGCTAATACTAGAAGTCAGCGAGCCACGAACCGACCGGCTTTGGATAGCGCACGGTGGCATAACTGTCTATTGGAAAGAGGCGAATCGACTGCAGGAAACCTTATATTCAGGCAGGGCTGAAATTCGAGGACGTCACGCTATGGCTTTCTTCCTTCTATGAATTAGTGAGAAGGAAATTCTTAGGAAGCGGAGACAATTCCAGGTTGGTCGACGGTTTCGTGACGTTATTCGGGGGACGGTGGAGCCGTGGGAATAGGGGAACATGGCGGCCAGAACCCAGCAATTTTTGGTTTTGCGGTAGCTCCGGGGTGACTAGTCCCGATAACGTGAAAACCTCCGAAATTCAGTGTCTCTCTTGCCCATTCTTCATGGAGTCATTCATCTTGTACACAGTAGAACTCGGACTTTTACCCGGGTACCCGAGTACCCATGAGATGGCCGAGTATCCGGGTATCTCATAAGACATAAGTCATAATATAAGGAGGCTCGACACAGAATTCGTAAATTTGACAGTTTGACACGACGTGATGCTTCGCCGATCGCTCGCAGGAGAGTGTCTATTTTATTTTGACAAAATCACAACGTAAAACATGCATTTGTTAACAAAACATTACCGCAACGTACAAATCAATAAAAACATATATGACATTCAAATCGATAAAAACATATATAACACTTAAATATAACATGCACATTTACATCATTCTTACATCTTACAATAAATGATTTTGTGCAATTTATATCAATAATGAAATTAAAAGAACGTTGATATATTAATTTACATTTATTAAAATCGTTCAAGAGAATAAGCAATCGTAATATATCGTCTGCTTTTTCCTATTGATGTGAACGATTTTTATTTTGCATGAAGATCCGCAATGTATTCATGAGATACTCGAGTACTCGGGTAATTTTTGTTTACACGAATACCCGGGTATTCAGGTAATGCTGTTTACCCGGGTATCTCACAAGTAACTCGGGTACCGGGTATCTCATAAGTCACAGCTCTAGTACACAGATCCGTTGGATTTTTGCGCAAAATAAAAATATTCTGTGTTCAGCAGAAGGTATAGAAGGTGCATTTATTTTTCTTCTCGAGTTTGAAATGAAGCTGTGGAAAGCATGAAGTCGAAAATCTTCGTCGACCTAAAGATCGTAGGGCCCTGTCGATCTCGGATCACACGGAACAGTGACGTCATAACTTACCGAGTTATAGGGCTATTTTGAGTTTATGACTACCGGCTGGTCGGGCGATACCCGAGTTATTACGACCAGCACGGGAATCACGGCCGGAATTGAAAACAAAAGGAGAAATATAGATAAGCTAACTACTCGGGGGTTCGACCGGGCTTTTCACCCATAAATACCGCTATAAAAGCGCATGATCTGAAGAGGCCGAATCAGCGAGAGGGAGAGCGACACGGTTCATTCGAATCTCTCTCGACGATCGCCCAAAAATTCCGCTGGCGTACTCGCGTCTACAACCAGTGGTGTTTTTACGCGGCTCGTAAACGCCCGTTATAAATTTCCGGAAACAGAAGGCAACGACAGGGGAGAGAAACACACCCACCTTTTCGAAAAGATGGCGTCGTCGGGTCCACGGCGACCCCCGCTGTTACAGTTGTGCTCGTTAAATCGCGCGCGGCGATTTTTCAATCGCACCGCGTGTCGTTTGAGCGACGCCTCGGTCTCCGGGAGATAAAGAAAACGCGCGGAGTTTTACGAGCTCGTAAAAATCGCGCGGGAATCGCGTTGGTAACGGTGCCGAAGAGGGTGGGGGACTGGGTCTGCAGAGGAACTTGGTAAAACACGAGCCTCGGAAGTGTTTTCTGATCCGGAAGCCGAGACCGAGAGCGCTATAGTGACCGTCGACGACGGTGGCCACCGGGTTTGTTTTGGATTTTAAAACTAGGCCGATGGGTCGTTGCTCCCCGAGAGAGCAACTTTCCGTCCTCCTTTTTCAGCGTTCTTCGTCCCGGTCCCTCGTCGACGCTCTGTTCTTTCTTAGGAGAGTCCGCTTACCGCGAACCTATGCCGGCTGGCTACCACGAACCGATCGCTTACGGTGCGTGACACATGTTAGTATAACAGCACACACAAGAGCGTTTGCTTTCGCAGGGCCGGCGATAGTCCAACAACTGCGGGGAGCCGATCTGTATTCCGATTGTAATGCGACTCGATCGCTTGTCATTGTCTGAGTCGGCCACGCGTTAGGCGATCAAGGTCCTGGACGAGTGTCTACGGCTCCTCGACATTTTTGGGCTGGAAGGGATTAGGTTCCACGGAAATCACCTACACAAATTTTCCCGACACGGTTTCCACCGACAACTACTTCAGCCGACAATGCCTTTAACCGACAACGATTTTAAATTCGTAATCGGTTAAAGGCGTTGTCGGCCAAAGTAGTCGTCGGTGAAAACTGTGTCGGTGATTTCCATGGGACCCTTCGGTACAGACTACCAGAAACACAGTTTCCCGCCGCACCGTTTCATCATAATCCCGGATCTTCGATGACAAATCAACGAGTCCGTAGTCATCGGTAGTCCGGATCATTGCTAGGTGGCTACGTTGGATCGTTTCGATCGCACGGTAAAATTTGTTTATGAACAGCAATACGATCCCATTGTCCGCGCACAGGGATATCGAGGCTCGCGACCGCTGCGATTATGCAAATTATGGAGCGCATTCATCCGATCGCATTGTTCGTTCTGGGTGTCTGTATACGCGTGTGCAACGGGGAAATGTGTTTGCTCTCTCCCTTCCTCTTTCGCTCTCTATGAGTTTGTTGTCGATGGAAACGCGTGTCGCCGGTCTAACGAAACAATTTCGGCCGTGTCGAGAGTTTTTGTTGTTCCAACAATGGGCATCCCCGGTATCGCACGCGGTCTAGAGTGAAAAAGAAAGAGAGAGAGAGTAGCGCGCGGAAAACGCACACACGCGTTCGAACGCCGACCGATTCACCGGTCGACACGCATCGCTTAAAGCTGACATTTATAAACAGTGTGATCGTGTCGGAGGTTCACAGAGGCTTTCATTCAGCTCGGGCTTGATTACACGAGTTATCGGAGAAGGGGCTTGCGAAATCGGACGCGCCGGTTTCTTGCGAACGGGGGCGGAGGGGCCTCCGACAGAGAGAACAGAGAGAAAGAGGGCGAGAGAGCGAGAGGAAAAAATTACGGCAGCCGTAATCCCTCTATAAGACAACATCTGCGAGATTGGAACCCAACACGACTGATTAGGCGCCTGCGAGTGACGTCGACTTCTGCGCGCTTCC
The DNA here is from genome assembly GCA_028455595.1 of Lasioglossum vierecki. Taxonomy (NCBI): domain Eukaryota; kingdom Metazoa; phylum Arthropoda; class Insecta; order Hymenoptera; family Halictidae; genus Lasioglossum; species Lasioglossum vierecki. Next base: position 23,750,875 of record CM052335.1, on the reverse strand, counting down.
GATCGCGTTCTTCGTTCTTGCTTCACTGTCGACGGAGAGGAGCTGCTTCTTCGCGAAGATTTCGTTCGGTTATAACTCTCGAGAATGTTCCTGATGGTTCTTCAATGTTATATCTTGTTATTTGTTGATGGAGTATCGTTCATTTAATGCATTGACTCCAGACTGCAAACGTTAGATAAAATCAAAGGGTCCCATGGAAATCACCGACACAGTTTTCATCGACTCCAAATTTGACCGACAACGAATTTGACCGAAATGAATTTAACCGACAACGAATTTAACCGACAACGACTTTAACCGACAACGATTTTGACCGACATGAATTTTACCGATAACGATTTTAGATTCGTTGGTGGTCAAATTTGTTGTCGATCAAATTTGCTGTCGGTTAAAGGCGTTGTCGGTGAAATGTAGCGAATAAAATTTGTGTCGGTGATTTGTATGGGACTCAAATCAAAGTGGGCTGTTTGATCAAATTTGCCCAGCAAACCTAAAAGAGTGAACATGTAAAAAATCTGGAGATTCTAGAGAGGCTTTTCCCATCTTCCACGTATATTTCTATTGATCTTGAGCTAGCACGTCGTGAGAGAGGTCCAGTCCTCGTCGGCCATCGACTCTTTTGTGCGTGGTTTACGAGCGTCGACGAGCTGCTAACGACTTTCGAACACACAGCTTCATCGCAGCCAGTTTCCACGGACGCATCTGCCTGACAGTCGGATGAAAATATCCGGAGCACGAGGGCAGAGTGAGCTTCGTGGTAGGGAAGGTCCATTGAAAAGAAACGCTACGCGCGCGGTTCGTACCGTTTTCGGGTCGCTGCTGTTTTCTTTGTCCCAGGCCGAGTACGCCCTCTTTTACTCGGTCTCTGCCAAACGCTGCTTCTTTTTCTTCTTCGTGGTGGTGATCCTTACGAGCACTCACCGACACGACCGCGACGCGATAACAGCGCGCTAATCGCATTAGCGGCTGCGAAGTGCAGCGAACCGAGCGCGTCTCGTCCTTGAAAAGTGCTCTCGAGGGTCCTCTAGAGAAAAGGATCTCGGAGGAAGGAACCGAGGAGCTGCGAAAGCGTGTCGGGGACCTTCGGTCCCTTTTTTCAGGCTTTGACGTCATCGGAAATATAAATAACGGTCGGGGCCACCCGTCTGAACCCTTGCGACCACTCCAATGGCGAACGTCCACGAAACACTAACAACAAACGAACCTCCAACTTTATTTTTACTGATCTCATTCGTATCCTCGATTGCGTAAATCTATGGAACGTGGAAAACGCTATGCATATAAACAGTCGATATCGTTGAAGAGATAATTTTCTCAGCGTGTGATCCTGACTGCATTTTTAATGGACGGTAAGTGTGAAATCTTGATTACACGAACTTTTATTAGCCGCGGCTGTAATAATCGCCTCGCGCTAATGAAACGAGCGTTAATATAATGCCAGGACACTGTAAACTACCAGCATCGTCGAGGAGAGATCATCCTCGTAGCACGTGGTCTTGACGCGCGATTTAATGGAGGTGTCTGCGAGCAGTCTCCTCCCTGAGACGCGCAATCGTCCGGTTTTTGCACGGAGGTCTCTCGAGAGGCTTACGGTTCCGAGAACCGTAGAGTCATCCTCGCAGGCCAATTAACTCGAATTAAAGATACTGATTAACCACTTGGTATCATGATTCATACCGCGAAAGAGCGGCGGCGCGTTCTCTCTTCCTCTCGCAATTAGCCAGGGAAGTCGGTTTTCTCGACTGGTTTGGGGGCTCTCGAAAGATATCGATCGTGTTCCCGGGTCTCTGTGGTAATCGTAGACCGCGGAATCCAGTTCAAGCACCATGAAAACCAGTCATTGACGTTGAATCGAAGCCAAGATCTAGTCTCATCGCTCAAACTCGATCCCAGAAGACGCGACCGACGTCGCCGGAGCTGGATCGCATCCTGATCGATACAACCAACAGGATCGTTTGACCCGCTGCCATACCGTTAGTCGAAGAATAATGACACGTTCGATCGACTTATTCGTCGGCCATTGGATAGGATGGGGGACCAGGAACAACCGCTTCAACCGGTGATACATTAGCCGATCGTTAAACCCGTCCGCGAGCCGATAATTTCACACGACTCGCGCCACGGCGATCGTTATCCTCGCTCGTCAAGGTCTAGACTCCTGGCATCGGGAATTTCAATTGGGGAGCAACGGCGAATTAATTGTCTGACCGCGGAATTTTCTGCAAAATCGCGATTTTCCGAAGAAATTTCGTTTCGGAAAAGTTAATTGTGAAATTCGCTACATGCTCGGATGGGAAACAGATTGATTCGATGGACCGTGTAATTAAATCTTTCCTCATAAAAATATTGATTATAATGCGGTGGAGTAATGAACGCAGGTAACATTTTAAACAGCTCTCTTCCCTACATTTTTAAAGAATCGTGACTGCAGATGTACAGTGTTGATGCAGCTATTTTCAAATCGGTATTTGCACGTTTGCAATCTAAAGTCAATAGAACGCTATAAATAGATCAAATTGTATTTAAACCGATTACGAACCGCACCTCTTTATCACTTCGACGAGTTTGCGATTTGAGTACATAATAGTATAATATTTATACTGCGGATCTCTGTGCAAAATATGTTTTTTCACTAATTACAAGGTGCTGTGTTGGTTTTTTTGGAAGCAAGATAATTTTGTAATATATATGCAGATGTCTTTTGAATAACTAATAACTAATAATTGACTAATATATTTATCAATATGCTGGATCCAAATCAAATATTTCTGTCTTTCTTTAATACTGTTAATATGACAAAATTACTGTTTAACCATATTTATGCATAAAATCAGCAGCATAGTAATAATCTGCGACAAGGAACGAGAACGCAGTTTTATAATCGCATTTCTGAATCGATCTGTGAGGACAAAGACGTCTCAATTGGAACGATGAAAGTCGAAACGCAGAAGCCTCTCCCGCCCAAAACGTCTACGCAGTCAGTGAGTGGGTCATCGACTAGCGTAGTTGACGGAAAAAGGACAGGACCCATTCATACATCCCAAATTCGGCGAATCTGCTGGTCGCGATCGCATCGCGACGTTCCCTTGTACGGGATTGCGAATGTGTTGCGCAACGGTGCGCCACGAAACCGGCGAGGATCGCGTGTGTTGCGCGAGCAGATCGGCGAGTAGTCGCCGAGGGAATCACGAAAACGCCGTTTCGAGTGTATCGAACGATCACGGTCTTTTTCCCTTCTTTTTCCCCTCTTTCTTTCTTTCACCTTGGCTACGCTGTCCTTTATGGGCACTGTCGACAGAACCGATGAGCGCGGTGCCATTTCTAAAGGTGGCCGAAATTTGATAAAAAGTTACGTTGCTGCACTTTCGACCCGTAAAAAAATGCAAAATACTGAATCGGAATGATACTAATACCGTTCAAATACACTTTCTACTTGAAGAGTTCCTGCCAGAATTTTGATGAATAATATATTTGGGAATTAGTTTATGTTAGGCGCACAGATTCGATCCAAACGTCAAATTCGTTACGATCTACAAAACGGAATATTTAAACAACATACTCGTTTACTTAGAACATCGAAGAGTACGAAACGTTAACTTGAACGGGCTGCATCTCAGTAGCCAATCAAGATATCTCAAAAAACCAAGCTGCATTCGATGCACCGATCAATTTACATTAGGGTGAACCTTAGAAACAAAATGTAGCATTAATTTAAAAAAAAATTCGTGACCATGAAATCTCAAAAATTGACTTTTTAAAAAAAAATTTTTAGCATTATATTTAATTTAATAAACAATACAACTTTTGTGTAAGAAATTTTTATAGTTATATATTTTACAAATTATTTCCGAAAATAGGAAACAATATCCAGATGTATCAAAAAAGTCATTACGAGATAAATAAATTATTTCAACGAAATTTTCTAAAATAATTTTAGTTTTTTGTATAATGTACTATATTATATGTATAATGTATATTGCATATATATTAACAACGTATCATGTATAACCATATGTATAATATCTAAATATTTTCGATATTTATAAAAATGTAAAAAAATTTCTTAGACAAAAGTTGTATTGTTTATTAAATTAAATTTAATGCAAAAAAAATTTTTGTGCAGTCAATTTTTGGGATTTCAAAGTCACGATTTTTTAAAATTAAATTAATGCTACATTTTGTTTCTACATTATTATAGTGCGTAAAAAGACAAATTCAACGACATACAAATATATACTAATGATATACTACAGTGAAGAAAATAGTTACAAAATTAAAAAAATTTCAAAATCGATGCGGCAGCACTTCCCGTTATCCGATCGATTTCAAATTTTGCAAATATTATTTTTGCGTCAAGTGTCACAATTCTAGGGGGTGTGCCGAAAAAAATCGAAAGTCAAAAAACAAGGTCCACCCTAATGGACATGCATCGAAAAAACCTGTCCGTGAATCAAAGTTCTGCAGCGCTCTTCAGAAATTGAACTTTGTCGAGCAATTCAAGAAATGGCACCACCGCGCGCTGCTGCGGTGCCATAGAATAAAACAACGGGACGCCACGGCGGCACTGTACACGTTCACTCTGGATCATTTCGAGCGGAGGAAATAAATCGGCGTGTCCGTAGCCGGTCGTAAATCCCGCATCGAAATCGTTGATCGAAATTCCTGCGCGAGATGGCCCGGCAACGAGCGTGAAATCGTCGTTGTCGCGTTCCCTCGTGTGGTCACGAGGATTTCGTGTGTCGGCCACGATCCGTGGCGAACACAACTTGTGCTCTGTGTTCCCCCGTCGTCGTCGCAAGAAAAGCTGGCCCTCTCGCAGACGACAATCATAAAAAAACGACGCCCGGCGTCGTCGTCGCCGTCGTCTTCGTGAGAAGCTGAACATCTTTTTGGGAACGCCACATGCTGCAAACGCGCCGGGCCGGCCGCGAGCTCTCCGAATCCCTCTGCTCGCTACACCGGATTAAGAGACGTTAAGTAGACACGGTATTACTGGAATCTACTGATATCATCTTAATTGCGTAATGATTAACGAGCTGACGCCGGGGAATGGACTTTCGGTTGGGCGAACGAGTTATCACGTTCCTGCGCCTGCCCGTTTGTTACGATATCCTGGCGATCTTGATAGCCTCCTGGTGATTATTATTGCTATTTGCTGTGCACGCGTTTCGGTAACGTTTAAGTAATTGGTGGGGGGAACAGCGGAAATTGGTGGATAAGTGAAATGCGAGAAAATTTTAACCGCTACAATTATTTACCATTTTTCCTCTCCGTTTCTACCAGGAAGAATCCTCTGGTCACCGGAATTTAGTTTGCCTTTTTTTTGTTTCTTACTGAATAAATAAAAATAATTCCAATCTCGGAGGGAATAATCTAACTCTATCTTTCTCCCTATGTACAGTGTTCGAGTGGACGAGGCTGTATAACTCTCGAACGAGCAACACCAGCTCTCCATAAAGCAGACAGTACCCACGTCTGACCTAGACAGTCTAAATCCCCTTATAAGTAAGCTCTAAAGATCACGATATGCCTCTCTCGTCTGAATTTTGCTTTTTATTAAGTGACTCTATACTGCCACTAACAATCCCACGAGGGATCTACCGATATTCCATGGTTCCTGGATAGTCCAGCTCACAAAATGAAGATAATTAGATGACCACTCCAGCCACACAACCAAGGCTGGTTACAGCAAAAATTTGTCCGTAAAATCGCGGTACAGTAAACCGTCGGCTCGCGAGGCTCGATAACGGCGCTAATCCCTTGCAGTCACGAACATCCTCGACACAGATATTCCATTAAGCTCGGGAACATTTTTCGCGGATCCGTTCTGAATGAAGATTGTTCGGCAAAGCGTAATCGAGCTCTCGCGATAAGCCTCGTTCCCCTCCTCCCAGCAGCTGACAACGTTATCGATCTGCCCGGTATGGCAGAGAGAGAGAGAGAGAGAGAGAGCGAGTAGACAAGCATCGTGAGCCATGATCTACGCCGAACACAGTTTTCCCTTTGCCCATAAACCGCGGCGGCCATCATCGATAAACGCTTGTAAACACAATAATTCGTCGGAAGCGCGGTCTTATCGGGAAAGCTGCGTGGCTCACGCTCGCCCGGACGTGACGTCATCCCACGCAACGCCTTCGAGATTCTGTTATTCGCGATTAGACGAGAGCCCTATCTGAAGCCGGGGCGACCTTCGCAGTCGTCTGTCGTAACATTTTACTACCTAATTCGATCGGGCCATAACGCGCCGATCCTCTCGCTCCTCGTACGAAGTAATTCCCGATCGACTTTCTGCTCGGATATTTACGTTTCCGTCTGAAATATGCGAGCAGGGGGCGCCCTGGACCAGCCATTTTCGTTTCCGGGGTGGCACGGCCTGAAAAGATACGCCACTGGGGCGCTACGCTACTTTTTACATACTCCCCTCACTTTTATTACGCCCCCCTCCACGATGTACGCCCCCTGTGGCCCCTTTCAACTCGTTTCGACTGCACACCCGAGTTTCTGTCTCTCTTTCTTCATCCTCTCCGTCGACTCTTTCGTCCTACCCGGGCTTGGCTCCCACTCTTTCTTTCTTTATTTTTTTTTTGCTCACGAGCAGCCAGCGTTGCATCGTCGAGACGCAATACGAGCTTGACCTTCGCTATGCCTTCCCCCCTTTCCAGACCGCACCCACACACCGCAAAAGGGCGATTATAAAGCACGCGAGATACTCGAGCAGTGCGCCCTTCGTCGCTCCTCGATATCGGCGCTCTTTCCAACCTTTGCCAGAGTCACCTTCCTTTTAGAACACTGTATTCGTTTGTGTGCAATCTGGAGTGCATGTCGAGATAACGCGCAGCACGACGCGCAGCACGTTTTCCAATGTCAAGCCGAAGCCAAATAAAAAGATCTTTTTCTCTGTGATAATTTTAATATTTGAAATGGTGTGCGCACAAAATTCAAAAGGTATACATCGATATCATGATGTCTGACGACTGTGGAAAATGTTCGGCATCGAGACGAGGATTATACAACGACACGAGAGCATTTTTACAACTTTTTACAAAAGGAGACTTCCATGCAACGAGTGCACCGTGTGCACGACCGGTGGAAGGCTGGAAGGGAGGCGTTCTCAAAGGATTTCATCGTCGAGAATCGAACGAGGTGCGTTCGCGAGCTGAAAAGGCTCGTTTCGAGCACGAGCGACGCGTTTCAATCGTCCGATGCAACGAATGTCAGTTCGCGTCGCGGAGTGCAGTTAAATGTGACTCAGAGCATTGGCCCAAGGTCGCCGTAGCGAGGAGGCATGCAACGCTAATGGCGTCCAGAGCAAACTCGTTCTCCGTGGAGAGTAATGGCTTCGACCGGCTGGGTTTAATATGCGGGCCCCGATCGAACGATGGTTACGAGACCGCGTGTAATTGCTCGCGTCGGTTGTGGCGAATGCGAGCATTTTTCACGATGCTCGGGCTTGTAGCGCGGCCCGACGAGTCCAATTAAATTAGGCGAAAGGACGCCACGCCGCTGTTGGAGACACTCGCTTCTTCGAAGTTACAACTCTTTTTGAACGACGCTACAAACTTCGGATCCCATGGATATCACTGACACGGTTTTCACGTTAAAAATGAAATGACGTCCATCTCCGAAAAGTCTGAATAAAACGGTGAAGTTTCCTCGACACGATTTTCACCGGCACCAGATTTAACAGACGACTACTTTGGCCGACAACGAATCTTTTCTTTTTATTTATAAGCATTCGAAACCCTCTAGGGTTTATTTTGCTTTGCATGAATAATGTAGGTAAATACAGTAACGTGGATTACAGGAATAATACAATAAGAGTTCTATGAAATACAAGTGAATATAACAGCAATATCCGTTGACGCTAAATATGTAGGTTACAGCTTTGGAAAAAGGAGTGGATGCTAGTGCAAGCTTTGATATTTGGCGTTGCGATAATTGTATCTATATTAAGGGGCAGTTGGAGGTCCATACTGAGTAGGGAATTTATTAGTTTCCGTCTTTGTGAATTATGCAGTTCGCATTGCCATATTATGTGATCCAGGGTTTCACAACCCTGATTGCATTTACATTGGTTATCATTGATAATGCCTACCCGCTCTAGTGAAGCAACTAAGTTATAATGATCAGAACGCATTCTGTTAACTGTGAAGAGTGAAAACCGTGTCGAGAATATTTGTGTCGGTGATTTCCATGAAAGCCGCAAACTTCACCGTTTCATTCAGACTTTTCGGGACATCTTTTCATTTTGTCATCTCGATTTGTCGTTCGATGAAGGCGTTAACGCTCAGATTACGAACAGACAACAGATCTTTATGGAAAAGACAAAGATTTCTGCATGAATTGAAATTAAAAGAAAAATTGTAAAGAGTAGGTACTAGAGAAAGAAGCTTGTCTAGCTTCTCTGCGGTGGGAGAGTTTAATTGGGAAAGAATAAAAATGCAAGCGCGTCGAGCACGATTTCCGAACAAGAGACAAGCTCGCAGGCGAGAAGGTCAGGGAACAATCGAGTTGTTGGGGCATTCATCGGCTCGATTGACGGTCGACGAATGGGGTGGCAGCGTTTGTTTTCACAGCGACCGATACGCTCCTTCGCGGCCGTTTATAAATATTTCGCGGCGATAAGCTCGCAAAGCAACAGTGTCGCCGATTAGATTAACGGGTGTATTCAAGTTACGAGGATCATTCGTTCTTTCATATCTCTCAATCAATGAGGCAAGCTAACTGAAAGACAATGGAAATACACGGCGACCCGACCGTTCCAGCCACCCAGCAACATTCTAAATTCTATAATCATTCCATTTTCCCGACGAAATTACAATTGTCGTGCGAAGTTAAAATTTACAACGTTATCTCGTAGAAAGCAAATAGCGCTGATATCGAAGAAATGGCGCATCTATCCGCTCGGCATGATGCAACGGTATAATCTATTATCATCGAATTCATGTAACTGGCGACAATCTGTCGAGCAGATGCAAGATGAGGTGACGCAAGGACGTTTATAATTTACTCCTAATATTCCTAAACAAGCGAGATATTGGCCGACCACTATTACCGTTACGTCACATGAAAAAAATTACAGACAAACAATCCAGAACGATAATACTCGAGTTCAGCAACGATGATGCTGACAAGAAGGAAAAGAGTGGAAAAGAAGAGGAGGATGGAGTTTGTGAGTCAGCGGAGCCGACAGAAATACCGCTAAATCTGGAATAGGCGTGACCAGCCACGAAAACGTGAGCAATATAGCCGTCAAGTCGGGCCTGGAACGCGGCCCGGTGTTTTCTTTTCCGCGTCGCGTCCCTCTTTTCTCATTCGTATCTCGCCGAAACATGGCCGATACGATTCACGGCTCGACTAAATGTGGCACGGAGAAATAGTCTTTGCGTAACACACGCGAATGAGAGATCCTCTCTCTCTCTCTCTCACTCTCCCTCCGGTGTGTTTACGCGGGATTTTAGAAATTCCGAGCCGGAATCGCGATGACTCTCACGCGGACGGGAACAAAGGTCGGGCCGGATCGAAGATTGCGCAAATGGAATGATGATTTATGCGTGGTCGAATACGATAGGCGGGTCTCCGAGCGGGTGAAGACCCTGCTTCGAGGAGCGATCGAGAAACCACAAGACAATGAGAGTCTCGAGCCTGAATCATTCACTGAAAGAGACAGCTGTGCTGTGTAAAAAAAATCTTACCGATCGGAGTTTACATTTGAGGCTCGAAAGCATTATTGATAACAGGGGATATAATTCAGGTTTGTTTCGGAACGAACAAAAAACGAATGAATATATAATGGTTTAAAATATTAGTTGAAAATAAAGAAATGAGTCTGAAGCAATATTTGCCTAGGCAAAGCTTTGTAATTCTGAAGGAATACTCTGGTTGATGAACTAACTGGCGGATAAATATTTTGGAGGTTGGAGAGGTAGAATTTAGGAGGACCATTGGACAAGCGTTCTTCTTTCTCGCGGAGGCGCATGTGTTGTACGGCGCGAGGAACAAAAGGCTGGCCGACGGTACGTTTATCGCTTTGCATTTTACTCGGTAGCCGGGTCGTGTTAATTACCCCGTCGGAGCGCGATTTTAGCGGGCCACCGCCGAAAAGTGCAGCGGCGCGTGCAGCGATTGCGCTGGTGTGCGCGCCGGTGTAAATTAACTGGCGATACAATGGCCGGGTACGCTCGTTCTTCCCGCTTTTATCCTCTGTAAACGCGGCGGGCGAACGAGCAAACGTGTACAGAAAATTCCTGCCCGCTATTGGGAGAGACGAGAGGCGAACGTGCAAATTCGGGCGGGCAGGGGATGGAGGATTTGCGCTCGAATCGCAGTCGGATAAAAGTGTATCGGTGTACACGATCGTCGAAAAGAGGATTGGGCTCGATCTATCCGTGGATTCGACGATCCGTTCTTTATTTTTTTTTTCATTTTCCCGATGAACAACGAGGAACGAGACGATGCTGAATCGCTGACACACAACTTATCTTGGTTGGAGCAGCCGATGGACAGTCCGAGGAGATTTCCCGGTCGGTCGGGAGCTCTCCTAGCCTGTGGCAGATCCCGGAGCGTAATCACTCCGATCGTGTCCCATTAGCCGCGATTAGGTCCGGTCAGTTAACCCGCGACGGTGCAATTAACGATTTTCAAACAGAATCATCCCCCGGGAAACGGAAATTACCGGTCCGCGAGGTTCAGTTTATTAAACGCGCTCGCGGACGGAATCGTCGGCCGATGAATCACGGGCGGGGAAAAAAAAAGAAACGGGAAAAGAGAGAAAAGAAGGTAACGAAGCGTTGCGACGATGCCGCGGTTGTGCTCGATAAAGAAGTCGTTTATTGCGCAGCGGAAAACTTGAGATCACGGTTTACATAATAAAAGATTAGTCATTCGTCGTGTTCGGAACTTTCGTCTCGTTCGGACGGAATTCCGTTTGTAACTCGCGACACTCGTCGTTCACAAACTACGAGCAGTGGTGGTAATAGGAAAAAAAAGGAACGGAGAGAAAAAAAATGGCCAGATCGCCCGCACAGAACGTTGTTCAGCGCCGTCCCGATCGTAGACTGGCATTCGTTCGTGCACGATTCCAGTGAGAAAATCGCGAGACGCGGGTGCATCGCGGCGCCGAGTCGCTCGGCGAATCGCAGATGGCTGCCGGAGACCCACTGGCCCAGTTCCACGCAGTTCGCTTCATCCCCTTGCATCGCTGCACCCTACTGCATCTTGCGTGACGTCATCGCCCACCCTCGGCCACCCGGGGCTGCAGAGGCTACCCCTTCTGCAGCGCCACCACCTCTCCACCCACTCGTTCTCTCTCTCCATCTTTCTCTCCCTCTCTTTCTCTCTCCGCTCGAGTCAACTCGGCTCGGCTCGGTTTCCAACCCCTTTTCTCTGCCGCCCCCGCTCTGTCACCTCTCCGCGAGTAAACTGGGACGTTACGGGGGCGCGAAATTAAAGACACCGCGGATTAATGCCCGTGAAACATCAGATACGCCCCCGAGGTATTTTTCAACAGGAAAATTAGTCCTTGGTCATTCGTCTTCCCTTCATTGGAGAACATAAATCCTAGACAAACGTTGCCTCCTTACACTCCGCCTGTGGCCAACACGTGTACGCTTCCGGTCTGACTCGCGTGAGTTCTTCAAACATGTTGTGCACGACACATTTTTAACAGTGACGCTTCTTTCTCCCATAGTAATATACTGTAAGTAAGAAACTGTTTAATCTCGTCTTTCGAGAACAATATTTCTAAAGAAGACAGTTCAACTTAATTCGAAACTAGAAGTTTTCAGCACGTGAGTGGCCTCCTCTCATTTTTCATCCAGCCAATTTGAATGCCAGCGGATATTCTTTTCGAAGTAGTTGCTAGTTTTCCCGTGGAACGCTCGAAAATTCTATTACCGCGAGAGTCGGCGTCCGTGAAAAACACATAAATCTCGACGCATAAGTTCGCCGTGCGGTGCGCAGGATGCACTTATCTACATCGAACGACGCGTCTACGCTCTTGGCCAAGAGAGTTTTATAGCTTGCTAATTTTTCATTCGCCTGTCTAAGGCAAACGCGGACGTGTCCGTTCTCTCGGCGAGTCGCCATTTTTACGACATTCTCGAGAGCATTGACTTGCAAAGTCCGAGGTATCGTACGAACAACAGCTCGGTTGTTATGCGGCCTGCGCGCCGCGTGCCGTTTACAGGCATCGATGGATTTTTACACGCGCCCATGATCGAATGCATATTTGATCTCTGATAGTACGCGCGCGTCGAGATAACGACGCCGGTGAAGCTTTGGGAAAGCGTCGCGAGACGTCGCCACCGAATGGACGCTGTGCAAGGAACGACAAACCCCAGGCTGTAAATAAAGTTTAATTAACGATACTTTGGTTGTGCATTCATTGCTGAATATAAGAAAAATGGGAATATTAAAATTCTGTGATGGAAGGAATTTTTTAAAACTTCAAACGGAAGGCTCTCTTCTAGAGATATTAGAAATATTGAATACATTGTTCTCGCGTCAGGGGTGCCATTTTTACGGACAGGAATGGCGACTTTTAGCTAGCGATTTCACGGTGCTGATCGAACTGCTTCGAGCTGGGGGACGAGCTAGCCGGTTTTAATAAAATGTAGATCATCGGGTCGAGCATTGTGATTTAAGTCAGCTCCCGGAGGGAAATTACACCGTCAACTATATTTCAAGCGCACGACCTTTCCGCCGCTGTTATTTATACGTTCCCCAGTCAGCCACTTGGGACTTCCTAGGTTCCTCCCACGGTAACTCAAACACAGAGCCAGAGCTCGATCGGCGTCCCCCCCGTTCGAGCCCATTAACTGCACACCCGTGATTCCCACACGGTTCGAAGTCGTAAAATCGCTCGATATTGCCCAATTTTACACTTAGCCGCGAGCACGAGCGTGTTCAACGACGAAAACACTGACCGGGAACCAACGTGGACTTCGCGTAAACAGTCGCAGCGATACCTTCTGGTCACCCCAACGCCGACTGCTTCATGTTCGCTCCACGACTCGAACAGTAAATTTACAAAGTTTTCGAAACACAACTCCATCGGCAAACATTAAACCTCTGTAGTTAAAACTAGTTTGTGCTCGAAATCTCCATCATGAGTCTGACTTGATATTCTTTTTTTTTATTGAGCCACTGAAACCTATTATAGGTTTATTTCGGCTTTAACAATATTTTTTTAACAGTAGTCTTACAGTTAGTGTACAATGACAGAATTAATAATCTCTAGAGATGAAGATTGCAGTCGCATAAAAACTGAAAAATATATTCACAGGCTTTAACATTAGGTTTAGCAAAGAAAATGTCCGCTTTTAATGGTAGAAAAAACTTGATTTTACGCAACTTATTAACTAATTTAATTTGAGAATCATAAAGACGACACTGCCATAAAACATGGTCTAAGTCCTCGGAGCTATAACCACACTTACAACTAGGATCACTGACAATGTTTATTCGATGCAGAGAGGCAGCGAGATTGTAATGATTGGCCCTGATACGGCTTATTGTGGTTATAAACCCCCTTTTAATGTCGATATCAAAATTTTGAGCAAACCAGGGAGTTTGATTTGGGTTGTAGAAATTTTGAAAATAATGTATATCCTTGATGGTGCCTTGCTCAGTAATTGAGAATCCAGTGTTAAGGATGCCTTTTAGTCTGAGATGACAAGTAAAATCAGCGAAAGGAACTTGAGAGATGTCCGCTGAATTAGAAGAATTAAAATGCAAGAAGCTAATCCATGGCTGCATGATTTTTTTAATTCGGATGAAAAAATTGAAAGAAAGACTGTTTTTGGTGTTTCGTTTAAGGGAAAAGTATTTTAAAAAATTAAAACAACATTTTCAGAAAAATAAATAAACATAGTAAGAAAACACATTTTTTGTTTACTATACGTATACCAGATTTGTTAACTGTATCAGATATGTTACGCTATGCAGCAAAGGGTTAATTGTATCTTTACTTTGTGCTCACGATAAATATTTCCGTCGATTTACCTATTATCATTTTTCGAGAATAGTCAGATTTGCATAAATATCAGCTGCACTCTACTCGTAACCAATTACCATTTTGCAGCAGGGACCGGGTTGCATTGAATTCAGCCCATACCGGTTTCAACTACGCAGTTCGCGTCGATAGAATTTATCGAAACCAGTTTGAACACGACGATCAATCGACATGAACGTTGATGGTGACTGGCAACCCTTTGCACATTGCCAACACATGGCGAAAGTGGTCCTTTATTTTGATCCATCTTTTTCAAAAGGACGTCGTACTATTCAACCCTATCCGGAAGGAATTGTAAAGTTTTTAGGTATTAAATGACATAATTAACCCTTTGGGAACTTGGTGAATGAAAGTCGTCCCTCATGCTCTTGATCTTAACCTGAACTCTCTGTAAACATTATTAAAATAAAAATACAGATTGACGCTTTGCGCAGTACATTTACCAAAAATGCATAACAGATTCGTTCAGAAACTGTGAATGAGAACTGCACCTAATAATACGAAAGTGAACCCAACCAAAATCGTCAGGCAATGATGCGAATATTCTGGCAAGGTTGAAAGCTGCAAGATTCGAGCGCAAAGGGATGCGGATTCGTTTATGCAACAATTTCCGCGAGTTAATTGCAGTATCTCCACACCGAACTAGTGACTGATGGTGATTTCAGAGTAACTCGTACAGGGTGGTCGAACGTATGATCAAACATAGGCCTGGCAGCGGTGGGAGCGAGGGTAGCTGGAGGGGCATCGGTGTCGCAACACCATGCAAACACGGTCGTGCAGCCATTTAGCATTTTCGTGTGTAACGGATGCATAGTTGCAGTGTTCGAGTTACATACTGGGAGCTGCAGTGGAACAGCGAGAGCTTTGAAACGAAAACACCCCGCGTGTGCAGTCTCAGCATAGGTCGAGCCTCGCTGTTATTTTTCGCGACCCACGCGCAGCCTACGCGTGCATGCAGTTGGGCGACGGGTGCATGGCGTGCAGTCGTGCATTCGTGCACGTTTCAGAGAGGGACAGAGAGGAAATGCGAGGGGCAGGAAAGGTGAGGGGAGGGTTCGCGTTGCTCCTAATGAAACTGGCGGTCCGTAAGCGCGATATACAGAGAGAGAGGGAGAGAGATAGGGATGTAGGAAGGGAGGAAAGGAGGGAGATAGAGTTAGGCGAGTTTTGCGAGTGCAAGGGAGGTGATTTACGATGGGACGTGTGTGTTTTAAGCCGGTTGCATACGGGAGCGCGGAATGTGCGCTTTTTATGGCCAGAAAAGAATGGGCCAAGTATAAAGGCATCGCGCAAACCCCATTGAAATTCACCGGGCCTTTATGCGTGCACCGGTCTCTCGGCTAGCTTACTACTCGCTCGCTTCCTCGCTCGTCTCTCGCTACCGGTTATAGGCTCACTTCTCTGTGTGCATGCCAGCTCTGGGCCCTTCGTGGGACTAGGGCCCATCGCGCATCACCGTAACGCCGTCGGACAGGGAACGGGGTACGCAATCCGAAACAGATACGCGTGCACCGGTGCAGGCATGTGGACAGGTCGAAGTGCAGACTGCACCGGGGCCCTGCACTGTGAATGCCTCTCGCTACCTATTCCCAGGAGCCCGATTCCATCCCAAGTGCTTCCGAACGGAATTCCCTCTCACCTCTTCCTTCGAACGCATTTTCTGCTACAGAACCTGACGCGCCTACGACATCTGCCATTTCAATCCATGCAACCAAGCTTTTCCAAGGGAAACATTATCAATTTTAATATCTCGTAATTTCAAGAATTAAATTCGAACCTAGGCATTCGTGGTGCGAACAATCTAATGGAACCTTCAAGCAGTAATTGTTATTACTTGTTTATGATTAGAGTCCCGGCTCGTTACACGGACATTAGCCGCAGAATGGCCAGTGCAACGAATAGCGAAACGAGCCAATGGACCTCGAATATGGAAAAGCACCGACCGCAAAGCGCGTTTAATAATACATCCAGGCGGAACGATGTCGTAAAAGGATTCTCGGCGGATCGAACCGATCCGAGTCAGTATGATTAACATAGGGGGGTGCATCTGTGTGCACCATACTCATTGAGACTCGCGGAATTATAGCCGGGCGCCAGTGCGGCATGTGTCCTCGTGTTACTATATTTTATAGCCATGAATGGTTAAGCTCCTTTGAGCGAAACGCGCGTCAGAGATGCACCCGGGTCTATCATGCCCGATGAGCCGGCCTGGAAAGGGGCGGTGCAGTTCCGTGAACCCCATGGCCTAAATTCGGGACTGGCTCTGGGCACATCTGGCCCCATTTACATCGCTGGGTGACCGGACTGTGTTGCAATCCGGAATTCCTGGCCGAACTCGATGATCTCGGAACGTGAAACGCGACCAAACAAGATGTGCATTCTATTGATTTATTTGGGACTCATCTGGGGTAATGAAGTAGCTGATGTCTTAGCTAAAAATGCTACCACTTTCTGTTCCTTAGGTATTTGTAAAATTCCTTATACTGATTTGTATGAACTATTCATGAAAAAAGCCTTTTCCAACACTTTCAGAATAATTAAAAATCAAGGGTTATATAAAGGTTGATTTTATTTTCTTCATTATTATAGGGATAACCATCTGCCTTGGTTTAATGGTACAAATCTATCCCGTCATTTTATTGTATCAATAAACGGAAGCAGAGCTGATCATTATCATCTTGCTGGCTCTCTTGCACGGATTGGCATCATTGACAGCGCTATGTGTTGATGCAACTATGAGTGTGAAACTCTTAATCATGTGCTTTGGCAGTGCAATTTATATGATGCGCAAAGATTACTGCTGCTGAAAAAACTTTTTATGTTAAAATTCCAACTGCCTTTCTAAAAAGTTGTAACTTACATGTTTAAGAAAAACCAAATGGTTGTACATCCTCATGCTTAACTTTGTATAAGTTTTCTTGTTGTGTTTACTCCATGTATAATTATATCTAACGTTGTAATAAATCTCTTCTGAGATTTTGTTAAAAAAAAAATTTAGGACTCGCTGAGATTGATTGGTCAACGCAGACCCATTTTTAGTACCGCTCCTCCCAGGAATAGGAGACAGAATTTCGTAACAGCATTCGTGAATGTTTCTCGTGGTACATATGTTCCTTGCATAGTCATTTAAATATCACAGATCGACTCTCTCGGCTGCGCAAAATTCGCCCCCCCCCCCCTCCCTCTGGATGCAAATTGCCCCCATTTTTCATTGACGCGTAAACCACCGTGAAACGGCTGCGATTCAATGCAACGTATGTATCGATCGCCCACGGAGAACCGAGCACGAAATCGAACTGCAGGCTGACCCAGAAACTGGCCGCAGATGCGTCCCCCCTGGCCGGAGCTAATTTGAATTTTAAAGGCCTGCATTTTACGAGCGTTGCCGAGCGAGCTAGCGCGTAGTCCTCCGCGACGCTCCGTTTCGCTCCGGCGAACCGCAGTTTTATTCGCGCTGGATAGGGCTCGGGGCTTTCTTATGGGGGCAGGGCTGGGAAGGGCGCCGCGAGAGAGATGGTGATGGGATCGAGAACGATGCGAGCTAGTTCGAACCTAATTTGATGGCTTTGAACGCTTTAAAAGGTGAAAGCTATAGAACAAACATTACACTTAGTCTCAAATACTAAAAATCTATTGTTTATTGATGGAACTAGAGGAATAAAATCCAAAGCAACTATGCACTGTGATGCTTGAATATTATGTTTACTCCTTGAATAGAGAAGACACGTCTTAACGGTTCGACTGTCGTAACGAGAAGGGACGCCATGAGCACGAACAACGATAAACGTGATTGCTTGTCTCTTATTTCTTACAATAACAAATTTATTTCAATTTTTAGAATTCTATCATTAGATAATTGAATCTACATCGCGTTCTACGTATGAAATGTTCAAGTAAATGCCTCATGACTAAATTGGTAGAGTGGATTCAGACAATTTGAAACTTTGGATAAGCTTCCGCGTAGTTGTGCCACCTTCGTGGCAACTCCCAAGTTCCCAACAATAGGTACACGTCTATTTAACTTGATGGTTTCAAACATTTCGCACGGGTGCTTCGAACAGTGAAAGCAATACCTTCAAGTGGATTGAAACTCGAACGAGGTAGGATCAAAATCTGTACAAGTGTTTTAAGGAACGAAACCAGTAGCTACTTCGAGGTAATACTTGAACGGCGGCTGAGCAGATATCGAGTAGTTCCGCGAAAGTTTCGTAGAAGTAGTCGAGATTACACATCTTTCCCGAACAAAAACGATTTGTTTCCTTTATCCGAGGCAATTGATTTATCATCCGGAGTTCCGAACGATACATATTAAACTCGACCCCGGCGCAGTTACGCAGTCCCGTCGATCGTCCGGGAATTTCATCCGTTACTTACGATCGCGCTCGATCGTCCCGACGTCGGCGCCCCTTTTTTCCCTCTCTAGGTTCTTCCTCCGTCGTTTTACGTTCCTCTCCTTTCCTCTTCGCTCCTCTCCTCTCGACGGAGGAAGAGGGCACGCACACACTCGCGCGAGGAACGCGAGGCGGCCGTGACAAAGAACGGACATAAATAATCCGGCGTTTCGGGTACCGATAATTAGATTCCAAGGACCGCCTATTTTGGCCGTGGAGTTGCGCTAGAAAAAGAATCTTCCCGGTGCCCCCTCCTTCTTCACGACCCACTTTTCGTCCTCCCTTCCGTCCTCTTTCTCTAGCGGCTCGGCTCCCTCCGGCAACGGCAAACAAAGAACCGCCCCGTAGCCCCATGGAAATGCACGAGGCATATTTATGGCCGAAAAGCGACGCTCGACGAAAGAGAGTGGAAAGATCGAAAAACGGAGCACCGGGAGAACAGTATCCGCGAAAAACCTTCGATGATCGTGTCCGGTCGTGTTCCCGTAGCCCTATAGTTGCGCAGATTTCGAATGGGAACCGTGTCCGGGTTTACGGCGATCACCTGACCTGCGATTCACGGTCCCGAAAGACGCGGCGAATCGAATTCGAGACGGTACAGAAATTCTTTCGGTCGTCGAGGAGCTTTTGTGGACCTTGTGCCGATTTGGATTTTCACGTTAGGCACCTGTTGTGTTTGGGAAAAGTGAGATAGTGCAAGTGAGCATCTTCATGCAAAACTTTCTGTTACTTGTTCTTGTTTTGTCGTATTTGAGATGAAATGCTGTACGTGTTTTACTGGTGGTACGAGTTGAAAATATTATAACACTGGTTCTACTATTTTGCATTGAATTCGATCATTTTTGTCATTAATGCATAAAATCGGCAGCACATTAATAACCGGCGCACAGTGGGCCATTTATCCAATATAGTGCGCCAAAACTATTGCAACGTTATTAATAGTGTCAAAATCATAATATTATACATCAGTGAATTCGTCTTAACACCAGCTACAACATTATCAAATCAAAAATACAATGTTATATTTAAAAAATCGAAGCATCATTGTTTTTTTCTTTTAAACAAAACTTTTTCAATGTTTTTTATATTGCAATTTATACATGTACGAATACTGTTAAACTTTTATTGGAAACATTTTTTCATCAGGTTTAGAGAAATTACTATTGCAAACAAATTTTATACGTAGCTGTGGTAAAGGTTTAAACACAAAGTCTAATTGCAAGAGTCTAAATTTGTAAATAAGGTGTGACAGGATTGAGTTATAACAGGTTTAAGATCTACCAAAACAATTATTTCTCATAAAATAGCAACTAAAAGCAAAAAAGTTTTGAATTTATATCATGTATAAGAAAGTTCCTGTTGACTAAAAATAGTTTCAATTAGTAACATTTGGTAACTTGGAATTTACACTTTACAGAATGTGAAACAGCTTACAAGAAACGAACATAATGACTGCCAAGATTTCCGGAAACATAAAAATGATCTGAATCGCACAAATTGAAATAAATCTGTAGTTATGTATTTACTTTCAACAGCTGAATTCATGTTATTATGAATATAAAAGTCGTTGATAATTGCTGAATAACCACAACACATACTCTGATTCTCAATATTTTGCAGCAAACAAAAAGTCATGTGTTTTATTGTTGATAATACTAATACCAGAATGTATAGTATATAAAGTATTCACGAATTTTTATATTTCTTTACCTTTAGTTTCGGACTTTTTTCCTCCTACTTCTACTATCTGGCCCACTGTGCGGCGTCGAGAATTTTTCATTATTATGCATAATTGTGGACTTTCCAACTGCATTTTCATGTCAGGTACAACCTTAAAAAACAATCGGCGCGTACGTTTATCAAAGGTTATCCATGTATCCTAACCGTTCCGAACATTCTCGGTAAATATATCGATGAGGGGATTCAACTCGGACTTCAACACGCGAATATGCTGTTCTGAGACCTAAATAACTGTCTAACGGTAAGACGATCAAACTCCGGGTGCTCGGGATCGCTTGTCGATAGACATCAGAGCCGAACGAGGAAGAAATAAAGCGTAGGAACTGTGCGAGAACTGCTTCAGTTCCGTAACAATGGGGTCGCAGGTAGTTTGCCGATGGGTCCCTTGTCTGGCCGACGTCTCTTCCCCTGTAAAAAGATGCGCCCGTAAAAATGGTAACAGCATAATGGCGGCAACGAGAGCCGCTGTGTTACCGCTATACATCGGTTGCGGTGCCGGTGTTGGTCCTCGTAAATTCAACGTGCGAACAGTGCCACAATGCGCGCTAAATCATCCCCGATCGCTTTTAAAACGGGCCCTGAATTATTGCCAGGAGAAGCTAGAGAGAGGACACGGCGCCGCGGACTGATTGTGAGAACGGTTCGGTTAAAATAATAATTTAATCTAGAACCGATATCGCTAGAATAATCTCGGAGGAAATTTCCTCTCCGTCGACCTGTAACAGACACGTCGGAAATAAGAGAGCCGCGTACGCAAATTGAATAGCGAGTTAATTCTCGTTCGCTCGTGGCGTCGAGTATTGATTTTTACTTTCTTGGCAATGGATTCGAATAATACTGCATTTCCAGGATCATGATTGTTTTTCGGCAAATTGGTAACGAGAGGACATTAAAAATCGTTGAATGTTTCTATGATCGTCGCACCCCTTGTGTCCCTTCAGTTGTATCTGGTAGGCAGATCTCGACTCCGTTGTTATCGTAATAGAAGAAGTTTGAGCCGTTGTGTCGCGCGCTTTATAGCGGCCTTTAGGCGAGCGACGCGCGACGCGATGGCTCGATGGCACACACAGGAAAAGTAAATATTGGTAAACTGATCGAGCGTGTGTCCCACGTGCCGGAAATTTCGTTCGCAGTGCCAGGAATACGGCGGCGAAAGACGGGAGGGGCCGAGGGTGGCGAGAATATGAAAGGTGCCGGTGAAACTCGGCACGACGAGAACGAAAGTGATTTAGTCATAAACATACGTGCCACTCGGCGCGACGAGCACTATATAGGGGTGGCTACGGGGGCGGTGGAACACGAGCGCGATATTTCGCCCCGTCGAAACCCACCGGGGCCACATTTCTCTTGATTTAACGAAACAATCCGAGCATCTGAATTTCAAATATGGCGTCCCTCCCAGTCAGCCACGGATCTCACCCTCCGGATGACCCGTGACAGTGCGCGAATTAGCTCGCGGAAAAATTCAACCCCCCCTTGCTTTTTTTCTTCTTCTTCTCAGCGTTTCCCCACCCTCACGTTTTCCTTCTCTTCTCGAGAACGAGCAATTTCCACGTGGAACGTCGGTTTTCTACGGCTGTCTGGTCCTCGAGACGTTCCTTTTTAGCTTCTTGACTACGGAATTTCCTTTTTTCCTTTTCTTTCATTCCAAGCACACCGGCTCACCATGTTAATCCCCTCGTGCTTTGTGCAGGGACGAGCTCCCGATGATTTAGGGCGCCAAGGATTAGCCGTGCGAACAAAACAGCTGGGACATTGATCGGACGAGAGCCACCCCTTTCACGAGCCGCAATTTACATCGAGCTTTGTTTAACGTTGCTTCCGGCCTGAGCCGACTTAAACTTCGAGGGAAATGATCTGATGAATAACGCGGGGCGCTGCACTCTATTTTCCATCGTTCAGCGTTCTGCCTAGTTAACCGTTTGAAATACGCGTGATAGCAATTTTTTTCTGAAAGAAACAATAGACTTTTTCTGCCAGAAGAGAATAGAAAATCAATCATTTAATTCGAACAGAAATTTGGATATCACCCATACCTACTTCAGGAACAAAAGTAAATTATTTTTGCAATTCTACCTCCAAATAACTTTTTTGCATCCATCAGCTCGGATCCGACGCTTCATCCTTTCAGAAAACATCCCCCGAGCCGTTCAGACGATGAATCTGCATGCTCGCAAAAATCGGACGTCCCATCGCTCTAAATCGATCCGGCTCGAAATCGCGGTGGTTATCCTCGATAGTTGATCGTTCCATGTCCCCGTTCAGACCCCCGGCGTATATTTCGAGACTCCAGGGGGACGTGGAGCACATCGGACACGCTCGCCGAGCCTTTTTTCCCGGTGTCCAGCGATTTGTCCTGTGAATCGACGTGCTTCGAAGAGCTGTACCCGATTAAGGGCGGATTCGTAATATTGGCGAACACCGCGCGAGGGATCGCGGCCCATTGAGCAGCCGCGTTCCGTGAAAATAATGATCGAACGCCCCCGGGGTCCTCTCGAGGATCGTTCGTCCTCCCATAATTCCCGTACCCTCGATATCTCCTGCTATCTCTTTCCGTTGTGTAGCCCGAGGGGCCTTCAAGACGCATCGAAAACACTTTCCTCGGTGCACGACATGGGGACGTCACCCTATTGTGTTTTCGTCCTAATTAATTCTTCGCAAGTTGGGGCTGCTCCGTAAGAAGGGCCAATGGCGGCATCAGCAGTCCTCTTTGTGCTTATTAGCCTTCCGGTGCTGATACTTTAGTCCATTCTGATCCATAGATATATACCTCCCATTTGTATTCAAATATTTCAGTTGCTAGTTCGGTTGCAGTGCCAAAGGTTTGTGGTTTAGATGGAACTGGGTCAAAACGGACCCAAGACCGTCAAAACAATTGCGAAGACCTTGTTGTCATCGCGACACGAGGCAATCAAAGTTCCGAGAGAATATCGAAGCGATGGGGAGGAATAAAAATGGACGGTTAAACCGCTTAGGCTAAAATTCCATTTCACGCGTGGCTAGCCGCGTTGTTTACGGTGCAGGAGGTTTCGTAACGAACCGTAAGAGCCTCGGCAAGAACGCATCCTCGTCAGGGACCGCACGCGCAGTTCCTGGTCGAGTCCAAGGCCTCGATAATTTGCAAAAGGGGGAGGCGGAGGAACACAGGAGGCTGTTATGCGCCGGTGGCAGCTGGGAGGCAGAGCCAGTTAGCCCGGGTTATGCGGGGCCCAAGGTCTCTCTCGGTTCTAAGGGCCCCTATTACGTATTAACTCTCTCACGCATGAGCCCCGGTCACACACACGCGCGCGCATTCCAGGCCGATTTGCATTCGTCCCTGTCGCCCGGCAAAGGGAGAAACCGTCCACGGCTTCGACCTTCCCGCGAATTCGAACACGTGCGCCGGTATATGGGTCAAACTGCGACGCAAACTAGTCGAATCGCAACCGTAGAACAGGTCGTTTCTTCAGACCGCGCCTTGTTGTTTTCATTTTTCGAAGAGGCAGCCGTGGAGCGGGATGGGTTACGGGACCTGGAATTCGGCGCAGCACGTGTTCCCCGTTTTTGTTTATCATGGAGGTACCCATGAAGCATTGAGATCGTTCCCAGCCCCCGTTGGTTGCGAGACGATTCAGCAGAAAAGATGATGGTTCTCGTAGAAAAACTTTCTTTACGGTCTTTTTATTTTACGATCGTGCCTGATTTTATATATTTTCTTAGGATCTTGTTTTTATCATCACCATGCTCACGGCGTGAAGGAAGAATAATAAAAAATAAATACAATAATACAGACTATTTTTATTTTCCATAAAAATACGCAGTCCAATCCTTATATTTTTGTACAAGTTTTGTTCCGATCGGTGTGAGTTACAAAATTCTTTCTCAACAGGGGGCGTTCCCTTACGGATAGGCGTGGTTTCGATGCTCCTGATGAAGCCAGGGCAGCGCTCCAACGGGCAATCTTGGCTCCAAACATGATTTATCGTATCCAAATCACCCCTGTCTCCATCCCAGGAGAGAATATCGAAATTCTCGTTGAATCGAGACCATTTTCTTGTTCATCATCGAGTTTGCCAGCGTGTGATCCTGCTGCTGGTTCCAGGTTCTTTTCTTTGACAAATGCTGGGGTACGACTCGCGTAGGCAGATGCCTAATTTAACAGTCGTGATTCTCGCACCCTACAAGACACGGCATAGGGTGGAATATAGAGAGCCTCGTCGATGAATCTATATTTGCTAGGCCCCCCCCTCCCCGCCCCGACACCCGTACGTGTCCACGTGTATATAAGCTTTTTCCGTATGACGTATCGCCGTGATTACATTGATGTAGATCCGTCGCTGCGTTTCGAAGGCCGATAACGCATCGAGAATACACCGGGCCCTCCCTTTTTCTCTTCTCCTCTCTTTCCATCGTTCCGTGCTCGGCCCCGTATATCGGCGAACGCATCGATCATCGTTGCGCCCGCGATTTTTCATCGGGCTCCCTCCGCGCGCAAAAAAACCCGCCGAGATTGAAAAGCCATTCCCGGCGTCTGGGAATGTGATCTTTCTCTCTCGCTCTCTCTCTCTCTTTTTCTCTCTCCGTACCTCTCTCGACGCTTTTCCGCGATTAGGCGCGATTAAATCGTCGCGACGAGATAAATTTACATCAAACACGGATCCGAGGAATACGACGGCGTCCCCTTTTGTTTATGGAAATTACGGATTAAACTTTACAGCCGCTATTTTCGCCGAACGAGACTGTTTTGATCCTGCTCCAAATAGAAATTATCTGTGAACACGCTTCTCTATGATTTTGAAAGTTGGAGATCAAAGTCTACTGAGAGTGTCTATAATATCTATAGTAAAATAACGTCGACAGAAGATGATTTTCTCATTTCTGCATGTGGAATACTTTTAACAGACGAATCTAATAGGAGTCTCTTTCCTCCCAGATTCTAAGTTGCTGTTGGGTCTAGAGAATTCAAAGAATAAATTCCGAGTCTACCTGTACCACCGTCCACGTAATTCCTTCATTTCGCAAGTAAATCGTGCGTCGATCGAGCAACGGAGGCGTACTCGAGCCGATGAAGATAGTATCCATCGCGGAACAATCCCGACCGGTGATTTACTTTCTCCATTCGCTTTTATGGAAGTTTCCAGCTCGCGCTGTCTCCGCAACAACGTATCAGGGGATTCGACGGTCCGGAAGCACGCGTCGGTTCGCCTGAAATCGTCCGTGGCTGGGAATTATTGCCCGAAATTATACGTTCCGTGCCGGTCGTCCACGCCACGCACCACGCGATTGCTTTTCACTCGAGCCTCGCTTCCGATCGACTCGTATGAAAACGCTGGAGAATTCCGAAACATTTTTCCACCCTTTACCGTCTCGAGTCAGCACCGAAACATCTGTCACCCACGAGCTGCTCTACGATTACAGATAAAAAATGCACGGTTTTTTCGATAGTCAGTATCAATCTTTGGAATTGCGAGTCGAGAATCGTCGCGTTTCATTTCTGTTTCTGCGAAAGTGTTCGAAAACGAGCGTCTCTCCGTTCCGCTCGTTTGACGACGGATAAAAAACTACGTTGCTCAGGGGGATGATTGTACGAGCGGAGGAGAGATCTCTAAAATTCACGCGAGAGCAGCGCGCGTCGCTCGCTCGAATCGCATTACTGTCATCGCAGTATTTTCGCGTGTTATCCGAATGTGTATGCACGGAGGGTGGCTGACAGAGGGTGCGGTGCAGTCGGAGCGACTCGAGGGTGGCTGAGTTACGAGTCTCTCTCTCTCTTTCCGGACACCAAAATGGAGGCTGCCAGCCGGGAATTTAAGATGTAGTCGAATATTTAGGTTGCCGGATAAAAGTTCGCAAATGTATAACGAGTAACCAGAAAAAACACCCTTATCCAAGGGTTAATCAACGGAGCAGCCCGCCCATGCACGTACTATCCTCCAAGTTCCAGGAGAATATTGAAGGAGACAACGACTCGGCGAACCTCCATTCATCTTCGCTGGCAATTCCATAAAGTGATAGCTGCACGCAGGAACGACGACCGCAAATTACAACGCTGTCGGGTAATAACGGATTACGTGTCGCGCGATCGCCTCTATTAAATTCATTTGGTCATTAGGGCCTCTGGCCGCGTAGGAAACAGTCTGGGCGTCGCGGCCATTGGTCATCGGAAATCGTGTGTCCGACGAGCAGCCCGAGAATGCTATCAATAAAATCGATTTCCGGGGCAGCTGGTCTCCTCCTTCGACCCAGTTCCCGTGACTCATTGCACCTCGAGCCGAAAACGCTCCGAGGAACCACCCCGCTACCTACCTCGTTTCTTCATTTTTTTCATCGTCCCGGGAACGCGTTATTAACGGAAGCCACCGGCCCACACGTAATTACAGGGCGCTCGCGTGCCGACTAATTTTTTATTAGATCGCGCCACGGATTGCCACGTGTGGCCCGCGAAATTTCACGTGACGCCGCGCCGTACGTTTTGCAAACCTGCCAGCCGAGCCACCGTATCGCCGACATCTACCCCTACTGTCCCGCTCAATTTATTCCCCGATCGGTCTCGTTTAACCGTCATAATTCACTGACTCGCGAGCTGCCCACCAGCTTCGTGGAAACTATATTTTACCGAAACCCCTGTTCTTTCGGCAGCGCGACCGGTGATGTCTGCATTACTCGCGAATAGTAATGTTTTCAGGGTAAAAATCGGAAAAGGTGTTTCATTGGCAATTTATTTAGTCCTGGTAGCTGGTTGTCGATTTCATCGATCGGCATTGTAATAATGGGAATAAATTCCGTAGGTACATAGGTACGTGTCTTCGGGGATCCTAGACGGAGGAATGAAAGACAACGAGAAGAGCCATTCGTTTTATTCTCTGGCTATAAAAGCAGGCTCGAGAAATGAAATGGAATGATTAAAAGAACCTATCTACGGAGAACGAGTGGCCGAGAAGAATTAAAGCGAGGTCGAGCAACAGCAGGGCTCGTAATTCCATGCAATTCCATTCCGTTGGCGATGTATCCGCCGCATACGAGCCATTTCGCGCCACCTGCGCGATCCTTCCTTTTCCATCGTCCACGTGGCTTTGGCCAAGGGCGAAACTTTCCAGCCGCAGGAAACGTGGATCAGAGAGACGTCCCTTTTACTCCCTTCCCCTTTCTCTCCGGAGCTGACTTAATGGCGGTCGATCGGCCGTACCGTTGTTTACGATTAGGATCGTAGACCGCTGACTAGGACAGACACAATCGAGGTCCTTCTTTTACACGGGCCGGGCTCAAAGGGAGGACCGGCCGGTCGCTTCTTGGAATCTAGAATAGCGATGTAACCCGTTTTATGGATTCCGTTATCGTCTATTCGGTCGGTTATTACACGCCGTTCCAACGAAACCGCGCCGGTCGCGCCGATTTACGAGCCCAATGCTACACGCGACACGTGCAAGCGATAACAACAATAACTAGCCTTATTTCACGGCCGGTATCAAATGAAAATAAATTCGAAAGTGGCAAGTAAGCGATAACCATATCTAGACTGCGGATCTTCGTGCGGAATGAAAAGTGTTCAAGTTAATCGTATGAAAGCTGAATGTAAATCTACGTTTTTTCTCAATCGTGTTAAAATTAGAGCTGTGACTTATGAATGACTCATGAATACTCTGCGGATCTTTGTGCAAAATAAAAATCGTTTGCATCGATAGGAAAAAGCAGACAATATTGAACGATTTTAATAGAGCTCTTCAACGATTTTAATAAATTTAAATTAATATATCAACGTTCTTTTAATTTCATTATTGTTTTAAATTGCACA
The DNA here is from genome assembly GCA_028455595.1 of Lasioglossum vierecki. NCBI lineage: Eukaryota > Metazoa > Arthropoda > Insecta > Hymenoptera > Halictidae > Lasioglossum > Lasioglossum vierecki. The sequence goes on along the minus strand of CM052335.1, from coordinate 23,722,959 downwards.
AACTCATTTATGACTTATGTCTTATGAGATACCCGGGTACCCGGATACTCGGCTATCTCATGAGATACCCGGGTAGTTTTGCTCTAGCTGGGTATCTCATATACCCTGGTAAAAGTCTGAGTTCTAGTTAAAACGTCTAAAATAATTCACATCTATTCCCCTCTTCTGCACAAAGTTCTCTCTGCTCCGGTCCCCAAGAGGAACACGTCTAGAGCAATTCTGTAATTAATATAGTCAGTGGGTCAGAGTATCGAGCGCCAGATCGTCCTCCAGGTCACTCAGACACCCGCATCTCGGAAACAAGGGTGGAACTCGTCGACGCAACAACGAACCAGGCTAAAGCACAGGGTCCAGCTCGTAAATCCAGCGATTTAACTTTGCTCGACACTCCTTCTCTCCGGAGGAGACTGTCCTTCTCTCTCTCGTTGGAACTTCATCCCTCCCGTCTCTCCTCCCTCGGCGAGTCCCGCTGAACCAGTGAATCCGCGAAGAAGAGAGGGGTAGAGGAGCATCATCCCCCGTTAATGCCGAAGTAATGAGTGGGGTGGCAACGTTGAAGGACCCTCGTCGAGTCGCCATTGCCATCTAGCACCCCACCCATCTCCTCTACAACCCTCGGATAGGGGTTGGACGAAACACGCCGTGTTCCTGGACCCTATGCCCTCCCGCTGTCAATCACATGGCAGCGGGGGTTCCGAAAAATAAAATCGCCGCCCCGAAAAGCCTCGGGAGTAGACGTGCCTCGGGGTGGTCCGGAGACGGTTCCTCAGACCTGGAAGCCGGGCAATGGTCGAGCAATTACATCGATTTAACGTGTCCACTCTCGAACGAACGCCGCTCGGCATCGTTTCGCCAGTTTAACTCGCGAGCACCGCCAGCGTTAATGACTGCGCTACCCCTAAACGCGCGATTTGACGCTCCCGCGATCACACGAGCCCCCTACCAGGATAATTGAACCTCCATTATTTCCGTGCCTTTACCCGCTGCATTTCTAAAGAGGAAATTGGTGACCATTTTGCTGCTGGTTATTTCTTGATTTATTAGTTGTAATTATAAGTTAAAGCTCTCCCTGAGGAACACCTTTATGTGAAATCCTAGGAGAATCGCTCGTAGTTGAAGAAAAAATAAGCCTACCATACGTCAAGATTTAACAAAATTCAGAATGCTTGTAGAACACCCAAAAGAAACCAGCCTAGACAACGACAAGTCGATGTTTACGATATCAAAAGCACCCTTAACATCCAAAAAAGCAGCTATGACTTCTTTTTTTCAGAGAAAGCCTCGTCCACTTTAAAGGCCAAGTTCATTAAACTATCGGTGCCTGGACTTTGCTGTGACCAATTAGAATCAAAGCTTTATTGGTTTTACAGATGCATTAAGTGTTCTTTCGTGCCTTGGCTTTACTAAAACGGATATCAAAACTAACCCTTATATCTTCAATATTAAAGAGAAATATAATTCCTTCATCCAGGATAATGTGCTTAGTTCTATAAAGTTCTATTGGATTCCGTCGCATATTGGGATTGCTGGTAATGAAAGAGCTGATCTTTTAGCTAAGGAGGCTTCATCCATTAGCGCTACTTGTATTTCCTACATTTCTTTCACAGATGGCTTTGAGTCTTTCTCCAAAATTATGCTTGACAACACTCTCGCCTCTGTAAAGGCTGAAGGTCTTCTTAAGGGCAAAACGTATTTTCAGTTTTTTTTTTAATGAAAATTGACTTCCTTGGTTTTCTCAATTAAACTTATCCCGCGTTCCACTATTGTCAGTATAAACAGGTGTAGATCTGACCACAATCATCTTGCTTTTTCTCTGGCTCGCATTGGATTTATTGATAATCCTGAGTGTAGCTGCAGGGAGGGTGACGAATCGCTAAACCACGTTCTATGGCAATGTAACTTGTACAACGAGGAAAGGCTCAAATTAATGAATAAACTCAGCAAAATAAATTTACAGCTTTCGATAGATGTCTCAATATTAATAGCTAAACCAAATATAAAAGCTTGTCACCACATGTTATCATTTTTTAAGAGCTGTGGTCTTAAGGTATAAGTTTTGTCTATACTGTTCCAACTAATCATATGTCTGTATTAAAATATCTGTATATCTCTAATATAACACATTCTATTTTGTAATTATTATATTCTGTTTTGTATGTGGCGTATTTTGTCTTTTTTTTGTAATTCTGTTGAAATAAATCTCATATGAGATTTTCTAATAAAAAAAGTTAAAGCTCTCGTCTCGAACGTGTTGTACATGTTAGAAGTAAATCATGTTTAGAGAGACGCATTAACTTAATAACTAACTTTAATGTTTATCGAGTTTACAAAAATGAACCATCTCACACGGCATACCAATCTATTTTTATATTTTTATATTATATTTTATTATATTATAATCACGTCATTCTTTCCCTCATCGCTCGCATGCCGTTTCACTAATACAATATAAATGTACATATACATTTTCCAACAGTACAATGTGTGAATAATGTCTGAATCAGCGTGTACTCGAGGCCAGTGTCCAGTCGTCAGGTTTCTCGATCGCAGGACATTTTCCCGACGGTGAAATCTAATAAAGCGTCAGCGCAACGCGGGACGCATCGGCGGTCTCGAAGAGAAGCCTTTAATCTTGGCGAGGGCAGTCGTCCTCCAATTTCGGCGTGTCCATTGTTTCATAAGAGGCCGCGCGAGCCGTCACAGCTCCGGAGGATCCGCCGAAGCATATTGCGTACCGGATTGCCGCAGCTGCTGCGGTTTCCGGGCCCACCGGCCAATCGGTCGAATCGTTGTCGAAATTGCGGCCTTCCTTCCATCCTTTTCCTCCAAGCAGACGGTGCTTCCTCCTCGAGCCTGTTCCTGCCGATCCTTGCGCAATAGCTTCGTGATATTTAAAATCAGCCGGGATTCGAAAAATTTCTCTGTCACCAACCGATCTATAAATTCTGAAACTTTTACGAAATACTTTGGTTATAGGACAGGCGGAATGCTTACTTATTTCATTTACAATTTGTAAATCGTCTACATATCTCTATGCACAACAAGCATTATTTCTCTCAATCGCAAGAGACAGGAATAATTTTGGAAACGCAGATCTGTGTTGCATCGATACGATCTCCTCGAGCGAGTCACTCTCAAGTACTCGCCAATAAGGAATCGTTTGATGGTTGGTCTCGAAACTGAAAAAAGAGTTGATCGCGATCGGCATCGGGATCGTTCTCCTTTCACGAGAGACTCTTAATCGGACTGCGTGCTGTGGATCAGAGATCAGCCGATGGATTGTTGACTGGTGTATAGGAATGTTAGGTTGTAAATCTAATTTCATGGTGTATTCGATATGCTGCAATGCCAGATAAAATCGAGAAGAGAACGAAATTCTAGCTCTTATTCAATGTCACATTGAAGTTTCTATTCTTTCTACACTTCAGAAACCTGTGCAAACTTTTATAAATAATAATTAGTGATACAGGCAGTTGTTTTTCGGGGGGATGATTCCGAGATCCATTTCACACACATTAGTACGAGACTCTCGGAAAAGGTGTTTCAGTGGCAGTGGTGGTACGTATAGCGTGGAACTAAAAGCTAAAAATGGTGGTGTGGCGACGGTGATCCGGCTGGACCCTTAGTTAACAGCCTAATAGGATGCCAGACACGCGCAGCATTGTGTAATCGAACGTCGAACCGAGGTCCTTGGACTCCATTCCGGATGGAAACTGCTCCTTGGACGGTAGCGCTGCCAACCGCGGCAGCGACCCGGTGAAAGGCTGCGAAAATGTCAGCACGCTTGGCTCGCCGGTGGCCGCGATCGCCAATAACTTCCTTGTTTAGCGATAAATCGATTGCGAATCGCGGAGGAGCGAACCGTTGCACGGATCGTCCAGGATAATTTACGACGTGGAACTTAGCTAGCAAATATAATAACGATTGCGGATGGAATCGCTATGCGAGACTTGTACAGTCAGGAGAGAGACGGCTACGATCCATCCCGAAGAGAGAACCTGCTCGCTCGATCCAACAATCTTTTCGAATAGATTGAGGGGGTCGTGGAGTAAGGATATCGGTCGATAAACTCGGATCTTGTACAAGTGCAGATGCGTATCTCGCGCGCGAAAAGTGTTTACCGCTCGCTTGTAAATACGCTGAGCTGCTGATAAGCGGCGCGGCGGAGCTCTCCTTCTCTAATTGCCCACCACCGCTGTCGTCAACAAAATTTAATCGTTCGCCGCGGCAAACAAGCCAGTCAAAGTCTATTTGCGTTCGAGCGACGATTCTCTCTACGTTCAACGATTCTTATTCTTCTTCTTCTTGATCCCCGCTCGTCGTCGCCGAGCAACTGCGTACTCGGGAATTTAGCAAACCACTGACGCACGATGACTCACGGGCTCGTTCAAACCGTCTGTTTATCGCAATGCGCGGACAATTTAATTTTGAAGTCGAACGGGAGATGAAACTAGCGACCTCCATTGGTTTCGTGGCGAATCCGCAGGAGCTTGTGTTTTCTTTTTATATTTATTTAACCCTTCACTGCATGATTTTTTTAATTGGGATGACAGACATTGAAAGGAGGTCAGTTTTTTTGGTTTTATTTAAGGGACAAATATTAAAATAATATTAAAGCAACATTTTCAGAAAAATAAAAGTAAATAAACATAGTAAGAAAAGACATACTTAGTTTACTATAGTAAATCTGGTATAATATTAAATATAATCTGGTATATATACCAGATTTGTTAAATGTATCAGATACGATAAACTATGTTCCGAACCTACTTGGGCACTACAGTATTGTAGGATTTAAGTCGTAAATAGAATAACACGCCCTTAAACACAAAATATAACAAATACAATTAATTAAATTGTCTCGTTTAAATCTCCGTCTGAGATCAAACACGTCTTTACTTTTCAATACGTCGAACCAGAATCATTAAAAATCGCATATTACAAAATATGAAGAACGCAAACAAATCAATAAATAACAAATATAGAATCGTCGCGTCGTTGCGAAATTGATTGTTTAGTAGCCGTGTTTATTTTCGTACGATTTTATAATAAATAATGATAATTATAATAATAATAGTAACATTAAATAATACTTATATTTAATCTGTATTTGTATACATTTATTTGCCACAGAATTTGAAGAGGCGCGATCATATGCAGGGCCAATAAGATATATTTCTTCCGGGTGTCTTCCTAAATAAATAATTGTAAAAAGTAAAGGGACAAGTTGGGGCAGAAAATTTTTGTAGAATTCGATAAAGGATAGTCCTACGAATATTTTCTAGCAAAAATCCCAAGACATGTTTTAGCTTTTTTGAGAAAAGCTTAGTTAAAGTTATAAGAATTTTCGATTTCGCGTTTTAAGAAACGGATCACTTTGAAGTAATAATATACGATAAATAATAATTGTAAAAACCGCTAGGGGGCCAAAATAACGAGTACACACCTTGATCTAAATTATCCATCACAATTTATTTAATTTTGCGCTTAACAATACGCTGTATATTGTTTTCCTTTCATCTACGCGCACTTGAAATTATAACGCACGAAACAGTCGTGTTAGATTATGACGAAAGGAACGCGTTCTGTGTTAAGCTATATTCAGTTTTCGTTTTTCTGGCGATTGTTCATGAATATATTGTATGTCTACAATAAATTCCTGTAAACAGTCATAAATTTTAAAAACATTGATTTTTCTATTTTTGTCCCTCTTGCCAACGCACTGTGCAACGTGACATTCGATGGAATTCTCGCCTGTCGGAGATGACTTCTCCCTACAGTATTAGATGGCACATGGAATAACAGGAGCTTGTCACGTTGATCTGACAAATTCTATTATATCTTCGTGAATTGCTGGCAATGTCATCTCGTTATTCTTCTTCGTATCCACTATTTAGAAAAATGGTTGTTATATAACGTGAGTACATTCGGCCATGCGATTTGCGGTTCGGTTGTAGGACCGTCTGTCCGTCGCGCGATTTGCGTGAGAAGGCGACATGGCAGGGGGTTCAGGAACCTCGAACCAGTTCAAGGATGCACGTGGCTCGGTCCGTCGCCGTGCACATGCATGCCAGCAACGGCTGCAACGTGCCGAGCGATTGCATCGCGAGAGGATCGGCCGGCTTAGCAGGCCGAGGCAAGTGCGAGAGCCACCGTGCTCGGTAAACACTCCTATTCCGATAGTTTCTGCCAGCCGGAGAGCGAGCGGCTAGCCGGGGCGAATTCGCGATTCGCATGCGAATGAAGACAGTTGGCGACTCGCGCGGACACGAAGAGAAAGGACGGCGAACGGAGCTGTCGAATAGAATGCTCGTTTTATCTATCGTCGTAACAGACTGACAGGCTCGTATTTATCGGCGCTTAGTTCTCCCGCTATTGTTGTCTATCCGATTCTTTTTTTCTCTCTCTCGCGTCGAGATGCAAAACCGACTCGTGAAACTCACCTATGCCCGTTCATACACCTGCGTGCTCGCTCGAGAGTCGGTTCCGTTTTGCGAGTTAGCTCCGAGACAGAAAATGGGAACGACTTATCTTTTCCGAGATTTTTTTTATGGTAAACGATGCGGTATTAGGTGAACAGTGATGCACACGTGGATAGGGATCCAACATAGGTTTCATGCAAACATTTTTCTTCCGAAACAGATATCGACGAGCCACGGACAACATTTGGAAATTCACGAAAAAGTTACGATAAAATGTTCACAGCTTCCCAGAAGATTTCAATAACCTGTCCACAGCGAAAGCACTGAAAAATCTCGAGCCCTCGGTAGACCCTGAAATCGGAGATCCTTGAGGACTACGTAGAATCGCCGGCAATTACCATAGAAGGAGGCGCTCGCAATTAAAATTCCTCGCGGGATCCGGGCCATGTGGGTTCCTTCTTGCCACCGTGGCGATTGTTGGTATCGCCAGGGAGCCAGTTATGCTTGTCGCGTGATAAGTCGCACGCGAGCCAGGCGAAGCTGGCGGGACGGCTTGCGGAGGAACACATTGGAAATTAACGAGGGAGAAATTGCGCGCGTGCTAGACGCTGTCCGGCGTTGCAAAGCCGTGTCTAATGTCTGTGTAACGGTGCAACGTCCGAGCGCCGTCCGAGCCCGAGGATAGAGAACGTTGGCTCCGTGGCCAAGAGTTTTCACGCCTCGCGAACGTTTGCCGGGTTCGCTTGCTCGCCAGCAGCACAGCGCCGCGATAAATCGCCTGCCACAACTCCTTGCGGCTCCTTCATCCTCGCCAAATTCGCTTCCAACATCGGCAACGGAGCCCTCCCGCATTTCTAATCGCCGTACACGTTGTCTTAACCCAGCAGAAAGTTAATCACAACAGAATTGCGGTAAAATGTTACAAGCAAAAATACGTCTTTAGGATCCAATAGTGACGAAAGGGTTGACACGAGAATTCCTAATCTCACAGCCATCTATCCGGCTTCCAAGCTCCGTTTAATCGATCGCCCAGGTCGGTTGTTACGAATTTTGCCACACGCGCGTTATTATCTGTAACGATCCTCCTCGCTCGTGTTACCCCCGCGCGCACGGACCCCAAAAATACGGCGACAGTTATCGTCGCCGGTGGACAAGCGCGAAAGGGGTTTCCGCTTACCCTCGTAACATCGTCCGCGCACATGTTTCCTTGGCAACCGTAAATAGCTACCTTGAAATTTGGCCCGCACGATCGCCCCAGGTGGAACATACCGTGTACCACAAGATGGCTATCGATTACTGTCAGATTATCGGAGACGTCCATCTCGATGCACGCAGTCGGATACAGCTTGAAATTTTCAGACCTTCTCACTGATCTCAGAGCTACCTGGAAATATTGTACAGGCTGTTACACACCGTGATGGGAGATGAAATGAGAATTTACAGCCGGTCTATGCAATGATCCAGCTGCATTCCAATAGCGATTCGAATAATTATCGAGCGAAGGAAGGCTCGACGTACCAAAGGATTCATTACTCGTTAGTTACTGTTCAAATAAAGTTACGACGTCCAGCGTCGAATATACACGGTCCCCTTTCGCAAGCAGACTCGCTCGCGAGTGTTTCCGTGGCAACCATAAACAGGCGTCGCTGACATTTCGAGTTCGAACCGAGCCGGCTCGCGTTGCAGAGGTGAAGCAACCCTTTCACGGTGACGCGTTAGGGTGTCTCGCGAAATTAGAATGAGATCGCGGACACAAGCGGATTCGGATTAATTTTCCAATGGACGCTCGTTCAAAAGCTTCCTAAAGCGCGTATCCATCGTGCCCTTTGTCATTCTCCGTATCGAGTTTATCCGGCAAGATTTTGAGCGCTTTACGTCCACGGGAAACGACCGCAATCTTCGTAATGGAGAGAAATCTGTCCCATAGCGCGACGCTACGGCCTAGACCAGCGTCTTTTCTCCGCGGTAAATCGTCTCGAAGAAGGGACCGTTTCACGTCCGCTTGTCCACGCTTCCCGGTGCGCGAAACGCAGCGATGGGAGCGACCATGTACAAAACAAAACCTTCTTAGACTGTAACCTGTAAGGGAGACTCAATCCCTTTTGCTAGGCAACTGATTTCTCTCATCTGCGAGGGCGCAGGATATTCTCTCCGCGAGAGAGCAACGTGAGACAGCTGTCCTTTTTCTCCACAAGAAAAGTGCCACACACGTTCATAACGAAACGTTTATCTCTCTTTATCGTGGTATGGAGACCGTTCTTCTGCCACACGAGGAAATGATTCCACTCCTCCTTTTTATTAAAAGCTCCTTTCTTTCTCTAGGTGAAGCCTTTTGTTTTTCTCCACGAGAACGCTACTTTTGTCCACGACAAGAGAACTACTCTTTTTCTTTCGGAAGAAAGCTATCTTCCCCACTCCGCAGGAAAGCTATTCTTCTGCTTCTCAAAAGTGCTCTTCATTTTCTTCACGAGGAAAGCTACCTTTGCTTTTCCACTATCCCTTTTCTTTGCGAGCTGGCTAGTATTCTTCTCCGTGGACTTCTTCGCTTCGCTCTGATGAGTCTAATTAGACTGTGGATTTTTGTACCAGAATAGGAATCTGCTTAACACAATTCTAATAATTATTATCAATTCGATTATGATTAAAAAGAGTGAGATTTTATATCTCACAGAAGACATTTTATATCTCATTCATTGAAATCGCTGGAATTTCCAAGAAAGTCTCGGCTTAAAGATCGATATAAATTCAATATACTTCCATTGCCAGTTTCAATCATGAAGCCATTATCGAATAAAGATAAAAGGTTTCTGCGATTTTCGTTTTCTCAAACCTGTCTATAAAAGTATCTATACATTAAATTCTTCAGTGTAATCACTAGTATCGATGTTCCTTAATGTTCCTGTTTCAGGAAGCAGTCTGGCAGATTCTCCTCCTTCTTTCTCTCTCTTATTTCTTTCAGCGTAGTCTGCTATCTTCCCTGCAAAAACTGCCAGTATCGTGCTCCCTTGTATCTGCCACACATTTCGACAAATAGTAGGCATTTCCATCGGGATCGTAATCGGCACCGAGCGGATTTGCTCACTGCGAATTGTCGACTAATCGGCCACGGCACTAAAACACGCGGATAAAGAAGACGTTCCGCGGACGTTGCAATCGATGGTGACGCGGTTAATTATATCCGAACGGGGTGTACACCTGTCGCGAGCGTGTTTCTCGTTGGAGAGCTAGCTGGAGGGCGATAAGCTCTCCCTCTCTCGCTCTTTCTCTCTCGACGGTCACGGAATTTAACGGTGATTAATGGAGGAAGCGCGGCCGCCGTATTTTAATTGAGATATAAATCCGTGGGCCCGAAGTCACGGTCCAATTTCATTACGGCCTCCTAATGGGCAGGCGCGCACGCGTCTGATAAAACCGCCGACGGTTTTATCCAGCTCGCGATCTGCGCATCTCGCCGGTATTACCCGCGTTATCTTTAATCCGTCCCCAATCGCCGGAGTAAAAAAAACGCGAAAAACAGAGCCAACTGAATTAATCCATTCGACTGGCAATAATTGATGAGCGCGGCTGGTTTCGCTATTTTTGCATCTGTCCAACTCCTCCTTTTTTTTGTTTCGTTCCCCTATAATTAGCATGCATATCCCGAGCGGATTTACATCCGCGCGCAGCTCTTAATCCGCGAGATTATCTTATCGCCACCGGACAAAGTCGTTCAGAAAGTTTATTGCGAAATAGATTGCGCGCGACTGTCAACCGTGATTCCACGCCGGTTGCTCGACTTTTTCATTGTAGATTAGATAGATCGAAGTGCTCGCGACACAGTGACAGTTAATTGCAATTAATCCTTGACAGGTAGTAGTGGCTAGAACCACCAAGTTATTCCTCGATTTTTAATGGAATTGTTAATTGGAAGCTACAAATAATCGAAGTCTTTTACCAATTAGTATAGTTATTTAATTCGTTGCTCGATTACACTGCTTTTCAAAGATTAGCGAAGGGAGCTCAAACTTTTAGATGGGTAGTGTATTCTTCGTTGCACAAGTGTCCCAAGCGTCTCCTTGACAACCGTAGTCCCTGTTCGCTTGGCAGTCCGCCGGGTAGCATTCTCGGAGGCGCCGACAGCTCTCGGCACCGTGTTAATTCAACCATCTCTTAATTAACCAAGATCCCAGGTCGATCGAAGCCTATCATCGTTATCCAATCGGTTGCTTCCTATTCCATTATATGGTTTATATAACCATACAGTTATACAAACATGAAGACGAACATGATTCGTTCTCTCAAAGGATGGTAATTACGCAGATTAGCGATTCGACACCGATTTTGGTGATCTTTCGATGTTACCGTCACTTGCAAGAACGTCTACACGCGAGAAAGACGACCGGGTCGCGATAGATTTGCAGACGACCCGTTATGGCAGCCCCCGATTTTCATAAATCGCTCGGTCAGACCATCCACGCCGAAATTTTCCGTCGCAAATGGCCCGTTAGGGGCTGGTGTACTTCGTATTCGCGACGGGACGTTATTATACGTTCCGGAACCGTCATTCCGCGGCGGGGTTCATCCGTAACACCTATTCGAAAACTAAATTGTCCGCTATCTTTCATTCCCCGCGATCGGCTCCGTGTTAAATGAAGCGATCGGTAAATATCACCTACCGGTTTCCCACGTGCCGCAATTTTCTCACGCTTCGCGGCACACGAAATCGCCCGGCTTTTTCCCTCCGGTGCGCCTAATGATAATCATGAACATAATCGCCGCATTTGCGGCTGCGAAGGCCTGCAGCTCACTCATGCTCAACTCTAAACAATTCTTATTCTCAAGTTCTTCCGATGTCGTCCTGTTTTCAGCATTATCTACTCACCTGGTCACAATAATAAACGTATCAAAAAATGCCGACTGCACATAAAAATCATACAAACGAGAACAAGCTCGTTACGACTTCAACTGCAAGCAAAGATAAAAAACGAACATAAAAAACTCTACGTTGCCCAGCATACAGTCAGTGAAACTGTTGAAAGGTAGTTGAAATAAAACTTCCTTGGTTTTCTCAGTTTAACTTATCCCGTTCAACTACTGTCAGTATAAACAGGTGTAGATCTGACCACTATCATCTTGCTTTTTCTCTGGCTCGCATAGGATTTATTGATAATCCTGAGTGTAGCTGCAGGGAGGGTGACGAAACGCTGAACCATGTTCTATAGCAATGCAACTTATACAACTACGAAAGGCTCAAATTAATGAATAAACTCAGCAAAATAAATTTACAGCTTTCGATAGATGTCTCAATATTAATAGCTAAACCAAACATCAAAGCTTGTCACCACATGTTATCATTTTTTAAGAGCTGTGGTCTTAAAGTATAAGTTTTGTCTATACTGCTCCAACTAATCATATGTCTGTATTAAAATATCTGTGTATCTTTAATATAACACATTCTATTCTGTAATTATTATATTCTGTTTTGTATTTGGCGTATTTCGTCTTTTTTGTAATTATGTTGAAATAAATCTCATATGAGATTTTCTAATAAAAAGAAATCAACTCCGTCGATGATAAGGTGGTTATCACGAAAGGTCGCGAGCAATAGCATTAAACGAAGAGAAGATGTTTGTGAAATTTTCAGGATCGGAAGTTTTAATTGGCGCGGGTTTTCGCGAGCGAACCGGTAATGCGCGAGAACTGGCAATTTATACGAGCGCTTCGCGATCATCGTGGGCCGCGTCGCGTCGATGTTTGGCCAGGACGTTAGTTACACGAAAAAAATTCACATTTGTGGAGATTCGATGTGATAGCGATTAAACCCGTTGGTCGGTTTGCACAGCGGGCGAGTAACGGCGAATAGACAAGCTGCCTCGCGCAGAGCCTACTGTACGCAACATTAACCCGTGACCGCGGCTCGATAATTTACCAAGCACACCCTCCCTTGACAAATGCGGCCGCGCCGAAAACGAACCAGCCGTTACAGAGACGACACGGAGATCGCCCATTGAAAACGATCTGGCCGGCCGCGGCCGGTTCGTTTATGTTCCGATCGTTCCGTGGGAAACGCTTGTCTGCGGCTGCGACTGTTAATCACCGGACTTCGGAGGCTCCGATTAGGCTAACAGAGTCCTAGGTTTAGGTTCCGAGTGGCTTTTGAGCAAAGAATAAGTGTGGTTGTTTTGATTCATTTTATGTATTTATATATAAAATGGATAAGTTAATTTAAATAAATTTAGTTAATAGGTATAATTTATAGGTATAGTTTATAAGTTTTGTATATATGTACATACATTAAAACCTAACTAACCTACAAATGAGTTGTATATAGTCCTATATAAGTTAAGGTGGAGAGGAAAAACAATACACAAGACAAAAACATGTGTAGTATTAGTTATCCCCTTTCTTCTCTGAATGCGAGTAGCGGGTCGAGAAGAAGTGAGGGTAACAATTTAGTGTGCCAGCGGGGGTTTGAAGTTTTTCAAATTCTGAGGTGAGGAGAATTTTCCGGACCTGTTCCGGTTTTACTCCTCATCTTAAAAAAAAAAAAAGAAAAAGGTTCCGAGTGGCTTTGGTCGCTTAGGTCATGGTCGAGACGCTTTTATTTAGCACTGGGTTTTTTTTACTGTTTTTTTTATTAAGTTGTGAAACCCACATGGGATTATTAGCAGCATGCTAACATTTTTTTAATTAGAATATCTCATATGACATTTATTTCAACATAATTACAAAAAAGACGAAATACGCCACATACAAAACAGAATACAGGGTGTCCCAAAATTCGTGTACTTCCCGGAAATGGGATGTTCCTTGGGTCATTTGAAGCGACATTTTCCTTTACAAAAATGACGTCGGAGGCTTTGTTTAGGAGTTATTAACAAAAAACACTGACCAATCAGAGCGCGGCTAGAGCAAACGGAGTCCGACTCAGCGACAGGTCCCGCTTAGCGTGGCGACGCCATTGGCCGAGCCAGAATCAATCCGTTGTAGCCGCGCTCGGATTAGTCCGTGTTTTTCGTTAATAACTCCTAAACAAAGCCGCGGACGCGCTATTTTTGTAAAGGAAAATGTCGCTTCAAATGACCCAAGGAACTTCCCATTTCCGGGAAGTACACGAATTTTGGGACACCCTGTATAATAATTACAAAATAGAATATGGTATATTAGAGATACACAGATATTTTAATACAGACATATGATTAGTTGGAACAGTATAGACAAAACTTATACTTTAAGACCACAGCTCTTAAAATATGATAACATGTGGTGACAAGCTTTGATGTTTGGTTTAGCTATTAATATTAAGACATCTATCGAAAGCTGTAAATTTATTTTGCTGAGTTTATTCATTAATTTGAGCCTTTCGTAGTTGTATAAGTTGCATTGCTATAGAACATGGTTCAGCGTTTCGTCACCCTCCCTGCAGCTACACTCAGGATTATCAATAAATCCTATGGGAGCCAGAGAAAAAGCAAGATGATAGTGGTCAGATCTACACCTGTTTATACTGACAATAGTGGAACGCGGGATAAGTTTAATTGAGAAAACCAAGGAAGTCAATTTTCATTAAAAAAAACTGAAAATATGTTTTGCCCTTAAGAAGACCTTCAGCCTTTACAGAGGCGAGAGTGTTGTCAAGCATAATTTTGGAGAAAGACTCAAAGCCATCTGTGAAAGGAATGTAGGAAATACAAGGAGCGCTAATGGATGAAGCCTCCTTAGCTAAAAGATCAGCTCTTTCATTACCAGCAATCCCAATATGAGACGGAATCCAATAGAACTTTATAGAACTAAGCACATTATCTTGGATGAAAGAATTATATTTTTCTTTAATATTGAAGATATAAATATATTGAAGATATAAATATATTGAAGATATATAACTATATAACTATAACTAAGGAATATGTTGAACATTTTCGATCACGATATTAACATTAAAGAAATAAACTGTGAGATTTAAGAAATGTATGTATAAAAAAACAAGGGACAGAGAGAGGGTCCGTACAGAAAGGAATCTATCGTATAGAGTGGAAAGTGGCCCGGGTTGCAAAGTTTGCAAATCAAAGTATCTCTATTATTATCGTGGATCGGACATTGCTATCACACATGATTAGGATCCTGTACCAGACAACCACATGTGTCATCAGCAAGTTTAATCTTAAAGAAGGAGGCCCTTAGTTGATAGTGTCCAGAACGAAGTCTATTAACCCAGCAAATGAATTCTCTGGGAAACCTTTGATGAGCAAACCAAGGTTTGGACCCGGAGTGATAAAAGGAACTGAAAAGTTTTACGCCCTTAAACTCTGCTTCCTTAAGCTTTTTAGCTTGTTTTCTAAAATTATTGGAAAAATCAGAGTAGGGAGCGAGAATATTAGTAAAAGTAGCCAACAAGGATGCTTCCTTAGCTAGAATAGCACTGGGTTACTTTCAAGCTGATGAAAGGTTTTATTCCTAAGCACTCGAATGGTGACTCAGAGTCAGACTGGTTAAGATAGCATGCTTCATTTTATCTAAATGATTTAAGAATCGATCTGGATTCAATTACTAATGTTGGAGAGATCAGTTTCTTGATAGAATGAGGTCGCACTAATACATATTTCGCACTAATAAATAACCCACAACCTTACCGGTGCCAATTAGTTATCATTGATATGCGTGAGTCACCTGACGAAGCAGTTAGCAACACCTTATCGACATTGCCATTTTATACAAACTTTTGCGAAATCATTTATCACAATTCCTTCTTATCGATAATCAGTATTTTTTCTCAATGGACGTTCGTATTCCATGTTTATTTATATAATATTATCGATAAATTTTTTTCTTCTTTCTGGTGATACGCTCTTACGTTAAAGTTTATTTATGTTCCCCTAAATTATCGTCTGAATAAACAAGCAGGTGTCGGCATGAATTATTCAGAAGGCGATACGCCGGTGGTTTTTTTTGTATAAAAGTGAGATCGTCTCGTGAGTTTTCAGTAACAAGTTTTGAAAATACGCAAACATGTGTCGCTCTGCCATCTTCCTTCTCTTTGTCGCCTTTGCCTATATTTCATGTAAGTATTAATTGGATAGATGACAATTAGCTCTTTGACTTTCACGGTGTTTCGTTAATTTTTCCTGTTTATTGATTTTACCGTAATTAGTACGTGAGGTAGGAGCGTGTGGTCGTAACGAACAGTTCAAGGAGTGTTCAAGTGAGTGCGAACTTAAATGCGGCGAGGAACCAAGGGATTGCATCGAGGTTTAAATTATTTATATCTTACCTTTTAAATTAATAGACTTTGTTAAAGAATTAATTTAGCACCGTTACTCTCGCAGTATAATAAGTCCTTCACAGTCACACATTTAGAAGAAAGCAGTGTTACTCTCATCGAATACTATAATTTTTTAATTTTGTGTCCAGGTGTGCGGAGAGCCTGCCTGTCAATGTCAAGTGGGATACTGTAGAGACAAACAAGGAGAATGTATCTTGAATGAAGAAGCTTAAGTAATGATATTATTACCGCCTTAATAGCTTCAAGAAATTCATGGATAACAATATGTACAAAACTATGATTGACAATAAATAATATCGTCCTAACTGCATTTGTGTTTTAAGGTCAATGTAGCCCTTCAATCCTGCACAAATTGAAAATAACAAACTTCATACCTAAAATTAAACACTAATCGATCTTTACTTGACAAAATCAAATGAATCGCTTCGACTCCTCCGACAATTCCAGCAGTAAACGAGACGGAATGTCATCGAAGTTGATCATTGCACGCGTTGTTCCTTCGTTCACGTTGTCAATCGAGTACACTATCCATACCAAAGTGGCAATCTTATCGTGTCCTCTGATAAGAGAGTATCGTGCTTAACTTATCTATGGAAAAAAAGAACGACGAGCCGGTGATTGAACTGGTCGTTTTTAATAAATCGTTGCAGCATGCACGACCGATTCCAAGAAATTATCTACAATTTACGATTAATCCGGAACACTTGATCCTTAGAGCTGTCGACTATCGATGCTGAAAATGATCAATCGCAATCGTTGCGCCAATTAGAAACGAGAGAGGAATCATTTTAATAAGTTCTCTTCGGAAGATAATAATACGAGAAAAGCTGAAATGTATTTCAAGTTATTGTTTTATTCAACATCTTCTGTGTAAACGGATTTAACAAAAATTAGCGATGCTCTCTATAATGGAACAATCGTTGACATAATTGTTTCTATGTGTAGAACGAGTGACAACAGCTTGAAGGATTAGGTCTAACGAACGCAGGAAATTTTTGTGCAAAAATTGGCAACGATCCTTGCGATCGATTACCTCGTCCAGAAAATTAACAGTCTCGAGTCAGGACACACTTGTTCTCCTTGTTTCTGACGTAGCCGGGTTTACATTCGCAGCCAATGTTGCAGCTCTGAAACAAAGAACAAATTACAATTAGGTTCTGTTGAAAGGGTAAATGTCAAAGAGTTTTCAAAAATTGAAATTATTCGCACTAACCATTACGCAAATTGGCCGTGCCTTTTGTTCGCACGTGTCATAGCAGGGTGAACCACAACTGTTGAATACTTCGTTGGGTCCGCACTCTTCAGCACCTTGAGTGTCCTGCGGGAACGCCGCTGAAAGAAAACACACAAAATTGTAATTTTCTGTGATTTCATTCGCCACAATTTCATGAAATTTTGCGACGGAAAAATTATTCTTTAAAAGACATAATGTGGATATAATTTATGAATTTTTCTGTAGTCCACAACGGTGCAGTACAATTTTTCTAATGCTAACCGAGTCTCAAAGAATGCGACACTATAAACGGCAAAACAAAAAATATCCACAAAACACTACATTCAAATAATTCAAGCACAATTTCCTAATATCACAGACTGTAACAGTGTTTGTGACAATGGCTGTGATAAATAAAAATACGTTCCTCTACCAGATGAAACAGAAACAGATGAAAAGGCACACTCGCATGCAGAAGTTTATCATTCCCTGCATCGATGGAAACGAAAATACGTTTGATCTGCCAACAAACCAACTACAAACAACTGCGTCAGTTAATAAAAGGTAAAAGCTATCGTTATCAGTATCAACAACTACAAATGATTCAGAAAATTCGCTACACACAGGCGCACATACAGCACAATTCGTGGAACGATTTCACACTTTGATAATTTCGAAGCTTCCTGTTTGAAGCTAATGAATGAAACTTTGACTGAAACTCCTAGTTGATTAACCCTTTCGCAGCTGAGTTAGGGACGATGAAAAACGTATGTTTACGGACGTAGCAGCGAAAGGACTAAAGAATGGTCGCAGCGAAAGGATTCAGGCGGATCTAGGATTATTGGCTACTCACCGGTGTAGGCAACGGCCACGACGAACAAGAGAAGAACTGTAGCGCGAGTCATGTTGATAGGTTTTCTGGATAGTACGAGTTAGACTTGTGGAGTGCTCAAAAACGAATGCTGATCTCCGCTCGGTCTGCTCGAGCTTTTATACGATGACCATCGGTCTGCTCTCTCCGATTTTTACCACACGTCTACCCGCTCTTTAAAATTCACAATTCCTACTATCGCTTGCGACTTGTCGTATCGATTACCTGATAATGCGTTGTCTGCTCAGCAAACAAGAGATCGATAGGATACCAGCTAACAGAAATGATTCACTCTAGGCTCGTTACCCAAATTTCAAGCTAAACTTCACTTCCCGGTAGCCATCTTCGTCGTAGACTACCGGAAAATTCAAAAAGATTATGCAACAACTCGCATAGTTAGCAAAATTAGTGTTCGATTAGAACGTTTTCGAAATGACGCGTAGTCGTGAAGAATAACAAAAACGTCTACTACACTTGCTAAAATTCAATACTTTATGTATAATATTTGTGAGTAAAATGGGTGGTAACTGCAGGTTCTAAGATGTCTAACAGAACACTGAGTATTGCTCCTGAGCACAATACAATTAAAATTTTGTTCTAATCGTGTTATAGTTTGATTGCTGTCTCACCTTTATCACGAGCAAGTTAATACACCATTATAATCTCGTTTTAAAGTTCCTGTCGATAAGCTCTACGTGTTTCTGTCTAGTTTGCTGTGAATCACATGATGCCTTGACATAATTCGCTAGTCATTTTATCGATCTAGATGCTATCAGAAATTTCTTCAGTCCAGCAGCATCGCTTTTCAAGAGAAAACCGCGACCCTCTCTCGTTACTAGTTTCCCAATGGACCGAGCACAGTTAGCTTACTGGAAGATTACCGTTTTTTGATTTGTTCTCGCGAATCTCTCTTGGGAGTACCGGTTCGTTGGGAATCGGTGGAAGAACGAAGATATCTATCATCAGGATAACGATCTCTATCATTGATTTTGTAGACTGTCTAATTTCTGGTATCATCTCCAGAATATATATCATTGCATCCATTAATTCTAGATTTTTATTCATTTCATTGTGGCCCTATTATTAAATTGCCTAAAAAACGATTGTTCTCGCGAATCTCACTTGGGAGTACCGGTTTGTTGGGAATGGGTGGAAGAGCGAAGATGTCTATCGTCAGGATAACGATCTCTGTCATTGATTTTGCTTTGATTGATCTAATTTCTGGTATCATCTCCAGAATATATGTCATTACATCCATTAATTCTAGATTTTTATTCATTTCATTGTGGTCCTATTATTAAATTCTCTAAAAAACGATTGAAAAGATAAAGAGAGAGAGAGAGAGAGAGAGAGAGAGAGAGAGAGAGAGAGAGAGAGAAGAGGAAGCAAAAGAGAGAGATGCGTCTTCTTCGCTAACCGAGCACTTGTCTTATGCAAATTATTAATACGAATCGTCCTCGAAACCGTTGACTTTGCGCTATTTGTACTGAGCCGAGATCTTCTCGGAAGCTGAGAGTGTTTACCCCGAGAGAGGAGAAACAGGTGGCGGTTGTTCCTTCTCTTTCTCTCTCCTTCTCTTTTTAAACCATCTATCACGTAGTTCGTTGAAAGGGTGTCAATTGATTCGAACCATCGAGAAGAACCGCTGATACCGACGCACGGGATGATCGCGGAAAATATTCGCCGAGTTCTGCCGGCGAAAATAATCGCTTCAATCTCGAGTGTCTCGGTGAATCGAGAGCTGTCGTTGAAGTTCGATCAGATTATCGTTAATTGGTCTCTGTTTGTTGCACCTTGCGCGGAAAATTTCTCGCCGAAGCAAGCGAGTCTCAGTAAATATTTTTTTCGAAATTTGATCGTGCGCACGATTCATAAAACTGCGTCGCGATAATAGTGCCGTTATCAATTTAAATTTGGAACACCGCGCTCTCGTCTAGCAACGATCTGACACACGGGTCATGATCTCCGATACCGAAACTGAGACGAACTGCCTTCAGTTCTGGGTCGAGCGTGTAAATATTTGTGTAATCTTCACAGTAAACTTGGTTTCATTCCGTCTTCTCGGTTACATGTCTGACGTAGTTCGCCTCGATTCCATATTTATCGCTGGCTTTAAGGAATTTTGGGGAATTTTATAAATTACGGAAAATGTTAAAATCTTCATAATTTCGAAGACCATGACTGCAAGCCGAGGATAGGTATATTTCCTTGCCCTTTTCATACTATATTTATGGAGTCCATCAGTTAGAAAAGAGAAAAAGCGTGACCAGAAAATCTCATATGTGAATCGTAACCAACTGTCTGCAGCTTGTTCTTTTTATTGCCTAAAACGTTACATATTTCTGCGTAATTAATTGTACAGCGACTTCTTCGCTATGTTTAGAAATTAGCTAGGATGATAAGGCGGAGCTGGAACCATATGGGGAACTTTTCACGATATTAAGAAACTCGGGCACCGACCATGGCTTGTCGAACCTTATTTTGTCGATTATGCAACCAACGATCGAAACGCAGTCGCCATCGCTATCCTTGAAGTAGCCGAGTTTGCATTTGCATCCTGGTCTGCACAACTGAAATCGAAATTTTTAGCAATCATTGTAGGCAAATATAGCACGACTGAGAGACAAATGTAAGGGGAAATTTATTTTTAAAAGGATTAAAAGTGTTTAATAATTGGACGTTTTTTTTCTTACCGGTCCATTACACCGTCTAGGTATAGGTATAGGGCGTTCGCAAGTTGCTGAGCACGATTCGCAATTCGTGGGTTCCTCATGTTTCGTACATATAATTGTACCATCTGCAAAACAACAAATTAGTAAAATGTTAGCAACAGTACTATTCATTTTGTTAGAGTATAAGAAACTTACCTGTAGTAATCGGCGAATCTGCTGGAGCAGTTAGCACCGTGTCAGGCAGCTCTGAAAAATTGACATTCTTCACATTCTATTTTCAACAACCATTTTTGCTATACTCATTCAGGAACACGTCTTTCTAATATTAATGTACGGTTATGTAGAATATTCAATTTCAAGTTTTACCGCACTAAAAAAACATTATTCACTGATACAACAAACGAATGTGTAGTTTACATTTGAAACGAACGTCAATTATTTTTAGCTTTAAATACAGGTGATTAGCACATGCGACTCCTAAAACGACGAATATTTCACAGTTTATAATCACATTTCAACGTTGACGCAACTAATCAGCGAATTCTATTTAAACATCCAACTATCTAAAAATCTATGATTCACGACCATAATCCACGAATAAAATACGTTCTTTCTGACGCAACACTGTCATTCAGAATTCCATTGAAGAACATGTAGTAACAGATAGAGTGTCAAGATTGGCTTGTCAAGAAATGAATGAATGTGAACTATATTTCTCAGGAGACTCGATTATGCGAATCGAGGCGTACACCTCGTGGCAGAATGTTTTCGATCGGAGGCATTAAAACGGATTTTAGAGAAAACATTCACAATTTAGAAGTATAAAAATTACATTACGGAATAAAACTGATGGGAAATGAAAAGGGGCTTATTAACGAATGAAAAACAACAAAATAACATAAGTTTACATTTATTATGACAAAGAAACGAACAAATAAACAAATTGTTACTGGGAAAAAAGTTTCCGATTGATATAACTGCTGGAAAAAAGTTTCCGATTCGATTTACACTGTCCATGTATTAATATTGGATATCACTGTATTCGGGAAAGTCTGCAGAATCTATTTCTGCAAAGAACAGTGCAATATCTTGTATAATAATATGACAATATTTGTTTAAAATTGAAAAATATATTTTTTCATTCAAATTAAGTTTCTTAAAAACCGTGCGTCTGGGGGAAAAATTGAGGGCAGATTCGGATTTAGCGCAAAATTATCTATACGAATCATCCAACTGCAATTGTTTAATAAATGGTGCTGGACAGTGTAAATCGAATCGCAAACTTTTTTCCAGCAGGTATATCAATGGGAAACTGTTTTCCCAATAACAATTTGTTTATTTGTTCGTTTCTTTGCCATAATAAATGTAAGCTTATGTTATTTTGTTGTTTTTCATTCGTTAATAAGCCCCTTTTCATTTCCCATCAGTTTTAACTCCGTAATATAATTTTTTATACTTCTAAATTGTGAATGTTTTCTCTAAAATCCGTTTTAATGCCTCTGATCGGAAACATTCTGCCACGGGGTGTACAAGCACACTTACGCGTTACACAGAGAAATAGCACGAGGAAAGCGGTTGCAGTGATGCGATTCATCCTGTCCGATCCCGAAGTATCACGGGAAAGTATAATGCAACACTAATGAATGCATTCTCAGCACGGCTTTTTATACCGAACAACTTTAAGGAGACTGTAATTCATTCCCAACAAGCGTAATCATTGTTTAAATCCGCTGATCCTTTTGCAAACGTTTGTGCTCTTATTCGCTCTCGGTTTCCTCTCGATAAAAATTTAACGCGTTCTCGTCATCGTTAATAACTTCATAGAATAAAAAAGAATATCATTTCGTCGGTGCATTTATTCCGAGATATCGATAATGGAAATCGAGCCTTTCAACAAATCGCCGAAAAATTATGACTCATCGATGTTATCGAGCATATGGCTGATACAGACAATGTCTTTACCTTTGTTTTAGAAATAAATGCAAATTTTCCGCGCCACTAACGAAGCGTTATCTCTCGCAGCTTATCTGACATCGTAAATTCTGATCTATGATCCGATAAAGGCCAAAAAAGTTACGATCACGAGAGCGTTTATCGCGAATCTTCTTAATTTATAAAGTCGGTCGGTAGTATTGACACAGAATAGGATTAAAATGCATAACAATTCATCGATTATTTATTCCCACGGTACATTGTAATTGCAACGATAATTCAAACGGTTTAAGAGATTCGAGGATCAACGTGGATGGAGCTGGTCATCAACGGATTAGGTGGACAGTGTTAGGGATGTTAACAATCGTCCGGGGCGACGCAATTTCCATCGGAGTTCCGCAGGAATCCTCCCTTACACTGACAACCGATTATGCATTGCTAAACCGAGACAAAAGAAATCATGATTAATCTCTGGACTGTGTCGAAAGAGTATGAATATTATACAAACTACCCTAGTAGCACAAAAATATTGGAAAAATATTTTTTAAGCCACATTTTTTCATATGAGAAAAATATTGGATCTGAATATTGTATACATGTACAAGAAATATAAATTGAATGTTTAAAAAATATAAGCTAATATTCAGAGAATATAAACTAGATATGTAACAAATATAAAGTGAATGTGAATCCAATATTTGAAAAACATAAATTCAATATTTAAATAACATTTAATAAAATTTTCAAATTTAAGAAAAAGTTATAAACTATGAATATCCATTACTTTCTGAGCACTGCTTGATGGAATATTCCATTTTATCTTCGAAAGGACCTTATTACAATTAAAAAATTTTTATATTATATTATATAATTTTATATAATTTCTGATATTACATAAAGATTTATTTTATAATAAGAAAAATAAATATTATCTGTACATTAGGAAAAAATATTTTATTTCTAATATTAAATAAAGATTCATTTTGTATTTAGAAAAAAATATTTTTCTCGTAACATGAAATAGATATTTCCTGCATATCTAAAAAGAAACATTTGTTACTTAATATAAAATAAATATTGTATGTATATTTAAATATTAAGAAGAGATTGAATCTCTTTTTAATATTATATGAATGTGTATATAATATTTTGTGCTACTACTTTAACGGGCGGTAGTTCTGAATAGATTTTATAAGATTTACTATCAAATACGTTCACTCGTTAGCTATATCGAATAATTCGTTCAATAAGCATGTGTATGTAGCATAAATAACAATCATTATACTAGAAATACTTATATATTGCACTTATGGGAATAAAATTTTAATCATAACCTAAAGGGAAAGTAGTATTTTATAATTATATCTGTCAACAACAGATATTTTTCTAAAAGGTTCATTAACACCTTGCCTTTATATTGTATTATTATTAAAGGATAAATAATAATTTGTGAGAGGTGAGACGTATAGACGTAGGCATAGACTATAGCCCACAATCTAGACGTAGCCACTAAAACAAAATTTCAATCGACTAAAAACTATTCGATAGTATGTAGCAACTAAATAGTAATTAGTCGATAGTTGAATATAGTCGATGGTGCCCATCACTAATACTAACCATAGTACAAGCTCGCGGGCCCTCTTGTCCGCAAGCCGGTTCGCAAGCTGTTCCGCAGGACTTGAACTCCTCGTTCATACCACATTGCTGTCCATTTGAACCTCGAAAAAGAATAAACGCTCGTGTTATGCTTCGGGAGCACTTCCGCTCAAACCTTGACCGGCTCAAATTTAATTCAGGATTATTGTCGGGAATAATTAGATCGCGATCAAGAATTTTATACCGACATTTCTAGTCCGACATACGTATTTCAAATTTCTAGATGAACAAATTTTACTCATGATTCTGGACACTGTCAATCGCTTTATGTTTAGGTCGAATCCACCAAGATCACTCAGGACACCTCGGGGCAACCCTCAAACACTCGAATCGAGTCTTTTACTTACTAGCAGCGAACACTGCCAGAACGGCGATGAGAACGAACATGAAACGGGACATTGTAAGCACTGTTTTCTGGACAGCTTGTGACCGACACTAAAACTCGCGGAAACTTGTTGGCTTTTATATAGCGCCGTAACGACTGGCTATCGTTACGTAGTGCGTGCTGTCATAATATGGATGGGAGTAATTATTGGTTCCGATTCTCATGCGTTTCCCGCTCGACCTTGTTCGATCAGTCTTCGGCATTTGAAAATCGCAAAAACCATTATAACAAGAGAGGATTCCCAAAAAGAAACGTCAGAAAAAGACAGAGGAAGTCGTAGTCAAGGGAAACCGGTGACGTAAGTCCGCGCGTAATGCATCGCAAACCGAACCATTTTTTGCAGAGATAATATTAAACGTCTGTTTACCGTGTAGTAAAATTATTATCACTTTGCGAACGATAATTTGCTTGTGCAGCTGCAGCCGTTAGATTCGAATTTGCTCAGGCTGCTTCAACAATTGTGGTACGATCTCCAGCTTTAACATATTCGTATTTAATGAATCGTCAGCGTATTTCGGAAAACGTTTAACCATGAGTCAGCATTCAATCTTACTTTTTAATGTTCCAAGGAAGAAAATACAAGCAAGGAACACGTCTCATTCCAAATGAATTAATCCATCAAATATAATTCTGTGGTGCTTCTACGACGATTTAACATTCAGATTGTCCAGTTTTTCTCGATTCTGGCCCAGTGTGCGACGCAAGCGATTTCTGCGGGTATCGACCGGTCAATCGGCGGACATTGTGCGGAGCCAGCAATTAGCGACCTTCCCGGCTTGCACGCGTGAAAAGGTTCCGAACGGATTTCGCCCCATTGAGCCCAGAGCGGACTCTGCGGATCGGTCCGGATCAGCACAGCACCAGCAGATCGATCGATCCAGCTCTCTGAATCCGCGTTTGCTTTTACCCTTACATGCCTTTTCACAGCCGGCAGAGACAACGGGCGCCGCCTCGCTGGTCCTCCCTCCCTCCTCTCTACGCTTTTTATTTAGCGAAACCGGGAGCCGAGAATCGAATATCCGACAGTCAAAATGCTATTTATTATTGAGCACTCAGGACTCGGGACACCCCTAGCCGCCGCCCTCCCTATTCTCTCATCCTTCGGGTCGGTAATTCGTCTCGACGGCGAGCGAGTGCTTTAAAGGCTGCTTTCGCCGCTAGTGCTTCTTCTCGATCGCTCTCGATCCCTCTACCGATAAATAATCCCTCTGTGTCTATTGCCAGACCCTCCTGATGGCGTCTGGACCAGAACACGGCAGAGCGCAGTCACTGCATGCACACTTTTCAACCGATCATGCGGTGTCTAACAATCCGAAATTTTTCTAATCGCAGGATCGAGAAGCATCCTGATCGATATAATATTCTTTTCTGCAGAATATAATCAGGCTTCTTTGATCTATATTTTCTCGGGAGCTTGTTCAGCGAATTTCGACGGTGAAAGGCTTCAAGAGTACAGCTGGTCTTCGACATTGTCTCGGCGAGGTTATTCAGTGTTCTAAGTCGTCTGAATGCGACCAGCAGGCACTGCCAGCGGAAAACTCGATTGGAAGTCCTCGAGGGAGACCCACCCTCTTCTCTATCTCCTCCCCTTCTAGGCACTCTACTCCACTTTTCAACCCCTCAGCGACGTCACGTTGCAGGAGGCGAGCTCCTGGTTCCTTTGTGCCGATGAAGGGCCGCGATCTAACCCCCTGGTGAAAACGCACTGACACACTGACCCGATATTAACGCGTCCCAATCAGTCTCGCTCAATTACCACCTAAACGTCTCCTGTTTTTGAAGGGGGTCAACGCGATCTCGTATCACAAATTAATTGCAGATTTCGTCGTCAACTCCTTGACACTCTGGGGGTGTTAACGAACGTCTTAAATGGGTTACAGACAACTGGCTGCCGTTAGATTCAGGCTTCTAGAGCGTTTAGAATATTCTTAGTAGGGGTAGAAATAACCCTATTCACCTTCGGAGGCACACTTTCACTGAAATAGCCTCACAAACGCAACTCTCTTGCACAACCAAGATGAGATATTCCATCAGCAATGTATCGAAAAAATAGCTTTCAGATAAAATTGAACGTGTACCATTTCGTACTTCCCCGCAAATTATTCCATGACTTGTACGAATTCTATGAATTTTCATTTCGCAAATCGGTGCACAGAGTTGCCCATGACTAATCATGAAGAGTTCATAGTTCATCAGCGTCGCGTGTCAATGCTGCGAATATACAGCATTCACAAAAATCGGATTTTACGCTGCGACTTTTCCGCAAATTTCGTTGCCGCGATTCTATTTTAGGAATCAATCGTGCTGAAGATTAAACAATTTCAAGGAAAATAATGAGGATAGTAGTTACAAGGAAAATAATTAACGTATTAATTCAGTACACTTTGCAGCAATTAACGTCAAGAAAAATGGAAACCTATCAAGACAGCGTCAATATTTAACAAAACGAATAGTCGTAGACTGTAAATATGTTGACGACGACTGGGGAAAGGGGAATTATACAGTTGACCATTAGCCTCGTGTCATAGATGTATGTTGGAGATAACAAAATGCAACGTATGTATATAAGCTGCCCCACTGTCTCTTACCCATCAGTTTAGAGCAACTGTGTGCATTGTCAAGATGATGAAATTGTGGATCTTAAGCTTGGTCGCCATTGCGGTGCTTTTCTCCTGTAAGTTCTCCTTGCTAATTTTGAAAGGGTCTCCCTTTAATTTTACTCATCCAATCAACTTTCCTCATTTCTCTGCATAGACATTTTCTATAATGAGCAAAACTCTTCTAACAGCTCACTTCGTGTAAGCTGAATTTTCGAGTGAATAATTTGAAAATTTCGGTACTTTTTCAGCGACTTCCGGCAAGCAGTTAGACTGCAGCATGCCTCACGAGGAATATGCCTGTGGATCTGCCTGTCAAACCACATGTGAAAACCTGGGCAAACCGTGTAACATCATAAACGTCGTAAGTATAGATTCAACGATTCGGAATGTTATAAAAATATTGCAACTTGGAAAATAACAATTTCTTCTTGAAATTTCCCCTTTCAGAGATGCAACGACGCTTGTTATTGCAAAGAAGGTTATGCAAGGGACTGCAGGGGTGTGTGCATTCCCGTAGATAAATGTCCAGGCAAAGGATGCAGGCGAAATACGCCTTTCCGGAAGCAAACGATTCCTCGCTTCTGATCCGTCCACGATGATACTGCGACGGATTTTACGAGACCTCTGCTCTTCCGCGTCATAAAGATACAGATAACACCGTGACTGACATTTGTGCTGTGATTCTTTTTATTCGATGGCTTGTCGACTGCGTAATCGATGAATGTCGTCGTCCAATTATGTAGTAGACGACGGCGATAAGAATTTGTTGCGTCGATGAAAATTGTTAATTATTTATTTTCATGTTACATCGGAGATCGTACTGGTGCGCACCGAGAGGGCGCAGTTCAAGGGGTCAGTTTCGTAACTTCTCGATGGTTAACCGATCACGACTATATTTGAATGTAATGCAATAAACGTAAGCGTTTTACTAATCCTACATAAATTGTCTCCATTTATTTGACAGCACCCATCCATTTATTTATGCATTTATAAGAAAATAAATAAAATAAATGACAGCACAGCATCCATTCATTTATTTATGCATTTATAATAAAAATAAACGAGTGAAAAGCAAAATTGTAAATACATTAGATGAATTTAAGACTGTCGTTACATTATTTTCGACTTGTTAAGATTATTGAAAGATGAAATACATTGTTGTCTAGCTTCCATTTTTTACAATCTATTTTGGCAAATTTTATTTTGCATAAGAATCTCCAGTATCATAACAGACTAGTGTATAATTAATGTCATAACTCGAGAAACAGTGAATAATGTGCTCGATCGGTACGAGGGACATACGGGGGTAAAAATATGAAATTAAGGATTTAAGTAAAGTTTCTTGGAATGAAACATTTCTGGGTAGAACGAGAGGGTTGAGCCTAATTGCCAGTGGCCGGTGTCCGGCTGCAGACGAGCCAGACTCCGTTGGAGCAAGTCAAACAGTTTGACCGGTCCGTAACTGAAGAGGTGCTCCAATATTTGGATCCGTAATGCAATCCACGGAGAGGTCGAAAGTGCTGAGGCCGGTTTCCTGTCCCCGCGATGGTCGTTCAGCCTCTCGGAATCTCGCGAGATTACGCTAGATTCTCTCTCTCTCTCTCTTTTTCTCAAGAAAAAAGAAAAAAGTTTTTCTGATAAGGTCGCCGTAACCGATGAAGGTTTATCGCTTCGCGACTGTTCTTGTCCGCTGGAGTCTCCGTCCGGACGTTTCGTTGAGGGCTATCTGTGTCCATCGCTGCGTTTTTCTCTCTTGGATCCCGATGGACGAGTGTTTGTAGACTTTTCGTCACGAGTGGATCCGTCTGAGAGGATACCCTTCCGATTCGCCATGCAGCAGGACCAAATTTATCGAGCCAATGGTGTTTGCTCCAGAAAGGTGTTAATGAAAATTATTTCTGTAGCATGTCGCACGGATTGTTGATCTCTTTAAACTGGTTAGATATTGCGAGACAGGTTCAAATTGTAGAATTAGGTAGACTTACAAGATTTGTGTGTGTGTGTGTGTGTGTGTGTGTGTGTGATAGCATTAGATTATTCACAGTCAAGCAGAGCATACAAACAAAAAAGTCGATTGTCCCCCACAAATGATGCTCTTTCTATTGAAGTTGATATTCGAGTGGCTAAGCAGCATGAAAGATCATCAATCACCGTCAAGCGAGTCGTTCATCCAGCTCGCCTAATTAATTAGTCAAGGATCAAGATACCGAAAGCAATGAACCGATTTCGGTTCGATTTGGTGATCGAAGGGAACCGTAGAATGGCGTCTCTCGAACGAGGAGGCCAATTAGGAATTCCAGTCGCGTGCGTGTTCGCGATTGCACGCGCGGCGTGTCGCAACACACGCGTTCGCTCGCGGAGCAATCCGCGGCGCGTATCTGACGCACACGAACGCGTAGAATGGCACGCATTCGCGGACAGATCGAACCCAGAGCACACCGACATGGCAGCAGTTCTCGACTCAAATTTCGCATGCCGTTCGGCACGTGCATCTCGCCCCTCGCGAACAGAGAGGAGCTGGATGGCACCAGGGGGGTGGAAAAGAGAACCACCTATGCCCGAGGGGTTGCTCGGGCTTCCTACCAGGCATTTGTTTAATTGGGAACCGACATGGCCGCCGGAGCCACCCCTGCACGAGCCCTGCCGCCCCATCTGCACGACCGCATCGCTCTGGAAATGCGCGGCCGCACGTGCGCCAGCTTTTCCACCCCCTGACCTTGATCTTCTTCCCCTTTTTCCCCGTTTCCCCCTTTCCCCTCTCCCCGCGCTTCCCCTTTTCGCTTTTTCCCACCACCAAAGCGCACGCGACATTCCGCCGACCGGTGACGCTGATGCTCGCGATTGACGCACCGCGATTTAGGGGATGATGGATCCAAGCGACGCGATGATGGCTTCATTATACGAGGCAATCTGACATCAGTTACCCATGCTTTTTATCCTCGAGTCTTCTATCTTCTCTAGTAGCTGATGGATTGGTCTGCAGGATGCTTTTTTTGCACTACTTTGCCTACTTCGTTTGACATATTTTTTTGTTGGGTGAAGAGTGTATTCACATTTGGAGTTATCAATTTCAGATAGTTTGTATGGTAAATAATTGTTATCAATATTGGCGACCTTGGTGGACGTTTTGAAGAAGCTTCGTGTATGTATATATTTGCATAATTATAGATTTTAGAAGACTTCCTGGTCAAATCATAAGCGGTAGTTGTTGTTATTTCAACTTTTGAAACCACTTACCTCGAAATTGTATATTTAACAACGTGTACGTCGTAACTCTTGAACAAACGAGTATTTTTTATTATATTGATGCGATCCAAAAAACACGTTCTTATTCCGTATTTTACGGTTTAAATAGTGTAATTGCTACCGCACGGAATTGCATAAATTACAGAAATAACTCGCGAACATGTCTCAATGAAGATCGGCTAAAGTCTCAATTCCAGGGAGCCCGTAATTTTTCTGCCACATTTTTTACACGATTTAATGCTCGGTAATCCCCACGCTAAAAATACACATTGCAGATAATTGCTCTTTATTGCCAACGTATCCTTGCCTCGAAAGTATGCGATCAAACGCGTATGAGTCATTTCGTTCGCCGAAGCTTCCTGTATGTATTATCCGTGCACACGAGTTAGTAGGGAATTTACTTCGTTGTTGTAGCGTGCAACGTTACGTAAACGTTATCTTGTTTATTTAATTTCTGGCTGGGTAAACGTGTAACGATGATTCGTCGTGAGACATGCATTGGCGGAAACTGTTAATGCTGAAGTATTTGTGAGCGCACACCGTGAGAAAAAACAAGGTTCACGTGATATTTGGCCTTCTTTTAACAACTCACTATTTCCAACGTGGTATCGAAGGAAAACGGACATGCAAAACATTCTTTAAGAATTCAACCTCGCATTAATAATTTAGTTACTCGGTTAAATGTGTCTCCGTATCTCAGCGTGCATTGGAAAATTTATACGTTTGATCATACTTGTTCGTTAACGAATAGAATTGCCTAAAAACCCTTCAATTGCGAATCCGATTTTTAAAATACAGCTCAGCTATACCCGGCAGCTAAATACTTACTAAATCTCCGATAGTTAAGGTATTACAAAGTTAAATTGAAAACAAACAAGCTAAAAACAACGACGACCCAAAATTTCATCCCCTCTGGATCTTCGAAGGGCTTCCACAGGAAACCACAAGGTGAAGGTAGATTCATAATGTGGATTCAGGGAGACCGTCGAAGAAATTTGGGAGTCAGGTCTCGGCAGCACAGAGAGGGGTAGAATCATCCCCTTTCTCGTTGTCGTGCAAGCTGTTATCGGTAGCGAGTGAGTCTTCGTGGGTGCGACCGCGGAATTTTCGCCTGGCAACATGGCCGCTGATACGACCCCTACCGAACGCAAACTTTCCCTCTCGCTGGGATATTGGGGGGCGGGGCGGGGGTCGGTGGGGCATTCAGGGCGCGTTTTACGCACTGCGTATATCATTATCGCGAGTTCATTTCTGCTCGGTTGCCCCATCGACGCGGACTAAACGCCGGATCAAAGTGGAACGAGCGTAACTGTAATTCGGTCTTTGCGGGATTTCTAGGGGTGTAGGGCCAGCTTTGTTCGCGAGACTATAAAATATACGGGCCGTTTCCGGGGGAGCATATGGCGGGACAAGGCGTAGAACTATTTAATCTACCGCTACTGTTTGTCGAGCCGAACACGTTCTCTCTCTCGATAAGGTGAAAGACTCTCGAAAGCAACGGGTCTATGCGTTTTTGTCCTCGCGAGTCAAACTCGAGGGGTGTGCTGCTTGGAGCGCCGGTATTAGGGTACAATTTTACGGATGTATTTGTGCATTTAGTGGCTATGAATGCCTTCGAGCCTATAGGTGTCTCGTTACCAGGTTCTGTCAATATTTTCGTCCTCGCAACTGTTCGGAGAACATAAATCCACGTCGATTTATTACTTCTGTTCGAATCCACCCCATCGATTTTAATGATCTATGTGTATCATCCGAAAGTCTGTATTTTCAATCATCATGCGATCAACAATAAACCTACCAAACACGAAAATCGATTAGGACTACACCTCGGACTTTTACTCGAGTATATGAGATACCCGGATACCCGAGTACCCATGAGATACCCGGGTAGAGCAAAACTACCTGGTTATCTCATGATATAGCCGAGTATCAGGGTACCCGGGTATTTCATAAGAAATAAGTCATAAATGATTTTGTGCAACTTTAAACAATAATGAAATTAAAAGAACGTTGATATATTAATTTAAATTTATTAAAATCGTTCAAGAGAATAAGTAATCGTAATATATCGTCTGCTTTTTGCAAACGATTTGTACTTTCTACACAGTGTATTCATGAGATATCCGGGTACTCGGGTAATTTTTGTTTACCCGAATACCCGGGTATCCGAGTAATTTTTGTTTACCCGGGTATCTCACGGGTAACCCGGGTATCTCGTAAGTCACAGCTTTAATTAGGACGTGTCGAATAATCGAGATTCTACTGCGTCGAATGTAGATCTTCGTTTCAATTATAACTAGAACGAATTTGAACCATCGATCGAATTGCCTGAATCAGCAGAAGATTTTTTGGCAGACGAAACAATGAAGTCGAGAATGATTCAGAGGTGATTCCACCGCGATTCTACGACGCCAAGCAACGATGGGGAATTACTTCGAACCCTCCAACGAATTTTTTACCATCCATGATGTATCTGAGCTCTCGCGATCCATGGCGAAGCACTCAGCCGCGCGCGTTCCGAGAATTTCTTTCCGCCGATCTCCATAGAGGGTAGCGGGGTTCCACAGTTAAATCTCCGCGAGTGGATACTTCTCGGCTACAACGGATGTCATTTTTCTCACGGGGAAGCCCGCCGCCCGCTATCGATATCATCCTCAGGCTGGTGCCAGTGGCCCGCAAACAAACGTCGGCCGATTCTCGCGTGGCCGAGGTCCACTTTACAGAGGGTGAATTCTCTTAACGTTCCCTTTTCCATCGCCTTTGAATCCTCTTTACTGTCCGAAGACGGGGAGAAACGTCTTCCGGTCTATCGGTTTCCCGCGATGCTGCTTTCATCCTTTCTCACCTACTTTCTGCTCCATCGTCTTCTCTTGATTTCAAGAAGTGTCGCTCGTTTGCTTTCATGGCGAACATCAATTGTTGCTCGATTCTATTTAAGCAACAGCAATGGTGAAATGTTATTATTATTATTATTATTATTATTATTTATTATAGACGGACAAAAGCCCTTTTTACATAAGTATTTACAAAGAAGAGAAAGATACAAGACTACTTATCTAATAAGAAAGAAAGGACATGCACAAAAAGACAAAAAAAAACAATTTTTTGTTTTAATGAATTTTAGACTCTTTTTAATGAAATGATGGTGAATTTCATACAGTCCTTGACCAAGTAATTGTGGATTTTATACAGACTATAAAGAAATTCTTGTAAACTATGTGCAGTCGTTACACAAATGGTTCTATATTTTATGCAGTTTCTCATCGAAGAGACTTTCAACCAATCGAAGAGTTCAATTGATCGATTTGTTGCCAATCCTCCGAAACATTTTCCAAAGCTGAACGCAGCGAGATTCGAAAGGCATCGCATGATCGATTAATCAAACGTCTCGATAAGAAATGCCAGGCAACAAAGACAGCAGTAACGACTACTTAAAATTTTCGAGGAGAACAAAGCGTAAAACTGCAACCAACGGAACAATCGATCCAGGTTAATGAAACTTCCAGGACCCGCCCACTTCACGATAGGACACGAGTCCCTGCGAAGGATATCGACAAAACGCGTTCGCGCGATCAGGATACAATGTAGCTACCTGCTGAGCGGTGCGTCCGCACGGAACGGATGCGAAAGGTGCAGCACGGGTTGCAGTTGCAGCTGACTGGCTGAGTCACCGTTTGTCGGGTAGTACGGATCGCGATAGCAGGGTGTCCATGACGGTACGATGGTGTCTATCTTGGTAACAGGTACGTGACTGCGAAACGATGAGACAGCGGGGAATCGATCGTCCTCCTTACGGTGGTCGGCACCTTGCTAATTGCGAGAATGGAAATCGGGAGAAATCCTGGGAATGTTTTACAGGCAATCAGAATACTGCTTTCAATTGGATTTTTACACATCTACTTACTAGTGTTCATATATATATTAAAATAATTTATTTAAAATTAATAAATTTTAATTATATATAAGTTTATTTGATTCCCCTTAGGGTTACAAACTCTTATAAATTCTTATATCTCTCACTTGCACTCTTCGCTCTTACAATCTATCCTTATGTCTAACTTATGAACTATCTTATACCTATACTTAACCTTTACTAGTGTTTATTAAATTATTATATTGTATTAACCCTTCACTACACAATTCTCTTAATTGGGATGGAAAAATTGGAAGATGGTCAGTTTTGTGTTTCGTTTAAGGGAAAAGTATTGAAAACAAATTAAAACAACATTTTCAGAAAAATAAACAAATAAACATTGTAAGAAAAAACATTCTTAGTTTACTATATACCAGATTTTTTAACTGTATCAGATATGATACACTATATAGTGAAGGGTTAAACTATTTTAAACTAATCTTTAATAAATCCTTCTGTACGCATACTCTAGAGCATTTATAATTACGGACGATACAATAAAAACCGAATCGATGCTTGGAAAATGAGAAACCAGGATACCCCTAATAGAAATCTTTGTCGTATCTTCCACCCTACTTTCGGCCAGCCTCCACGACTAGCAACGTATTTATCTTGCTCACTGCCGTTATTTCGTTCGTCCCGGTCGACAGCCTCGGCGATTCTGCCCGACAAGCATCCGGCCGCACTACCCAATCATTTTTCCGACCGATTTGCCGATCATTCGTATGAGCGAGCGCCATGGCCCGAGCAAATAGCCGGCTGAGAACATGAGGGTGAGAAAACGGGCCACTTGCACGGAGCCCGGTGAAAATGTTCTACCCCCGAAAACCGGGTAGCACGACGAAATTCCAGTTGGAAGTTTTACAAATCGACCGACGAGCTGTTCCATTAACGCCGCGACTTCGACTGATGATTCCCTGGGATCTCCTTCTTTCAGAACGCGAGGGGAAACCTTCCAACGCTGGAAATTTACTACGCAATTTCGAACGCGTTAGATGCACGTTCGAACTATCGTGTTCCAACGATAGTGTCATTCCCGGTCATTTTCTAACGTGATACCCTGCGACTATCCAATTACGAATGTGTACAGACTACGAATATTCATTTTCTACTTGAACAACGAGTACAGTGTAATGGAAATGGTATTTCTAATAGAGAAAAATCACGCACAAGAATCCAAAATATTGTTCTTTATTATAACGAGGGAAACAAGTCAGAAGACGTCTGTACGCTTTGCAAGCCAAAACTGAAGTGAAGCTATACAGGGTGTCCCAAAATTCGTGTACTTCCCGGAAATGGGAGTTTCCTTGGATCATTTGAAGCGACATTTTCCTTTACAAAAATGACGCCAGCGGCTTTGTTTAGGAGTTATTAACAAAAAACACAGACCAATCAGAGCGCGGCTAGAACAAACGGAGTCCGACTCAGCGACAGGTCCCGCTTAGCGTGGCGACGCCATTGACCGAGCCAGAATCAATCCGTTGTAGCCGCGCTCTGATTGGTCCGTGTTTTTCGTTAATAACTCCTAAACAAAGCCGCGGACGCTATTTTTGTAAAGGAAAATATCGCTTCAAATGACCCAAGGAATCTCCCATTTCCGGGAACTACACGAATTTTAGAACATCCTTTATAAAAGAGAAAGTTTGGGGGCGCAAAATCTTAGAAGGAAAAGACTGCAGGCCTTCCACTTCTGACCCGAGAACCGTTAAAATATACAAGGACACTGTTAGTATCCTTCAACACTCGACTTTCTTTTGCAGATGTTCCAACACAGTGAAAAGAATCTTTTGTCGACAGTTCATTTATCAATCGATCTCGTTCCATTCGAGCAGCATTGATCGTCGACCTTGAGCCTCAAGGACGTGATCCTCGAATCCTCGCGAGACCCGGTCGCCGAGTCACGCGTGCTAACTACGAAAGGGAGTTGGACGAAGAGGAATGGCAACGAAATCCTGGCATTGTCTCTCGGCTCCCCAATGCTGCGCGGATAATCTCGGGCTGACCGAGCGTTCCTGCGTCCCCTGCGGGAGCACCGATAACGCTGCCAAAACAGAGAACGGCCTCGGAACGAAGGGTTGCACCCGGCTCGCTAGGCGCCGCACCGGTTTTCAATGGCTCGCTCGACGGAATTTCGAGTCGTCCCTCTGTGCAAACCTGGTCGCATGAATCCGCGCGTTCCGGTTCGCCGCGGTGCAGGCGAGACTGGGGATTGAACAGGCTTCTTCCTATCCAACCAACACACACGCATAGTCGTCGTTTCACCTGGATTACGCGGCATCATCAATTGCCGATTTTCCGACTTTGAACGGACCCTTTGTTACCTCTCTGCCGGGGACGGTGATGTAAGTACGTGGACAGCGATTTTCGATATTGCGTGGCAGTGATGACTCTTTTTCATGCAGTACTGAGTTTTACACATCTATAGTGATCAGAAAACTTTGACTTGTTTGCACTCATTGGCTGCTCTTTACCTTGACGAACTCAAAAAATCGACCTTTTTCCAATTACGATGTAATAATCCCGATTATTGATCGTAAAGGTTTGATATTTAATTTAATGATGCTTTCAGAGCTGAACCGTTCAATCACTTAATAAATAAATAAATTATTGCTAGATTTATTAAGTGATCGAAACGGTTGCGCCGAAAGCATCATTAAATTAAATATTGAATTATGATGAATTTGATATGTAATTCAGTAGATTTGTACCCAGCGTGGGTACAGTCGAGATTTCAATCCTCTGGGATTAATGGTTCAGGATTGTAGTGGCGCGCGATCGCCACTACAAACCAATATGGCGACGCCTTTACCTGTCAAAGCGAAAATTGCTCAACTTTAACCAGTTAACTGCGTTCGACGTGTATACACGTCAATCCAAATTGCTATTGCGGTGCAATAACAATAACCTTTTCAAGAATAAATTGTCAATTTTTTATCAAATAAAAATGTAATTCTTCCTCGTTCTTCGTAAAATTTATAATAGAACCATTTTCCCTCCGTTCGACGAGTATACTCGTCATTGCTTGATGTTAATTCTGCAGTCTGTGGATGATTTTTAAAACTAAATTCCGCAGTTAAGAGGTTAAGCAACCATAAATCCTGAATCATTGATGCTAGAGGCTTCAAATTTCGACTGCATTCGCGATGGGTACAAATCTACTGAATTACGTATCAAATACATCCATTCATTCGAAAAAGGCCGATATTCTATGTTGTAAACATTAGTAGGAAACGGTGGTAGATGGGAATGAAGAGAAGGTGTGACTCCAAGTGATGTTTAACTGACGTATATTTTTTAGTTAAATTAGACAATACACAATATAACAAAGCGATGTGAAAATTGGTTGAATTGCACGTTGATTGCGTTGTGTCACGATAGGTGTGACGTACAGAGATTATGAGTCAGCCGGGGGTGATAAGTATATTTTTGAACATTTTGAGTCCGTCAAGGTAAAGTTTACCCCATTCATTTTTAGAAAATTGTTGCGATAAGAAGGCGCTGTCTGAAAAATTGCTATTCTACTTCGAAGTGGAGAAATCATCGACTAATTCAGTCCAAACGATCCCCAAGCTCGGACTCAATCGGATGATTAACAAAATCGAGGAAAGAACACGAACCCCAACGAGCCCATTTCATCCACCGTCGTTTCGACGAACTTCTTCGGGGTTGCGAATCTCTCCAGAGATCTTGGGGGTAGCGGCCGCAAATTTTCTTGAGTAGTCGAACCCAAACTCTGGACAGCCGTTAGCCAGCTAGATTTTCGCAGAGCAGTCCGTGGAAATGATAATTCCGGACGAAATGTAAATACGGGACGACGCATGAATATTCAATCGACAGCAATGAGCGCGCACGTGTTTGTTTATGCGTTCGGTAGGCCTCTGTTAAATTACTTAAAACCAGTCGACGGCGTATCGATCGAGCTGCGTGTCCGACTCGTCGCAAAGATACCGCAAAATTACTGTACAATATACTTGTTCGTAGACCGCAAGGTTAATATCAGGTACGCGTTTTATCGGCGAGTGTGTTGATGTAATACATCATTTTCCGTGGAATATTTGAGAATTGATTATAGAAGATAGATTCTCTTCTGGGAATTGAGAGATATCTAGAGAAAATATCAAACAGTTTGAATCATCAAAAGACTTTTGTAACATCATGAAATGTTGACCGTACAAAAGCAAACTGATAATCCATCGACAACGTCGAATAGTTAAGTTCGTCGTTGACAAGAAAATCGCAAGTACTTATAAGTTGTTTTGATTTTGAAGGATCTTCACCAGTGCGGGCATGGTAGCCATTGTGTTTCAGTCAAGCTGCTATTCAACGTGAATGAAAAGAATTGAGGTGGTTCTATAGCGTCAGGAGTGTACCAAATAAACTATGACTCTACGAACCGGAGACCTAGCCCCTTGACAATGCCCTTAAGGGTTGAAAAGAGTTAGAGTACCGGAGAAATCGACACGTATTCGATCAATAAATTTGTTGGACATGTTTAGATTTCACTAAACTGTGTTCTCTAATGTGCTAGGGAAGATGAACCAATAATATCAACTTTTATCTATAAAATACAGCTCCGCGAGGTTCGGTGAAGCAACGCAACGGAGTCAGACTAGTTGTCTAGCCACCGGATGATTTCTCCATGAACCTGTGCGAGCAATTAGAACCCGGGTCTCCCCGGACGCCTCTAAAATTCGATAATACTCGCGCCACGTCCGCCGATGTGATTAATGTCTGCTCGGGAATGAATCACGCGTCGACTTAATCGCATTAACGATAAACGCCTCGGGCCTCGCGCGCCGCTGCCGGAACGTAAATATTAGCCTACAATATTTTCTCTCGAAATGTCGGTGTGCCGAGGCTGGCCTGGACCTCGTGTTTACGCCGGTATTTCCAGATTCCGCCTCGGACTCCAGACCAGTTGGAGAGTACTCCACGCCGCGCATGATAAGAACGCGACTCGCATTAGCAAGTGGTTCGGAGCCTGGCGTTGCGTCAGTCGCTATTTCTGCTCCGAAATCGTCTACGATCAAACAGTCGTATTTTTTTACTGCTTTGTGCCATAGCCGACTCCTGGCTAGCCGGAAAAATCCTCTTTATCTGTTTAACCTTTGTATCGGGACCTGTGAGCAACAGAGGCACGCCTTCGATAAGCTGTAACTACAATTGATCAATTTTTACAATGTCGCAGTGATATTTTACAGACACAAGTCAAATTTGTCTTGAGGGTTTCGCAGTTATCGCCTTGATCTTTGTAAGTATTTGTTCATGGATTTTTGAATGTCTCTTCTTCGTCGATATCGTTGATAATTAAAAATTGAAGCAAGCCTCCGGAAGTGGAGGAATAGATGAAGGAGACGCACAGTGCGGCATGCAATGGACAAAGATCAAAATAATCATGGTTCCATTCGAATCTAATTATCATACAAAATCATCAGTCAGTAAGTAAGGAATGTATATGTAAGAAGTAGTATCCAAGAAATTCTAATACTAAAAAGTTAGATTACTTATGCCCTAATTGCTCTTTTAGGTTCGTTTTTGTTTTAAACTGTTTCTTACAACTTCGATATGGAGAATTTGACCAGAGGTATGCACATTTTTAACTGGCAATTTAGGAATTGCGTTTTTTCTTTAAAATGCAATTTACAAAAAAACGGTTCAAGACATCCCATAATTTTGGCTGTTCCATATCAACAAAATGTAGTATATTGTTATATAATTTTTTTCTGCGATAAATTGGAAGACTTGATGTTATTTAATTTTTGTTAGAGAAATGCATTCGTAATTATAATAATAAAAAAAAATTAATTAATTATTATGCATTATAGTAGATATAATTAAATTTAACCATATAATTAAAAAATATTTAATAATCTAGTTAATAATGGGCAGCGATATACAGAAAGAAATATACAAGAAACATTGTGTTTTCGTCTGTTTGGATTTGCGTGAAAGTTCGAGTACCCCCATCGACGCTTT
Source organism: Lasioglossum vierecki (assembly GCA_028455595.1). Classification (NCBI taxonomy): domain Eukaryota; kingdom Metazoa; phylum Arthropoda; class Insecta; order Hymenoptera; family Halictidae; genus Lasioglossum; species Lasioglossum vierecki. The sequence goes on along the minus strand of CM052335.1, from coordinate 23,682,814 downwards.
CAGAGAGGTAGAGATGTTTATGAAACATTTTCGGGGTCGTAAGCGTAACATCAATATTTTTGGAGTTCGGTCTCAACGGAACCGATAACACGGCGACGATAATGATCGCGACCGGTCTAATTATAACAATAGGCAGTTGCGATCCTAGGAACCAGTGATTCCCTGGTGTCCACGTCGAAGGGAGGACGCGGAATCGGACTGGTCGATGTTTGGCCAAGCTCGAACCTATCGAATAACTTGCCCCGTCCCAGGAGTATTTGCGTGGGCGGAGGGAGGGCAAGGTATCCGAGGCTGTGGATCCACGTAGTACAAATTTAGTAGCCACCCTTGTGTATACACTCTTCGTCGTGTTTCCTTTGTAATCTCCTGAGAGCGGAGCCGATGCACGTACGCTCGATATTCCTTGCCCGGATCGAGACCACGTCCCGTCTCACCCCAGTTCTCTCTCGTCAGTTTGCCTCGGATTCGTTGGTTCGATCCGCAATGTCGACGATTACTATGGGGGAGGTAGAATCCACGAGGTCGGGGGAGCTCTTTGAACTCCACGTGTACCTGCTATCCAGTTCTACTTTCATGTGGAGTATCTCCCGCGATGAGAAGTAGTTCTATGAACGTCTGAAACGATGTGAAAGGTTGCGCTGAAAGGGAGAGGTTAAAAGGAATGGAGCACCGCGTTCTAGGTTCTCCCGTTTGACCCCTTCGATGAGAATAGCGGAATGTTTTGCTATCCACTGAGAAACATCGGATGAGAGCTGATACAGAATGCTCGTCTATTCTGCGAGGAACGTTTGAATGTTAAGGGGGAGTCTTTTGGATGTATCTATAAAATAATATACTTCTATAGCTGCCTTTGAAAGCATTTGGGGATACACGGGTGTCCCTACGGATTCCTGGGAATTCGTGGAGGTCCCTCGATGGGGTCGCTTGTGGTCTCCGAGGTCCCTGACAGAGTCCTTGAGGATCCCTGCGATTGCTAGACACCTATAAATCCCTGGGGCCTTACAGATACTCCAGCGACAAAGGTATGGTAATCTCTAGCCAATATTCTATAAAGAAATCGATGGAAGTGGTCTCTCGAGTTTGATGACGGAGGACAACTTCCAGTATTTAAGATCCACGCAAGAGCCATTAGTATTCTAAGAAACAACGGAGGACGTCAAAGCGAAGAAGGAGAAGAGGATTCCGCAAATTGAAAGGGGAAAATCCTCAAAGGATGAAAGTCCTGGAGGATTCATCAAACAAGAGAAATCAGTGTCGGTTGTCGCGCCATTAGCGTCGACTCGGGACAGCGTAGGACAGCAAAAATTGGGCCGTGCCACGTGATCAGAATTCACGGGGACGGTTCCCCGCGACACAGACGGACGGCCACGGGGCGCTAACTAACGCTATAATCAAGTAAGCAGTTTAGTCGAGCGATCCGGTTACGTCGACTTAGCCTCCCGTATCGGCGAGGCGTCACTGATTGGTTTACAGATCTGCTGAGCCGAACTCAGACGCTCAAAGGTCTCTCTAGTTAGCCGAGTCGGCCCTTGCCGCACCTTCTGTCGTCCCTCATCCTCCTCCTTTCGCGGGTGTTTCATTAATTTTCCACCGAATCCTTGCTTCGGGGCTTAGCACCTTTGATTTCGCGAAGTGGCAAGACGCTTGGTCCCCGTATCAGGGTGTATAAATAAAAGTAATGCTTAATTGGGAGAAAAACGAATCGCCAGGAACGCTCGTTGACGAACGCTTGGCGAAAAGAGACGCCGAAGAAACGAAACGGACGACGGGATCCTCTCTCGTGCTCCATTATTCAAATTTCGCGATTCTGCTATCTTCGCCAAGCCAATTAAACGCGCCGGATAATTCTGTTACCCCGTTTAACTGACAACTTTGCAAGTCTTACGAAGAAGGTAACGGAAAACTGTTTGGACTTCCTCGGTTCTTACGGCAGTACACTTCTTCGTAAAACCGTATAGCTTTAAGCGCTGTAAATATTTCTTCAATTGATCATAACAGTAATTAATTTTTCAAATTTGATTTTACTCTTGGCATAAATAGACGCGTTTCTGAAGGAATAGGGTGACATCAGATGGGAACCGTTAGAAAATCATTAAAAATCAAGGGAAGAGTTAACGACAGTGCGGCGACTTTCCAAGTGCCTGGGGCGGGATTCATTTTTCATCGACGTCAACGCGGCCTGGTCCGGCCTCGGTTCTCCGTCGGGTTAATCATTTTTAAAGCAGCGACCGCAGGTGTCCCGTGCTCGCTGCTAGCTCTCCTCGTGATCTTATATTAAAGGGAACAGGGGTCGCGTTCGCGGGGCGTGCGACTTTCCGGAGGCGATGGAATGAAATTTTCCGCGAGGGAGAGAAAGCCGAGGCCCCGAGGCAGCGGCGACGAAATAATGAAAGGCAGCGGCACGATTCGCTTTGCATACGAGTGACATTTTTCACGTCCGTCAAGAATCTGACGCGCCCCTCTTTCAAATTAGAATTGTTTCGCCGCGCGGACGATTACCAGCCCCCCCCCCCCCTAAAATTCGAACGTGACGCACAGCGAGTCATTTCTTTCCGGTTAGCTTTTTTCCGGAAACGAACCCGCGTACCACGGGTCAGTTTGACAAATCGACAGCATCTTCCACGAGCTGTGGTTACCGTGTTCGTTCTCTCTGCAGTTTCCCCGCGGGGGTGTATCGCGAGGTCTCCGCAACACAGGTACGCCCGTACGTGTCCGAGGAACGGCACGTGTTCGCCATAACTCTCCCTCGCAGCCCCTATGAATTCTCTCGCTAATGTTGTGCCAACAGCCAGCGCTTTTTCTTCCGCAGACGAATAAATTCGCACACCCTACGTGCCGCGTCAGGCCTGGCTATCGCGGACGTCCGTTCGAGCGCGTTTTAATATCGCGAACGCGACGTCCTTGCGACCCGTGCCCAAGATCCGCTGATTTCCTGCGTTCCTCTAGATTTGTTTCATCCATTTTGCACCCGGCTCGATGAGTTATTCCTTCGAGATGCTTAAGACCGTCGTGTCGGACGAATTTCATACTGTTTGTTTGAATTTTCGAACAATTTTTTAGTTATAACTGTATAAAATCAACAGTCTAGTTGAATACTATTCTCATACCATATTCCTTTGTCAATGTTCCGGCGAACCTTTCATCTCTCGTGCACGTGAAATATCGTACCGTATGAATTCGAATGGGCGAGCGTTTCAAGCTTGTTCTCACCCAATTGAATTCTCTGTCCCGAACCGGTTCGAGGGCCCATCGATCTCGAATCGATCGAGCACCGTCGACACAGTGAAACAGATCGCGTATCGGCGACACGTCGTTTTGACAACCGATTCGTCACGCTAACGAGCCTCCGTTAACGACCGCGTCGCCAACAGATGCAGAACCGCGGACACGTGTGCACGATCCGTGATTCCGAAAGGTGACGCTCGAAATCCGTTCGGCAAGGGAATTTCGGTGAATTAATTCGAGGCTGTACTCTCTCAGGGGAAGAAAGAGAAAAAAAGGAGAGGGAGAGAGAGGAGAGGCGGAGCCCATTCTTCGCCGTTCAAATTAGCATTCCGAAGGGGGAAGATTACTCGTCGCGAAGAATTCTTTGTCAAAGAGCCACTCCTGCTTCTCGGAAGCCTCTCGGCTCTGTCGGTTTCATTATGTTCTATCGATCGCTCGTTACCAGAGACAACTCTCCAAATATTCTACCTCATGGCCCCGCTTCCACGAAATATATTCCGCGAGCAATTTCGGCAGTATAGACATTGTATATTATGTTGGCTATCACGCAACAAAATTTCAAGTGATGGCTACAAGAAAAGAAATGACTACGTAAATAAACAATAACAAAATTTCAGAAGCTCCAAAACGTTCAACAATAACATACGCACTTTCTGGATGACTGGTTACATCGATTTTGAAAGCAACACCGTCCACTTGTTTAATCGATACAGACATCAAGCCGCCCCTTAAAATCACTGATTCATCCTATCCGCTTTATATCTTCTTTGCAGCGTAATTTACATACGCATCACAATAATTCTCGAATTTCGCCGACTATCAGTCCTCCGTGGTTCTCTTGTGCTATCTATTCCCGGCTCGAAATTTGCCCGCGAAAGGCCACAGTTCCAAACTTTCCTCGTTTCCTGTTCATCCTCTGTTCACAGGCCCGTGGTTCCTCTAAGAAAACTCTGCGGATTCGCGGGCATGTCTGACTGGTCGATTAGTCAGCGAGGCTAACGGAAGGCGTATCAAGGTTCTCGAGCACGATGGTTGACGCAAGGAGCACCGGGTATTCGATCCTGTTCTTGCCCTCCGTTGTCCGGCGAGGCTTAATGAAAACCGTGATTGAAGCCGGTGCACGAGGGGCCAATCGATCGCCGCGAATCACGAGGAGGGTGTTTGCTAGCCAATCACCGCCCTCCGTCCGAGCACTTTTTTCATCTCTCCCTCCCTCTCTCTCTCTCTCTCTCTGTCTCTCTCTCTCTCTCTTTGCCCCTTTGATTCGATGGGATTCATGAGTTGACTTTGCCCGGAGTGCACCGTCCGGGCCATCCGGATTTTCTTTGTGTCCGGGCTAATGAAACTCTTATAACGGAGGCAGGCCGGAAAATCCCGGATTCGATGCCTCGTGCACGCGACCAATCCGTCGCTATTTTAGGACGCACCAGAAATTCGCATTATTACGGAAAGTTGCATTTAACCAGAGGTTTTTGCAACGTTTGAGGAAACACATTAAACTAGTAACAGAGAGAAAACTAAAACACCGAAAAGAAGAATTCCAAACTTTTCGAAATATCGTTTTTGGGAAGACAAGGCAACTTTCCGGCTCCGTGGCTGATCTCGAGGAAGCCGGGGGTTAAATAAATAGCGACCCGGGAAACAGAGAGGTTTTTAGAACTACTTACGGGTCCGATGTAGAATTTATAAAGCAGCAACCCCACGTCGGAAACATCGGTTGCATTAGTTAACAGGTTGATCAACAGGAGTTTATCTTCGCCTTGTGTTCTAGGGGCGAAGGATCGGAGATCCTCCTCCTTGGCGAGGGCAAACATTTTTCCTCGGTTCTTCGAGAGCTAATAACCTCTGCATATTTGATGGGATTCCATTCTGTAGCGAGAGATCGTTCCCCGAGCGATATCCGCTGCGCGCTTCGACGTCCCCGTCGGAAGGGAAATCTAATTTCTTTCGCTAACACGATACAATTTTGATCCCGCGCCGCAATCTGAAAGCTTTTATGTCCCCGAGGCGGCCCCCGGATTTCTGTATCCACGCGTTCTTTTACCTCTTCGGAGACGAGGTTACCCCGATTTTTTAAATGTTAGTATATACTTTCCATTTCATATTATTCTAGCTGTTGTCGAGACGAATTCAACCATGTACTGGTACTATAACCTTCAAATAATGCTAAAATGATTTCAGCCCCAGGAACGGATTTCCAGCCCACTGTGCGATAGAGCTCGGACTTTTATCCGGCTATATGAGGTAGTCGAGTATCCGGGTACCCGGGTATCTCATAAGACAAAAGTCATAAATGATTTTGTGCAATGTAAAACAATAATAAAATTAAAAGAACGTTGATATATTAATTTAAATTTATTAAAATCGCTCAAGAGAATAAGTAATCGTAATATATCGTCTGCTTTTTCCTATTGACGCAAACGATTTTTATTTTACATAAAGATCCGCAGTGTATTCATGAGATACCCGGGTACTCGGGTAATTTTTGTTTACACGAATACCCAGGTATCCGGGTAATGCTGTTTACCCGAGTACACGAGTAATTTTTGTTTACCCGAGTATCTCACGGGTAACCCGGGTACCCGGGTACCTCATAAGTCACAGCTCTACTGTGCGGTGGTGTAGAGGTTCTCGCGAGTATCGATCCCGGTCGGCGAGGGATTTATTTCGAGGAATGACAGATAATTCCCTTCTCGTGCTGCCTCAAAGCTCGAAGAATTCGCCCAGGAATCAACAGGAAACGGGGAGCACTCCTCCGGAGACCTCGCGTCGGTTTTCTTCCGTGTTACGGTTTATTAACTCTTGGTCGATTAGCCGACCTACAGATATCTGCTTCGTTCGATGGGCCCTCCGGGATTTACGCTCGAATTATTGTCTTCTTCTTCTTCTTCTTCCGCCGGAACCGACCAGCCACGTGTATCGCCCCCTCGCTTTTTTTTAAACGACCGACTTTGCCAGATCGATCGCTAATAACAGGCGAACCGGTCGTTTGACTCATTCTGTACGGTCGTTGTGGTGGACGGGAACAATTTCGGGCACGAGACCCGATGGAAACGTGGCTAGGAGTTTCGTGATTGGACTACGGCTCTTTGGACGGAATCGAAACTTCCTGGAGCGGTCAGAGTTAGGAAGCGAACGATAATTTCTTTCACGAGAAACCTCTAAAACCTTCTATATTCTATGGCTGAACTTTAAAACAGTCGCGACAAACATAAAATCCGCAATAATTAATTAATTGGTTATCGATCGTAATTTTATCTTCAGGATATTACAAATTTGTTTGTTGTACTGTTGTAAATGATCGAACCTTTGCGCCGCGAATAAAAATTTGTAATATCCTAAACATAAAATCCGCAGTTTATAAGAACGACAACATTTAATTTGTTATATGTGATTGAAGAAATAAAATTGGAAAATGTGGAGCCGTATGTGGGGAAATAGAATTTTATTTCAGTTCAACGGAATAACATTAATATTCATTAAATTCTGTTCAACATTGCGGCTTTGACACGACGTTATAGCAATGTATGTTAACTTCCGAAATGTATAACAGTGAAGAAGAATTTTGTTAACAATAATATTTTAAGTTTGAAGTAAAAGCGCAACTCCAGCCAAGGTCCACTTGGCCGGCTTGTCCTTGGTCTTCAGGTTAAAAGTCCACACGTAGGTGGGTCCTCTCGTCCTCGTCTTATAGACAGGACACTCGTACATGTTCCTCAGGTCCTGCTTGTCCTGCGTGATTGCTCGGACATTGATCACAGGCATTCCAGGAAACAGTTCTTTCGCCTTCGAGTCCACGATGATTCCTGTTTGAACATCCCATCTGGCGCCTTCCATGAAAATTCCGTGAATGTATGCACCGTCTCTTGGTGCCGAGCTAACACAGAAAATAGTTACATCAGATATAGATTAACAAATCATTCTCTTTCTCGTCGCTTACGTGAATTCTTCTTTGTTCTTCTTCGTCACGTCGCATTGCAGACACATCTTGTCGAGGGGTAGCTCTTGTCTCCTGGCTGTGGATTGCATGATGGCTGTCAGAAGGGATTGGGGATTGAAGAATCCCGCTAGCCAAACCGATGCTGGTAGCTGAAACGAGATTCTAGGTGAGGCTCTTCAGCATGATTCCGTTTTACAGTGTCTACAATGGTGTATCTTACGACAAAATCCGTGGACCAGGTCTCCAGCTCCCTGATCCTCAGCAACAAGTCCACGAACCAACCGGCCAGGCCCAGTAGAGAAGGATAAGCCCTCTGGGCCCACACAGGAGGCACTTGATCGAGGAACAACGCATTCTCCAGGTCCTCCATGTCCGACGTGATGGTCAGCTCACCCTTCAAACCTAAATCCAGTTCTCGAAGCGATCGTTTGATTTCTATCGTCAAATAGTTCATTCTCTCGCATTCCTGGAACGCTACGATCACGTACGGCGTCCTTTCTTCCACCTTGCCCATGATCTCCGTCATATTGAACTCGTCTGGCAGCTTCTCCATTATTTCATCCAATATTTGCTTCACCTGGACGATCGTTTAATTAACTGTCTTGATCCTCATCCACATTACAATTGAATTATGAAAAGAATCTTTCTTTTAATTGAATGCCAACTTTGCTCCAGACCGATTACCAGGACTACTATTTCATATTTCTTCTACTCAGTTTTGAAATAACTGCAAATGTAGTGTACTGATTAGTAAGGAGTGATTTTTACCTTCTCTTCCCGAGTTACAGTTTGTCCACCAGAGCTCCCAGAATCCCTAGGCTGCATCTCGAAGACGGTCTTGAAGAGATTCTCCGCAGTCATCGTCAAGAAGCCTATTTCCGCGTTAGGATGTAGACCATAAAGATAAGGGGACTCCGGAGGCATCGCTTCATCGATGTACGCGTGGTAGCCGATGAGATCGGTATTAGGAGGTGCGGGAAATCCTTGAAAAAAGAAACTGATATTTCCCGACCCTAATCCGAACCGAAAGCTATCTTAATCGATCGCTCAAGTGCTTCACCTGGCGCTAACTGAAGTTCCCCGTCCACTAGATCAGGCTGCATCAATTCCTCGAGGTAGGAAACGCAGAGTCTTCTGTCCCAGTCATCTGTGATGTGTCCTCCGTACATGATCTCTCCAAACAAGTACCTTAACGAATACAGATCCTATAATTATTTTTGATGAACATATGTTTTAATGAAATTTTTCGTTTTAGTTCACCCTGAGGATTAAGGATCATCAACGCCAGCAAGATTGTGTAACGCGAACGCTCACCTCAAGTCCTCCCAGGGCACCTTGGAGGAGGCCTCCAGGTAATTATAGAGCACGCTGACGCTGATGTGCAGGTCTCCGACGTTGAAGGGGTAAATTTTGTTCCAGCCCTGCGGGCCGAACTTTCGTCGTTCGGCGACGACCGCATGGAAATAGCAGAGTGAGAACAGGATCGCCTTGAACTCGGCCTCCTTGCTGCACATTTCAAGGGTCTCCTGGCTGAAGTTGTCCAAGGCTTTGTGGAGGTTCGCCTGCATCCCCGTCGGTGGCTCGTTCGTGATCTTAATGGACGACTCCAGGATCCCCTAATTCGTCTCGTTTGAGCGTCTCGACTACTTCACCTTAGTTAGAGGGTGTCAGAGTACAAAGAGAGGCTTTTACTTGGGGGATGATGTGTCCCGCGGGCGTGCTGGCCGGCTCCGCGCTCATGAACACCCTATACTCGGGGTGGGAACCGTCCGCGGCTATTTCCAGCTTCTTTTCCAACAATGGCAGCCACTTCTTCACTAAATGAATGTTCTGCAGGATGACCCAGTGACCGTTCTTAGCCGCCTCGTCCATCGCCTGCTCCGCTACCGTCTCTTGACCCTGGCCTAAGGATACGTTGTGGAAATTCTGGTTGTCCAGGCTGTACCCTAAACGACGACCCAAGTCTTCCACGTCCTGCAAGGAGATGAATCTACAGAAAAATCTGGAGGATAATCATGGGTTGATCTTGTGGGAAGATAGAAGATTTTTTCGACCTTCAGAGGATTCACTCCAGGGGAAAGGATGAAGAAAATCGGGGTTGATGGACCGGTCTCTTCGAATGATTTCGCAAATTCGACTGTTCTCCCTTCGATATATCTAGGACCCAGTTTTTCCTCGATAAACGCTGCGATTGCATATGTCATCCTATCAGGTCGCAGAGCCCTTAGCATGCACAGACGCTGGATCGTTGTCTTGTTCTTCCACTCCTGAGGAAACTTTTCTCGTTCAGGGCACTCGCATTCTATTAGCTTCTTCCAACGTTTTGCAGAGCTCTCTATGTCTCTGTCTAAATTGCTGTGCGGGAAAACGATATCAAAATGATATTACTAGATTGCTGCACGTGAAATGTTGAAACAAGAAAAATTCTTCAAGAAGTGAACTCAGCTGACCGAAACTCTTCTCGACTAGCGAGACTCCTGATTCCTCCCCAGCTGGTGTTAGTGAGAAAGTCGACGGGCGAAGTCACATGGGGCGTGATGGGGAACCGTAGAAGAAAATCCAGCTCGCCAGCAGTCACCTCGTTCCTCGCTAGCAATATCTGGAAGGCCATCTGCGAGGCAAAAATCAGCTTGTCGCACTCGAACAGTCCTCTGCTCGTGTACATGAACACCGAATAGGTGATACACTCGATCAGATTCTTCACTCTGCCGGACACGTCCGGCGCCGGGTCCGCCTTCGAGATTGCGTTCTGGAAGACGACGCTGAAGGCCTTCAGCGAGAACTGATAGATCGGGTTGATGGTGTTCAGATCGTTCAAGATAAAGTAGAGCAGAGAAGCTCTGGCTGCCGCTGGTCGATACAGTTCTCGAGCAGCGTCGATCTCTTTGCTGGTCCCGCGGGCTTCCGTCACCTTCGACTCGATTTCCGCCGCGGTCCTCTTCGTCGTCTCGAGATTCTCCACTAGTGACGTATCCCCTAACACGTTGCTCCCAGCCGATGAAAGTCTGCGGAAGATTGTCAGCTCGTCATTGGGAAACGATCATAGATAGCGAATGCACGGGAAATATCGAGGAACCGAGAAGACTTCAGCCGTCTTTGACAAGGTTTGTCGTTGTTAATACTAAACCTACAATAGCCGAACAAATTTCACACCAGTTTCACATTTTTTCATGAATAATTTCTATCAATTACTATGACAGGAGCCTTCTTCGTTACATAATAAAGATCAAGAATATTTCCTTCCACCCGTACCTCGACAGCAGCGAGTCCTCCAAGCTGTTTAACGTGATCTTGAAGTCGTTCTGCTGTCTGGTGAGCTCTGCCTTCAGCTCCTCAAGATCCGGTCTCTCGGCCTTCACCACTTCCGCCAGAAGTTGGTCCTCAAGACCGTCTCTCGTCACCGTGAAATTGATCAGAGTAGTTTGCGCCTGCATCTCGGGCTTGTAATGTGGATTAGCCAGCTTTGTGTGCAACATCAACCTGAACAACGGGTTGTACTCGACTTCCTTGTCACCGATCTTAATCGCGCGACCCTTCTTAATCAAGTTTCTACCCAGCAGAGGATCCAGCACCGGATCCACCGTTTCCCCGATGTTCTCGACTAGTACGGTCGATCCCGAAGCCAAGGACTGCTCGATGACATCCAGGCAACCCTTCTGTCCAAGCCTGATGACCCTCAGTTCCTCTCCGTACTTCTGCTTGATCCATTTAATGCCTTGGAGCTGAGAAAGTTGACAGTTTCAGAAACAATTATGCGAAGATTGTGTCTAGAGTGACGCGTCTACCTGAGGATCGATCATCAAGGGCCAACGATCCGAGTTTGTCAGAATGGTAGCGTTCTCTGTAGACATCCTATCGTTTGGTAGACCCTCGTTGTTCCATTTGGCAATTTGAGTGTCGTCTGTTAGCAAAGATAGCGGGTCCAGACCTTCTGTGATGGGAACCGAGGGCTCGATGGCTCTTAGGAATGGCAACCATTGCTTCTGTTGTAGATCTAGACGGAACTGCTTCGTGAAGCAGCCGACGTACGATATGAACGCTGTCACCAGCAGCACGTCGCCTGGCAGCGTTGAGGCTTGCTGCATGAAACTTGAAGAATCATTTAACCTTTCACTTGACTTTCCAATTGAACTTTAAGAGAGTTGTTGAACTCCTTGAAACTTACTTTGCAACAGAGTCCGCCCAGCGCACGTTCTCCGAGGCTAAACCACCTACCAGCCTGTTGGCGAGTGCAATAGTTGCATTGGTAGCGTCCGCCTCCTGCTGACACTTCAGTTTCTCAGCTGTGGCTTGCTCGAAGTCTGCGGTCAACTTCGCCAATTGCTCCTCGAGAGACTGCAACCCACAAATAATGGTCAGGCTATTGAAACAATATTTTGTTCACCTAAACAAATTATTACATACAACAACTTTTCGCTTGATCACGCCTAGCTTGTCTTGAGCAGCAGCCAGTTCAGCATTCGCATGCGCCAGGGCCTTCCGTTTAGGCTCGACGTCGCAAAATACTTCGTAGAACTTGATGATGTTGATGACCCAGGCACAGAGACCTGCCGCCGCCGCTGACTTCGACCGGACGAACTCAGGCTCAAACTCGGAGTCCTTCAGGTATGGTTGAATGGCCTTTATCACTTCCGGATGGATGTTCTCCTTATCGTAATTGATTAGGGAGTCCAGGAACGTGTCGACCTTCGCCATCACGATCTAGAAGGGTAGAAGAATGTTTCCGGTAACCTTGTATTGTTTTTCATTGACCTTATTTCACCTTGGCAGCCTTCCAGCTGCGATCTTTGGGCACTTTGCCCGCTGGAGCCAGCAGGACCATCACAGCTGCTGTCACGTTGGTCACAGCACCTGGGGGCGAGCCGAACGATTTTAATTCGGTTAAGTTTGCTTTATTCAGCGTGTTCAGAGCTTCCTGAGCCGCTAGCAGAGCTGGCTCCGCTTTCAACAGGTCCGCTTCGCAGTCTTTTTGCTTCTTGGACACTTCTTCCGCAATTATTGCCACCTTTGATTCCTCCTCATCAGCTGTATACAAGTAGAAGTTCAATTACATCAGTGGAATTTTAGATAGACGCGAAGTCCCAGAGGGCAGTAGGGTACCTATAGCCTTCTCCTTCTGCACTTTGTCAGTCTCAACGCCAACGATCGTGATCAACGTATCGGCAGCTTCATTCTTCTGTTGCAGCTCCACTTCTTGTACTGCCAACTTCTCTTTTAGTTTGTCCACTTGCACAGCAGTGGACCTGAGCTTCTCCAAACCGTTTTCCAACCTGGCAACTCGAGCTCGAAGCTCACTGGACTTCGTTTTCAGTAAACGAGTGTACAGACTGATCTGTTCGAGGAAGGACTTTGGAGTTGTGTAGTTGTAACGACGCTCGCTGGCTAGGTAGAGACGACTGGCTGCGTTGACACTTGTGTGGGCATGTGCCATGAACCTTGCTGCCGACTCCCTGCATCAGGAAATTAATTTTCTGTTAGATACTAAACTAATCAATTACAATGATCGATCCTGCATCAGAGAATTTGTTATTCATCAGAATTGTTAGCGAAAGACCTCAGACATCACCACAATTGGCCCGGCAAAGTTGAGGATAATAATGATTCGATTTGCATCGAAGTGCATTTGGATTGTTCTCAGACTCTGTCCGAAACACGCGTAATTCTCTAAAGTCCGGCTCAACAATCATTTCCATTGGCCGAAGATACTATTCGCGTTTCCCTTCCCATCAGAACGCGCCGGAATACCTATAACTCTCGGGAAGTTCGGCTAACTCCTCCAGGAACCTCTTCGACACAGACATCAAAGCTTCTTGCGGCCATTCGTGAAACCAGTTTATCGCCGTGCAATTTATTATGGCCGGGAATTTCCTCGAGCGAACCCTTAAAGTGGATCCCACCGGGGAGAAACAGAGAACTATTCGAAGCTGCCTGCGCACCCGGTCGATGAAGAACTTCCAACAGTTCTCGCGGGTGTCTAGCATCCCGGCACCTTTCACCTCGTTGCGGACGCCTGTGGACGTTTAGAATGAGTTTTACACTTGGTCGTTTATCATAGAGGGTTGTTGGATACATTGAACCCTGACTAAAGCCTGGTTTCAACGAGGACGTTTAAGGAGAAGCAGAATGGAAACCCATTCGGTATAACACCTTCGCTAATAAAATCGCTGCCAGGAGCAGAATCACCAAAACTTTATTTTCCATAAAAATCCGCAGTCTACTTATAATATTGCTGAGCAACGAACCTGCAATGATATTCTCCACTTCATCCTCGGCAAAAAGATCTGGCACCTCGCCAGAAGCTAGCATGTCGTTGATCAGTACGAGGAACTGTTCGTTCGGTACTTGCGCGTCAGTCATCAGAAACACCAGGCCCATGTTTTTCAAGCCAGCCTTGTTATAAAGAACAGCGAGCTCTAGCTTGAGATCAGTGATTCCATAACCCTTCTTCAATTGAATTTGGAAGACCTCCAACGTGCTTATGAACGCCGCCAGTCGAGACAGACTTTGCTTGCCAGATCCTCCTACGCCGACTAGAAGAGCGCTACCTCTAGGAGATTCCAGGATCCTGTTTATGCGACAGACGTGCATCATAGCGTCCTCGAAGAGCACTAGATTCATCGCAGCTACTAAATCATTGTAGCTGACCATTGCCTCCGATAGCAATCGATGTAGTGTCGCCCAGTCCTTCACTGGCATGTATTTAGGTTCGCCGACTCCGCCTGCAAATAATGATTCTTGTATTCGCTTCATAGTGTATCATATCTAATACAGTTAACAAATCTGGTACGCAGTATACTAAGAATGTATTTTCTTACTATTCTAAATTATGTTTATTTTTCTGAAAATGTTGTTTTAATTGTTTTCAATATTTTTCCCTTAAATGAAACACAAAAACTGACCCTCTTTCAATTTTTTCATCCCAATTAAAAAGATCATACATTGAAGGGTTAAGAGAGACAGTACGAAAGTTTCGGGGATGGTAAAATGACCTGCAAAGTGGCAGTAGATGTTCGGTTTCTCTAGCACAGATCCCTCGTCGATCTCTTCCACGTTCTTCTTCAGGATGTCCAACTGTAACTTCGTGAAGCTCTCGATGTCTTTCTCGTCGGTTAATTTGTCCCCGTAAACGCGCTGAGTCTCGTGAAGCCAGAGTCTAATTAGATCTAAAGAGGATGGTAGACATTCGTTGCCGCTGAATAGTAATCCTTGGAAACAATTCGATAGATCCCTGAGATTGAAGATGTAGTGGAACTTCACTGCTGTTGGAAGAAACATCTGAGCGCAGCGATGATGCAATTGAATGGAGGCTTGCACTATGTTGTTGCATAGTTCGGTGACCGCGTGAGGGAACCTAAAGTATCATTACGTTTTAAATTGTTTCACTCGTTTTAGTGGTAAAGGTATAAAAGCCGCAGTTCATAAATGATGATAACTACCTATGCTCGATGTTGGACAGATGCTGCGACAAAATGGAGGCATAGATCGTGGTCAATGAATCAGTGTTTGGGAAACTAACAGCAAACACGGAGAAGTGTCTCTGCAACCTAGGGTTTATAGTGAAAGATCCTGCGGTTGGGTTCATACAACTGATGTACTGGCAATTATGAATATCCTTTAGCGTTAGCTTGGTCCTGTCATACCAATGACCATAATCCAAATGCTGCCTTATCAGAGTATGTGGTTGGACAGTCCCATAAGCATCCACCTCAGGCATGTTCATATCGTCTATAAAGTAAACTAGAGTCTTGTTTCCAGGTGGACCATAATTCCTGCCAGCTTTCTTCTCCAGCGACTTCTCCAGGATTTTCTGCAGCATCTCGGAAGTAGTATAAAAATTGAAAGGTACATTGGATACTGCATAGTTCTCAGTCAAATGCAGTAGCTTCTCAGCAACCAGCACTGTCTTCCCACAGCCAGCAGTGCCTACTAACATCACCGGGTGCTTCTCCACCATCAGCAAGTCTAAGAAATACTTGATCCTGATGCACTCCGATGTGTAAACCAGAACTGCTTGCAGAGGCATTTCGGAGTCCAGTTCAAACTTAGGCAAGCGTTCAGTCCAGAGAGTGAAGCTTTTCGTCTCAGCGTCGATATAGTAATCGAAAACGGTGCCTTGTTGGGGGAACCTGACCTGCTTGAACTCGTTTACCCACCATTTACTGAACTCCACTCGGTAGTCAACAGTTTGATCCTGGAACATGGAGGATCCGAAAGCCCAAACCGCAGCAAACACAAAGTAGAGCTCATAATGCTCTTTTAAGAAATCAGTGCTAGTCAGCTCAGGCTTCAACAAACAATGTAACAAATGGCACAGCATCTCCACGTGCGCCATGTCAGCGATAGGCGTGATCTTCTTGAATCTGCTCCTCAAAGTATCCAAACAAGGAGGTATATACTTATCAAACAGCATCACCAGATTCGATTTCTCTATCGGCGATGTCCTCTTCTCTACCCAGCTAGTAACATAAGGGTTCCAACCTAGATCCTGAGGATTAATATACAGGATCCCAGCACGAGACACCGTGGCCGGGGTAGCAGTCCTTAAATTCGAGATCTCGAAAAGTAGTCTCATCACAGGTGTCAGAGCAATCCTCTCGTTGCTAGCTAGAGTCAGAACCTTGTTATCGTCCATGACGGTGTTCAGAGACTCGATCCACATGGGATCTATGTCGCCATCCAAGACGATCCATTTAGGGTTCTCGCCTCCTAAATTCGCCTGCTCTCTCATGATCACGGAGAACAAGCCATCCTTCCACTCCCTGGTCGCTGGATTGATAATTCCGAAGAGTTCGTCATTGGTAACAGCTTTTGGGTTCAGATCGTTGTACACAGGCTTCCTCTTCATGTTCTGATAGGTCCTGAAGAGGGTTTTCCAGACCTGGGTCTTGCCAGAGCCAGCGATTCCCACGATGAACACCGAATGTCTCACTTCAAGTAATTCTTCGAGTTGTACGACTTTTAAAATGAACCCATCCTCTGGCTGAAGTTGTAAGTCAGCTGCAGCTTGCTTCACCATCTTCTCAAACTCTGCGTCCCTCTTCCTTGGAACATCTAATGCTGGGAACAAGTCTGCTATCAATCCCATGAATACAGGTAGATCGTCGGACACCACTTTAGGTATGTTGAAGTCCCTCAAAGCTCTCATCAACACCTCTTCTTCAGGTCTGCCAGGATCTCCCCTTTTCAAGCTCCCAGCGACCACGAGCACAGATTTTATAGCTCTCAAACCCCAATCATAGTGATCCTGCTTCGACAAAAGCTCCTTGCACAGAGTATACAACGTGATGAACTTCCTGGCAAGGACCCTAGCATCTTGGAAACCCTCTGCCACGAGCATAATCTCGCAGATCAACTCGAAATCAGGTACCACCATAGCGCAAGGTCTGAACAAGGCTTTCAAATTCTCTGGAAGCTCCGTGCGACCAGCATAGCCAGGATTCATAGTGATAAATATGCCTACAGTAGGTTCCAGGCTAATCATCTCTCCCATAAAATTAAACTTCTCTTTTTTGTCTCTGATTGCATCCTGAATCGATTTTACTTGGACTGCTACTACTGATAGGACTTCTACAGTAATTCTGTTGAACTCGTCGAAGCATCCCCATGCTCCCGTTTGCGCTAGACCCTTGTAGATGTTGCCGCAGGACTTGTAGTCCATTTGCTCTGAACAGTTGAACACGTATACCATTATGCCCAATGCTCTGCCCAAGTCTTTTGTGGTCTCTGTTTTCCCGGTGCCCGCGGGACCTGCTGGGCCCCCGCCCATGATTAGGTGGAGGGATTGCGTTAGAGTGATGTAGCATCTATCTGTCAGGGGCGTTATGACCAACCTGAGGGAGGAAGGGAATTTCAATTTTGCATAAAGATCCATAGAGAGAAAATAAAATTACAACAATGCCTTACGACGATAACAATCGATTTCTATAGAAGCTTCAACAAATGATTCCAATGTGCCAGGACTTATGACGCTAACCTTGGAGTGTTTCCCAGGTACTCGTGCGAGTATTTGAACTGGGCGTCGCAAATATTAGCGAAGCAATCCTTCTCCTTCTCGTCCCACCGGTGTCGCAGCTGGCTCTGCCATTGGAAAGCTTGCGAGGTCTCCACCTTCGACTGGACCAGCTTCGCGACGACGTCCCTTGAATGCACGTCGATCGTACAGATCGTCATTACCTTCTGTCTTTCCTGTTTCGTCAGCTCTCCGATCAGCAGTGTGATTAGGATGCTCAGCTGCGAGATCTGTTTCTTTAGGTAGTCTTTCAGCGAGTTGTCGTAGCCCTCTTCTAGTCTGGAAAACGCGATGTTCACTTCGGTAGTCCACCAGATTTGCGTGCCGCAGAGCGACACCTGAGCTGGGTAGTCGAACAGCCATTGTTCTCGCGGTTTCTCCTCGTAAGCGACCACTGCCTCGCTGAAGTAGTGTCTTATGGTCACCCTCATGGCTCTCTGGAGGCCATTTAACCATGCCTCTACGGCCCCCTCGCACGTCATTTCGCAATTCGCGAACTCCACATACTCGCCGTCTTTAGCGAACATACCTTTGAACAGGAACAAGCACGTTATATTCCATAAATCTACATATAATTCGTAGCTAAACTAATCATTTAATCCCTTGCCGTGCCATTTGCTTTACAGTTACAGGGATTAACGACATTATCCCGAAAAATGTCGTAGAGGGGAAAAGAAAATTAATATTTTTTGCACGGTTACATTTATTTTAATGATTGCTTATTCATTACAAACGATCCAAATTTTACTTCATCTGAAAGGGAACGCGTAATATTCATATTTGTTAGGCTTTGTTAAAATCTTCATAACGAGTCTGACTCAAAGGGTTAAAAACTCTTGAATTTTCGAATTAACTTACCCAGTACTCGTCTGGGCACCTTATCAGCCGAATCATCGAACTTCAATCGAGCCATGGAATCAAACAATTTCGTCAGATGCTTGGCCACCACTTCAGGCTGGTTCCCATTGGACAGAATGTCCAACAAGTCACTGGATGAAACAAAATAGAACCTAGGGAAAGCTAGACGCTTCGTTTCCAAATACTCTGCCAGAGCCTTCTCGCAAAGTACCAGCTCCTTCTGCAGGATATCTAAAGCTGCTGCTAGGCCCTCTTTATTAGTTGCCTCTACGACATTAGGTGTTTTCGCCATTTCTTCTGTCATCAGCTTGAACTCTTTGTCTATCCTGTCGAACCTTTCTGCATCGACTGGTAATTGTCTCCGGATATCTTCAGAGGAGGTAAAAATGCTTTCTAGATGCATCCACGTTCTTTGAACTTCGAACCAGACTGTGGTTACTTGATCTGCGATGCTGAGTTTTTTCTGCCAGCTGGAGACCTCCCCTAGGAAGTGAGCGATGAATTTTGAGGTGATGAGATTTTGTAGTTGGACCTGAAATAGATTATAATGTTAGATTGTGCTTTGTTGAATTGTTTTAAACAGAAGATTGAGGGTTCTTCAAGTACTTGGTTCTCTTCAAGGGTTTCGATTAGCTCCTCGCTTGCTCTGATCAAGGTGGCACCGGTTCTAGTATGAGTTTCTTTTTCAAACTCCATTTTCGACCATGTAACGTTCAGCTCTCGCATGTATCGTTCCATTGACATCTCTTTCACGGCCTT
>CM052335.1:23591471-23659023 GCA_028455595.1 Lasioglossum vierecki | reverse complement strand
AGCATGCACAACGATAATCAATGAGTCGAACAATAAAAATGATAATCGTGCGCGTATTTACAGTGGACTTACGGTCATTTCTGGAGTCATGTCGCCCAGCTTCTGCAACACCGATAGCGTATATACAGCTTGTGCAACTAACATCTAGTATTCCCGTGAATACAAAATCGTCTCCCGTTTCCCTAACCACGTACCTAATCTTCGAAACCGTTCAAATCACACAGAGTTACCTCTCTAATCCAAAAATACAAAAACCTTTCGTACAAAAATATTACAAACTTCATATGTATCTGTACTCCCGAATCATTTTCTTCGCGTTTCTGAACCGTCCCTCGAACCTGGTCAGTACCTTGGTACTGTTCATCAGCTGTCTCCAGTGTCTTTCCCGAATGGCAGGGTTCTGGAGCTCTCCGACAGCCCTTAGGGAAGTTAACATGTTCTTCACTGTTGCCTCCAGTGACACGTAAGTGTCCCACGACCTCATCTCCTTATCCAAAGCTAGTAAGGTCGATTTAAAATATCAGAACTTGAAAGAATTCTTCGATGATGCGAATTTAAAGTTAAACTACTAACCCCTAATCTCCTTGGCAAACTTCTTGCACTCAATATCCATGTTCTCCACGTCGATCTTCCTCCATGGCGTCGTCTTCCAACCCTCGATGCTGCTCCGCACTATGTTCACGTAGTCCCAGAGCTGCTTGAGCATCCTTAGCTCTTTTCTACATTGTCTGAGGACTTTAAACTCTGGTACGATCACTTCGAACAGTGATGCGGACTCTTGGATGTCCTTCATCTGCGTCTCCAGCATCAGGATCTCCCTGTGGCCCTCGTCAAGGAGCTCGTAAGGGTTAGGGCATTCGTATTTGAAGAATGTGTAACGACGAAAAGCTTCGCGGTAGTGTGTTATAGTTGTATCGAATGCGGCGATTCGTCCTCTGATCCTGGACACTTCACCTGTTATGCATACAGATCTACAGTCGACGTTCAAGTGAACCACTCAAGCTAATTTTGATTGCTCTGTATCAGATGCGTAGTGGAAAAGTATCGTGAAACTTTGAGCATATAGAAACGGGAAGCAATCGATTCAAATGACAAGGTGTTAAGGGAAATTTCCTGAGATTTACGAGCGTACCAGCCTGCAACGGGGCCACTTGCTGCTTCATCATGAGGGCGAGCTTTTTCGTGTTGGCCCACTGTTCCGGCAGCTCCTGCAAAAGGACATTCACCTCCTCCGGAATATCCTGGTCGTAAAATTTGAGCAGCTCGATCGTCTCCTCGAGCGGCTGGAACATCTCGTCGGTGGTCGGCTGTCTCTCTTTCACTTGCAGAAGATAGCCCATCACGCTGACTAGGCCGATATAGTCACCCGGCTGTATTGGCTGGAGCAGACCCTCGTCTGCTCTCCTAAGGATTTCATATTCTTATTATTGTCTCTCGTTCGTCGCGTGATAATCTGAAATAACCGTAGCGGCGAATCAAACGTCGTATTGCGTCAAGCATGGGGAGGGTTCTGCTGAGAACCGAAAATGTTTCACATTCCATCGAGGGTTATAGTTAAACGTTTTATACCTCCTTAGCATTTCAGCAAAATCTCTTTGGAAGCTGCAGAAATTTTATAGAAAGTCACAGTGGACAATGGAAGTAAGGTATCTCTCCTTGAAAAAGAAACAGATTTCCAAAAATTTTCTCCAGAGCGAAGAATTTGAATTTAATAGAATTTCTTTCTATTTCTATTTCTATTTCTTTCTATTTGAAAAAGTGAT
The DNA here is from genome assembly GCA_028455595.1 of Lasioglossum vierecki. Lineage (NCBI taxonomy): Eukaryota > Metazoa > Arthropoda > Insecta > Hymenoptera > Halictidae > Lasioglossum > Lasioglossum vierecki. The sequence goes on along the minus strand of CM052335.1, from coordinate 23,657,260 downwards.
TAGAAAAGATGTATGTAAGCTTTGTGTACAGCTCGGTGAGTCATGTATGCTCGAGAGAGGGCGGGACTAGACAATTTAGAAAAGTAAACAGATAGACACACAGAGTGACAGTTAAACGCACAATTAATTGATTATTGATTTTGATAATTCGTGAGTAAACGAACAAATAAAAAAAACCTTTAATTATAAAAATCTACATTTAATTGTTTGTGTTTTTTGCTTAAGAAAGGAACCATATTATATGTATTTTAATTAGGTTCCTGCTAGTTCGATGAAGATGCATAAATCTATTAGGAAGTGTATTTTTTGTGTCGTAGAGGAAGCACCTGATGAACGACCCCAAATCCGAGAGGCTGCTGGTGACGCGGTCGACCAGATGTCTCTTGAACATGCTCGACCATTTGCAGACCATGTTTAGCACCGACTGTCTAAAGGGTCTCAGGTCTACCCTGAACCAGCCGCAAAACACTTTCGACGCTTCCATTTCCTCGATCTCGAGATAGAGGCCCTCGTAAAGGTCGATTTGCTCGCGGAATTGCTCCATTTTCGGCGGCGACCGCGCCGGCCCCTTGGGATCCTGGACGGTCACCATCTCCATTTCCTCTATCGTCAATTGTCGGCTATACTCGAGGAACTGTTGCATCACCATGTCCCTGTCGTCCAACCAGAGATAGGCGTACCCTGATAAAAGAAAACGACGAAGGATCACCGGGGATCGAATGGTAAACGTCGGTAACGGTTCCGTGATTAACGGTAGACGACCGTTTTCGACGATCCTCGACTCGACATTGCGAAATCCTTAACTCCTTCATCTCATCAATCATTTACAGTATTCTGTCTTGATAAAACTACTATTTTTTGAACTTACAATGAGCTTCATTTTAATCTAATCGGACCTTCAGTAAACGGAACAAATTTTTCTTCGTTCACAATTTCTACAAATTATTCAATGAAGATATATATTTGCATAAAAATCGTCTGCCCAGCAATAGCACTGTATCAGAACCTCTCGGTTCGAGCAAACCAAAGACTAATGACCTTCGAAGTTGCTGCAGAACTCGGTAGCGTCCTCGACAGCAGTGGCCACGTTATTCAAAATTTCGTTCTTCATCCCTTTGATGTCTGGGTCCTCCTCCAGCTCTTGCGCATAGCCGGGAGAGTCTTCCTTCAATCTCGGCAGCAGTGCAGCCATTCCAATGATATCGTCCAGCAAACGGAGGATCAATTGATCGAGTCCGTCGGGATCGTCGGGCTCCAGTGAAGGGACATAATAAAGATCAGGCTCCCTGAGCTCGAGTTTCGCTTCGAGCAAAGGCTCTCCTTCTCCGACGGAATCCATGTTCTCGACCAAGTACCCTAACGAACATAGAAAAAACAGATTCGTAGACGAAGCAGGAAGACCGTCCATCAACGAGAGAGAGAGAGAGAGAGAGAGAGAGAGACAATGATAGAAACCTAACGAGCAGCCCAAAGCTCTCCGAAGGGACTCCACAACAATGTCGTCGACGTACTCGACGTATCTGCGCCATGGCTCCTCGATCTCGTCGCAGACTTGGAAAAGCGTCCTATTCTCTTTCACCAACGAGTGGATTTGCTCGGCGGCTTTCTCAATCTCTCCGTACAGTTTCGATACTTTTTCCGGCTGTTCTTCGAACGACAATAAAGCGTCCTTGCGCCGGTCCTTCCTCTCGATCAACGGCGTCCTGGTCCAGGGCTCCAGGATCGCTTTGATCTTGCCGACGTTCGTCTGGGCGGACTTGATCCGCCTCCAGAGACCCTCCACCAGCTCGCCAAGCTCCACGATGTATTCCAGAACGCCCGCGGACCTCCAACACAGCTCGTTCTCACCGCGGGACACCAGCGAATCAATGCTTGTGATCTCGTTCTCGATCAGATGGAACTCTACTCGCGTGGTCGTCTTCCGAATATTATTATACGAATTCACAGTCGTGCCTAACAACGTACGGAACTTCCGGAACGTCTCCACGTTCTCCGACACCTGAAACGACGATTAGTTTCTGTAATTTTCGTTGGATCTTATCGCAAGCATAACTTTGAGGAAAATTCGTACAAGTTATAAACTGTTTATTGAATAAATGTAAAACTATCAACTTGGTCCATCAGAGAATAATCTTTTTGGTCGAACCTTTACTGCCTCGTCGGGGATGTCCGTACGAGACATCTGCTTCAGATAATTTACTTCTTTGAGGACTGCCAGGAGCTCTTGGTCAAAGTTCAGGAGGAGCGTCGAGTCCTTCTCGCGAGTTAGGATGTTGCGATTTAGGCCGATTTCCACGGTTTCTGGCACCGTTTGGGCCCATTCTGTGAAGAGCTCGTCCTCCTTCTCGCTGAAGATCCTAATCAGTCTCTCGTAGCGACGCTCTATGCTCTGGCCCTCCTCGCTTGTTACCATCCTGAAGAACAGGGTAGTTTGGTTAGTTTGGAGAATCGTAAATGCTGGCAGGAATAGTTCGAGCATGATGAAATTGCTTTTGGAATAGTATTCTAATTTTGAAAGTAGCAGAGTATAGTACCAACGAACGTCCTAAAAATGAGAAAAGTAAGTTCCAAGATTCGAATTCGCAAGTGTGTGTCGCGACTTTGTACACTTAATGTCACTTCAAAAGCGATCTCCACACCCCGTCGTGCTTCTTACAGGTCCTGAATCTAGATGGGAGTCACTCACGGGTGTTGAATAGCCTTGAAAGATTGAACTGGCAGGTCAATGCGTTGCCGCAGCATGCTGGTGAACGTGAGAGCCGCCGCCAGCGGCGGAAGATTAATTAGCGCGCCTCTGGTGCCGCGATTGAACAGCACTTCGACCACCGTCAGCTCGACATTTAGCAGATCTAAAATCCTGGTGTAGCGGTCCGTGAATTGCTTGCTTATCACTGGCCTGTCAAGCACGGAGCCGGCGATATTTATCAGCTGGAAGGATGGGGTTACAAAAAAGAATCAACCACCTGGAATTAACTTCTGTAATCTCGATCAATTACTAACGGAGAGTAGTCGGACGTGGAAAAGTTCGAACCCGATTACGTATAAAAATATAACAAGAAATCGGACACGAACTTTTGCATTGACCCAATACCTTGAAAACACTCTCCAAATTTCCACAATCGTCGAAAGCTTGACAGAGAATGGCAGCGAGCTTGCTGTCCAAATCGTTGATCGCTTCATTAAATTTCTGACAGTCAATAGCAAAGGACTCGTCGTCAGGTTCCAAAGCATCGTTGGCTCTCACAGTGAACGAGACGAAGAGTTGCTGGAACTCCTTATAAACATTGATGATCCTACTGCTGAGGGATCGACCTAGTATTCCACCGATTTCTATCTTCTCCAGCTTGGAGAACTCCATGACAGTATTAAACAGCCACTCTATATCAGCCAGTCGCTTTAAAAATGCATCCAAACGTCCGAACACTGCACTACAGTTAAAATTCCAGGGCGGAGCATGCGGTTTCATCGCTGGCATATCTTTTCTTAGCTCGAACTGACATCGGAACTCTTCAAGAACTCCTGTGGAACCGTTTAAATATCGTTTAGACCAATCTTCTATTGATTTTGTTCGTTTTCAAGGTTCTATTTATGTTGTTGCAAATTAACCCTCATCCACACGGGTAATTTTTTATACGATTCTGCATGAAGAGGTACACGGGTACCCATATGAGTTGCTGCATACTGTTGTAACATCATCGTCGCTACCAGGCCCCAGCGAGGGCCCTTGGTCCGTGACGGGTCCATCAGGTTCATGCATATACCTGATAGGTCACAGGAACGTGTTATCTATGCAGAACAGCGAAAATTCAAAGGAAGACAAGAAAAGCGTGTGCGGTCTGTAAAAGACCAATATGTGTGCAGCATACACAAAAAGTGGAAAAATGTATTACTTGTAGTGACATGTAGTTCGATTGTATTTTGAAACAATAAAATTTGTACTGAGCAATAGTTGTACTATAAATCGCAATTGTATAGGATCTAATTTGCCTACTTGAGCCTTGTGGTACCCGGGTACCTTCATCATAGCGAATGCGAAAAAAAGGTTTGGGAGTTTTTTTTGTGAAATGTTGTATAAAATTTTTGTTTAATTCCAAGGATATTAATTCATCTAAAGTAGATTTGAGATGTCACAAAAGATGAAGGACATATCAATTGAAAAATATTGAATATTATGTGAATGAATTTGAAATAGGTACCCGGGTACCACGTAGTGTGGATGAGGGTTAAGAAGACTGAGAAACTGATTTTATAGTCGATGTCATCGTCGAATTGTCGTCAGCCCACCTCTCGATATCTGAACGCGCTGTAATGCCTCATCTACGTCGCTCTGGAAGATAGACGACGGGTCGAGGAATCGACGAGCCTCCTGTATCAACAGGTTGCAAATCTGTCGGAACATGATGATCACCTTGGACGAGCTCTGATAGTGGCTGGATTTGGACCAAGCTAATCCGACCGTGTGTATCAGGGTGGCCATTAATGGTTTGGCCTCCGAGAAATCCACCTCCTCGACCGCCTTGAAACACCTGGATAGAGGAGACAAGTACAGGGAGATCTCTTTTGCTTCTGCCATCGAGGACACCACGTTCTCGAACAGGGTGCGGAAACAAGGGTAGTATGCACTCTCTGTAAGCTCCAGGATGCTCGCCATCCTCTTCACTCGGTCCTCTTGCAGCTGGTCGTAAATGTATCTGGGAACGTGGTATATAACAATTGGAGAAAATGCGATACAATCACTTGCAATGTTATTCGAATAGCTCTGGACCCAATCTACCTCAAATTCGCTAATCTAGCCGACCAGTACTCGAGCTCAACGTCAGGAGTAGGATTCTGGTTATTTTCGAAGGCCGCACCCGATTCCTGAGTAACAACGTCGTTCACCAAATAGGCCCACTTTATCACAACACCCTCGATCGCACTCTTCAAGTAGAGATCGACCGCCTGAGGCCCTTCTGCTCTGACCATTTTCTCCACTTCGGTCACCTTCTCCATTCCAGCTGGCATTGGGAGCACCGTTCTACCGTTCACCTGTCCTTTCACCTGTGACAGTAAAGATCGACCCTTTACAAAGCTAACGGACACCAATCTGGTCCAAATCGACCTCTAGAAATCTACAGTTGGTATTAGAGCTCGGAATTTTACCCGAGTATCTCATAAGGCATAAGTCATAAATGATTTTGTGCAATTTAAAACAATAATGTAATTAAAAAAACGTTGATATATTAATTTAAATTTATTAAAATTGTTGAAGAGAATAAATAATCGTAATATATCGTCTGCTTTTTCCTATTGATGCGAACGATTTTTATTTTGCATGAAGATCTGCACTGTATTCATGAGATATCCGGGTACTCGGGTAATTTTTGTTTACACGAATACCTAGGTATCCGGGTAATGCTGTTTACCCGAGTACCCGGGTACGCGAGTAATTTTTGTTTACCCGGGTATCTCATAAGTCACAGCTCTAGTTGGCATCACAGGATCTTTTTCGAATTCTAATTACTTGGTACAGGGTGCCTCGAAGAGCATGAACGTGTCTGCAGATGTCCTGCACTGCCACATCAGGCAAATCCTTGTGGTTCTCCGGCTTCCTCAGAAGAGGAGCGAACACATTGTCGACCAGAGTAGCTAGTTGATCCACGATACGGGAGGATAGATCGCCGACGATCAACATCGACGCGCAAGCCTCTTTCTCCCGGGGTAGCGGTATCTGCTTGATCTTCACCGCATAGATACCTGAATTCAATTTCGAGCAATCAGTAGCTAGGTAGACCCATCTTCATTATATGTGCCATATAATTCTCATTTTCAATGTTGCAATCATTTTTTTCAAAAAGCTTCAACTCTAGGACCTCGACTGTTACATACACTATATTCTTCTTCTGCACCGACCGAAGTTTGTTCAGAAAAATACCGAAAACAATTCAGGACTCACCCTTAGTCCTCTGGCAGGGTATGGGGAACGAGGAGGAGGCGACAAGTTGCGCGTTGGGCGTCAGTACGACGAAAATCGCCGCGGGCAACGGATTATCCAAGAAGTCTATCACGGCGTTCCGGTACTCCTCGGTGAGCAGGAGTCTGCCCCATTTTTCCGGCTTCAGTTTCAGCGACTTTTGCACGAAAGCCCCGATGTACTCCAACCGGAAGTCCGATGGGCCATCCGGGGCAGCCATTTCTGCAGAGAACGGCAGAACACGAGGATGGTTAACGCGAGGAGGACTCGGTTCCTTGGAATCGAGCGAGCTGGCAACGCTCGCGATATGAAACTCGGCTCATATTTCAGCCGCAGAAAATACAAGGAAAGAAGAGACAGATGTGGGCGGAATGGGTTGTGGGTGGTTATAAACGGCGAAAAATTGCCAATGGTGGCCGTCGAGCAAGCAGGTCAAGAGACCAGGCACCGACTGAACCCGTCGTTACATTGGCCGATCGTGTCTTTGAGGTGGGCCTGCTCGTTGGCTCCCTATTGTCGCGGGACGCACGGAATATATCCGAGCAACTGACATTGCACGCGATCCCGCCTCCCGCGTACTGGCAGGTACCATTTTACTCTTCCGCGACCGACCGACGATATTAGTCGGTGTTTCGCTACCGACAACGAGTCCTCTGTCTTCCTTCGAGACGATCGACACGCGAGTGTACACACCTACTGCCTGCAAATGTCAACCGGTCGATCTTATCGCTGGAAATGGTAATTAAAGTGCAACGGGCTCCGACGATTCCTTGGAGACCCGCAGGAATTCTTTGAGGTGAGTACGCCTAGCTATTCGCCTCTCTTGCGAATGATACAAGTCGTTGATAGCAAAATGGTTCAGTTTGACCCTTAAACTTCATGAAATTGTCCTGGTTCTGACATTCAGCGAGGAAATTAAGTTTCCTTGGATGCTAAAGCCATATAAACTGTATAAAATAATATATTGCACCCGTGCAAGTCTCTAAGTCAATAACTACGAAGCAACAAAGTATTCCTCCTGTTTTTCTTCCATAATCTACGAACACTACAAATATTTTTATACCAGGAACATACACAGTAAAGCATTATCAGTGTGCAAGGGATTAACAGGTCGCACAATAGCGGATTGCTAGAACCGTTCCAACCGTTCTACACAAGCAGACTTTCGTTCGAGCCATCGGACGATGTCGTCGATTGTTCGCCGCGTGCACAATACACGAAAGCGCGATCGCTGGAAAACCCGTGGTGCCACGATCGCTTGCCAGGGTGTGCAGCTAACCCCGATCAGTTCGATCGATCGGCCGTAAAAACGGTGTGGAAACCACGCTGACGTAAAAATAGGAAGGCTCCCTTTCGTTGGTGCAGCTGTTTACCCTTGGATTTCAGCCAGCCGGGAATGGCCCGCGACGTTTTTCGATCATTAGGACCATTGTTTGGGCCTCGGAGATTAAGAGCGAGAGCTAGAGGGTGGCGTAGAACCCCCATAACGCACAATACGTCGCAATATGTACAGAACGTTGAACGCGATCGAAGTAACACTTCGTCGATTTGTGCTCGTCATTATCTTCGCCCTGACTTCCACGTTACTGTTATGCATCCATTCTTATTTGTTAACACTAGAAAGGCTAAAACTTAGTATATACCTACATTGCCCCAAAGCAGTCAAAATGACTGCATTGCGAAAGAATAACTAATGTGTAAAGAAATTCGTTTAAAATTAATTTTTAATATTTCTTATATTATTTACAGTCATACAACAAGTTATTAGTAAGTTCGCGGTCCTCCAACTCTATCAAAGCGTATCGATTACAGTAAGTGATCCTACAATCAGTGAGCCTCCTTCCTTTCTGAACTACGTTATCGCGCGTTCATGGGGAATGAGGTGCGTGGGCAGACCTGGCATAAAGATTCGAATAACAAGTTACGTACAAGTGACGGTAATCAAAAAATATATAAACTGTTATGCGAATTCGGAGCCGATCTGGTCATATAAGAAATTTACTCAATTCAATAATAAAAGACATTTGATTATTTAAAATTTCCAAGTAGTCAAAATGACTGCTTTTGGGCAATACAGGTATAACACATACATATACCAGAAATGAAAGAGGGGGGAAGCAACTACAATGATTAATAAACACATTTATATGTTGTACAAAAAGTAACAAAATTCTAAGAAGCTTGTATACACAATTGTTTTTCTAATTGAAATTGAAAAGCAGTCAAAATGACTTCCTTAGGCGATCTAGTGTTAAAAACGTTTGATGATAAAAAGCGTGCGTGGATGAAATTTTGATTGGCAGTCATTGAATCCATCAGAAAATAAAAGAAACCCGAAAAAAGCCCGTTGCAATAGGGAACGACAGGGCTGACCATCTGGTTGCCCGGTGCTCGCGGGAAACTTTGCTCGGTTCGAGTGCGTCGATCCGATTCTCGTCGACAGATTAGCCGTTTCCCAAAAAGGCTCGAGATTTTCCAGTGCTCGAGCACACACGGCCGGCTTTAGGAAAGCGGCCGCGTGTGCACGTGACGCACAAAGAGGCGCTTTTCATTCCGCAGCCGCTGCTCGCGCTGCGTCGAATTAGGGAAAAAGGAAAAGAGAATGGAAAGGAGGCGAAAGGAACACGAGCACCCTCGTGCCCGCCGCTTCAAATTACATCCACTAGCTCCCTTGCCCCCTTGCCCCCTTGAGTTTTCCTCCTGCTGGATACTTATCGCGCAAATTGGATCGACGCGGGCCGAGACCCGACGCATCCTCGCCGGAAAACGCGAATTTATGCCGTTACGTCTGCCGCATCCATGTGTGCGGCTCGTGCCGACCTAATTGAACCTCCTGGTAGAACGCGAAGTTACTTTCTTATATACTAAAATGATAGTTACATGGAAGCTGTTTCCGGTACGCGTGGGTTTGGAAAATTACAGAGAAATGTTACAAAGGAAATTTTTATTAAAACCTTCCTGGAAGGTCCTAGAATATCAATCATAGGATATCAATCGTACTGTTTGGTAATGTAGCCTCTTCGATTTACAGCGGAATGAACTAATTCAGCAGTTGCATAAAATTAAACTTCAGTTGCCCTTAAGTTTGGAAATGTTGGTTGCCCGACCAAATATTGGGGCCTGTCTTCTAATCTATAAGTTTTTGAAAAAATGTAAACTGAGAATTTGATTTTGTGTTGTACAGACTGGATAGGTGTGAATGCGTAAAATATGTACTATGTTGGGTTATCATATTTTCATTATAATGCTCTGGTACTTTCAATATTCTACTATTGTAATTTTCGATTTTTATTCTTCATCATGTTGAAATAAATCTCGTATGAGATTTTCTATAATAAAAAAAAGATCCTTGACCATTTATCGACTAATGATGGCGGACATCTGCTACAAGACAAGCAGCGTATAAATCTTCCCGATTGCTTCGCGACGCAACAGCCTTAATCAATTCATGGTTGGATCCAGCCCACACCGGTCAAACTTCATTAATCACTTTTCGTTTGCGCTTCCCCAAATCGAAATCGTCGAGTCGGAGAAAGCGACACGTAGGATTCTCGTTCTAGTACATATCGCCAAACAATTTACACGAACCGAGGATAATGATTTCGGACGTTATCTACCCTCCGCCGAAATTTGTCCCACTTGCCATTTGTCTTCCGTGTTTCTTTATCGCGAGAAGGACGATCGTGAAACAAAAGTTGGTCTCTCTTCTCCTTCTGGAAATTGATGACCGTCGCAGCTTCCTCGACTTCCAGAAGCTAACGTACCCATCGTTCCACTGATTTCTTATTTAGGGACCGTTCGCACCCGGTGTCATTTTTCACGCACGCTTCCCTGAACGTTCGTCCCTCGACACGCCCGCCGTTCAATAGTTCCGCCCACGTTTTCTCGCACTGTTTTCCGATTTTACGGGGGGGAACGACTCTACTGTGAAATTATACCGCGATGATTATGAAACCTGACCTCACGCGTGGGGTACCCGTATTCAATTTTGCTGAGTCGGTTCTACCAGAGAGAGGGTGTGTTGTTCTGGAAATTGATGGTCCTCGTAGTTTCCACAGATCGTATTTTGAGCTGCCGGTTGCAGAAATTTCGGTTAAACTGCCTCGGAGAATGGAATATCGATATTAGAATGGATACAGACACATCGGAAACATCTTTTGTCTCTTTTATCTCAGCAAAAAGTAGAGGTCCCTAAAAGTGGAGAACATTGTGTTCGAAGTAGAACGGGCCATCAACGTAAGAGCTTCAATATTTTCGAATGTTGTCAGGGACCTCGAGAGTGTGTAAAAGTAAAGAGGTCCCCGAATGCATTCCCCCGTGGAAATTACTATGTTTTCACGTAATCCAGAAGCGTTCGTCGCGACAGACGGCTATCCAGTGGGTCGAGGTGGGCCGAGAACAAATAAAAGTGGAACAGTCTCCATGAACTCGACCCTAATCGAGTGCCGGCGGGAGGCGTTCGCGAGAAACGGCAACGCATCTGGCGGGATCCAGGAAAGTTTCCTGAAGGGGAGGCTTAAAGCTCTCTCGTCGCGAGAGCTAGGGGTGGCAAGATGTCACTCTGCGAGCATGTACGTGCATACGTGGCGGCCCGAGGAACGATATTATGATAATCCGGGTATTGTGTATTGACACTCCACTTGGAAAACGTCGAGGGGGCTGCTAATAAGACGCAACCTTTAAAAATGGCTGGATTTAAGAGAGCGGAATCACGTGGCAAGGTGAGACTTTTTCACTGACAAGGAGAGTGCAAGGACATTGTCACACCGATTTAGTTAAGACTCTGTATACTTATAGATCTCTATCTCCCATTTACAAATATATACCATTATAGACGTTAACACTCAATAGTTTTTCAGATATTCATAAACAAATTTCTTACATTACTGCTTAAATCTGCTATTGTAGAGGAGGTATACAACGAATATTTATTTTAGAGATATATAACGAATTAATTTCGGCTAATTTATTTATAATTTATTAATACGTTTGTTCTTTAACTTGTATATAAATAAATGTGCAATGTCTTACGAACAAGTTAATGTTACACAGCGAATTTATTTATAATTTATTAATCCTTTTGTTCTTCAACTTGTAATAAATGTGCAATCTTATATAGACGAGTCAATGTTACACAGCGAATAAATAATATAAATAAATATGGAAAAAAAATTTCACCAAACGAGAATCGAACCCTAGCCCACCGGGTGGAAGTCTCGTTGTATACCACTTAAGAACTTTGTTTATGAATATCTCAAAAACTATTGAGTGTTAGCGTGGATAATGGTATATATTCGTAAATGGGAGATCGAGATCTATAAGTATACAGAGCCTCGACTAAATCGGTGTGACAACGTCCTTGCACTCTACTTGTGAGCCAAAAAAATCTCCCTGTATTCATAGAACCGCAATTATCCTTTATTCTTAATCTCCTAAATTCTTTTATTATATTTGCTACTTGAAATTGCACCAATTAATTTTTGTTGAAAAACTTTATTCGCTTAAAACAATATGACTTTATTTATTTAAAGCAAACAAAGTTACAAAGTGGATTAAAACGACGATCCTAATGTGAATGAAAGAAAAAAAGGCAAACTGTATTGAAATAAGAAAAAGCTGTAACGTTAGTAATACTGCGATGTGTTCTCTACTGTAATGAGATGACAACTGAGTTGGTTCGTCCTTGGAAAAACCTCCGGTCCCTTTTCTGGAGTGGGTATGTCTAAACCACTTGGGCCAGACAACGAAATCTCTGCGAATCCAACTGGAGTCGTACTATGGCCTGTTTCTGTATGTTGTATAATATTATCGTTGGATTCCAACAATTTTTGTAATAATTACCTCCATCTACAACCGTAATATCTCCAAGAATAGCTACTCCAACTAGACGGAAAGTTCATAGTACACAGAATATTAACAGGTTTCTATTACCCAGATCTGAACTACCGAAATAATTCGCCGTAATCTCGCATTCCAATCTGTCCCCGAACTAGTACACTTTCGCTCTCCAAATCCTATTTGATAATGGCCTTCGCTAATACGATTCGGCGTTCCCGTTTCGCAATAAATGCCATCAAGTGGTTATCGTGGCCGTCGCGAAGGGCGGGCCAGGGAACTGTAACACTTTTTCCGTAAATCTAACGACACAATTCCGAAAACGAGTAGTCCATGAGATCGAATTGGCCCGTCGCCAGGAACGCAACGAGTTTCAACGAAATTCTGTGTCCTCCCTTCGGCGAGAGTTTCCTTCCAAGCACCGCCGCGGCGGAAGGCAACGCCCTCAGAGGCATTTATAATTCAGAGTATCCGTGCTTTGCGGCGCGAAAAGCAGAAACTACGGGGGATGTGTACCCCTGCGCTGCCGCTAATTTCAACCCGTCCCTACAATTTATTATTTTAATCACGGTTACTGGCCTGACACTTTCGCGGACCATCAGATTCATCACCGCTTAGCCTCGTGTAATTGAAACTTCGTTGATCTCCGCGAGATCATTCTCGGTAAGAACCCTCACTGAGGGGTAGACGGTTTACAATTTTGATCCTGTGGCTTGCGATAATTATACTGGAGTCATTTTTCAATGACGTTGCAAACTGAGTTTCAACAATTGTGTGCTAACATATTGGTGGTTGAAGTCTTTCTGTAAAATATGAATTTTTGCAAGAAAAACTCACAGGAAGAATAATCTCCTCGAATGATAGACAATAGTGAATTCTGTTTGGTTCGACAATTTCTAATTTGTTTTTCACACAGTTCCGAGCAGTCGGACCAGTTTCAGCCCTTATACTAACGGGAGCTCGCAGGGTTTACAAGCGTATGGCGTCGTATAATACCGGAGAACGCGTTCGAGGCCCTCGGAGCTGTCTCTAATGCGAGGTCGCGTCGGTTCCGGACATTTTATGAGTTTAATTTGGCCGACGTCGCGCGGGACAGCGGCGTTTCGGTTCTACGGGAAATTCACGGTCGAATTTAGGGCGGGTCGGATCGAGTAGAAGCCGCGAGCCGACGACGACGCGAATTTGGCAACAGCTGCGGTCGCCCGGTGTCGTTACACGCCGCCCTAAATCTCCTCGATGCATCGTAATTAAAGCGGTTGCCGCCGCTGCACCGCGGGAATATCGAACGGAACGTGCAACGGTGCACATTGGTCCCAGAACGGGACTCAGCAGTTTCGAATTGAAGGATCAGACTCGAGTGAACCGGCAAAAATTATCGAAAATTAATCCAGGATTCTTCTTTGCATGTTCTTACGTTACACGATGGTTCGACGAGATTCCCTGATTATTTTCTGTGCCAACAGGACCACAAATAAATATCCGGCCATCTTTCACCCGACGACTCCACCGCGGATGATTTACTATCGCGATCTTTTCGAGGTTTCGAAGTTTCGGCGATATCGTGTTTGCCCTCCTGAATCACTAATAACCGAGCAGTATAGTTCGCCCGATTCTTATCCACAAACGTACGGCCCCGTGGCCAAGAAATAACCGTAAACACGTCGATAAGCGTGTTGGGGGTCCCGGCGTATTGTGGGAGAGCCATCTCGCCGAATAAGCCACTCAGAATTCGTTTTTTTTATGGAAATATCTGATCGAGTTGGAAATAGCCTCGAATTTTCCTTTGTGCGATTATTAGGCTGGATGTTGTGGTATTCTAAGGCAAGAGGAAATGTTCGACGTTCAAGATCTGGATATTTCCCTCTGGAGCAAATAACCTGTCCTATTTGTTCGATATTCGTTCAGCGAACTTTGGATGCCATAGAAATGCTGGTTGGAGCGATTTATGACAATGTCTAAATGTTAGAGGTATAGGAAAAACTTGCATAAAGATTCTCACTGTAGTAATTATTGTAATAGTAGTACTCTTAACTGGGTTAATTATGTCGCTACTTCGAATGTCCAACGTATTCTCAACAACTATCACAGAAACGTCTGACCAAGACCGACTCATTCCACTGGCTCGCTAAAGGTCGACGCTTCGATTCTAGCAACGATCGTTAATTCTACGTGCGTGGGCGGCGAGCCGCATCGCCGTTGGCCTTTCGTGGAATAATTTCCACCCCGCAAAATGGTGAATCTCACCATCCCAGAAACACCCTGACACGTACCTCGATTAACAAGATCGAAAAAACGAACGGAATCATCGCGGATCTCGAAAAAATCTTCTCTCAGGTATCTCAACAAGGTTACCCAAGTATCTGCTAAGAATAGGCATGCAAGGGCTGGGGGTAAAGAAACGCTGGAGGACGAGGACGAATGCAAACGAGCTCCCAGAACAGTTCGAAAAATCTTTTTTTCCCTCTTTTCTCGCCAGGGATCTCGCGACGACGACGACGACGGAATACAAAAGCAAAAGGGCTCCCGGCTAGCAAGTTCTCGCGTTCGCTAATTTCCGGCCGGGTCTACCGAGCCACGAAAAAGATCATTAAAGTTCGCGTTACCATCTGGTTGCCCGTGCTCACTCGCCCCGTTAAAGCGGACGAATAAGAATGGAACCGAGGGGAAGAAAAAGACGAGAGAAAGAGAAAGGGAGAGAGAAAGGGACCGAGACGTTTCGGGCGGCGGAACTTAATCCCCAAGCCACGGGAAGAAATTTCCACCCTCCTGCCCCCCATGGGAGGGTCCCCCCGCCTGGCCCATGAACCTTGTTCCACCCCCTCCTCCCGAGCTTCCCTTGAACCGGCTGCTGAGCCACTTTCCCTGGAAATGCCCTTGGCGAGCGTCTGGGAAATTCTCGGAGTTAAGCTGCAGCAAGCTCTCCATTTTCGCCCACTCCACCACCCCCTCTCAACAGGTTACCTGAGTTTCTACTGCGAAACTGCATCCCCTGACCCACCCCCGAACACCCCTGTTCTAGAACCTGAGCGAAGGAACCACGCGAGACGAGAGCCCGCTTCTTACACGCGTGTCTTCTCGAGAGTTGGCGACGACGCGACGACTTTATTCCCTACCGGGTGGCTCACAATCGACAACAAGAAGCTAGCGACGTTTGAGATACTTTGCCCTTCGCAGTCCATCGTACCAGAAGTCTTACCAGAAGGAGGTCAGTGTTCGATCAGAAGTGGGAGAAATAATGTGTCCGTCGAATAAGTCGTCTCGAAGAAGGATAAACGAGATGGAATGGGCAAGTAGGGAGGTATTACCGCGCGGTTGGGATAACAGCAGCGAAAGTGTCGAGGACGCACCTATCTTCCTTTCGCTCTCGTTTTCGTCAGGCTCGTCCGCCTCCTGCGAGGGTGAACGGGACTCCATCATCGATTGAAGCAGCTTCTCGAATTCTTCGAGCTTGTCGCCACTCGGATTCTGCCGATTCGGCACCGGCACCATGATTTCCTCCCGCGTTTCCGACTTCTCCGAGTCGTGGACGCTCTCCAAGCTACCCTCGGAATCTGACATCCTTTTTCCTGTCGTCTCTGGTGCCAGTTGCGAAAAGTCTCACGACAACAGCATTCTGAAACATCCACGGTCTCCTCAAATCTGTCTACGATCATCGGCAAAATTCTGCTAAACATTGCTGACTGTTGCGAACGCATCAGACTGACATAAATAATGAAAACTTCGTATCAACGTAAAATAATTCAAAAGAGAAATACATGTCTGCGGTCGATCCTGCAATCAGTCCGCAACACCGGGCTCGTTTAATTCCTATGTAAGAGCATCGATCATCCTACGCTGAATCCCGGTGGAATCGCATAAATCAGACGCGATCGGGAGCGGACGCAATAAAAGCGTATCGGGATCCGTCGCGCGTTTTGTAATCCGGCGCAGTTTTCCGCGGGATCAGGCGGATTAGGTTCGAACGGGGGCAATAATTTCGTCGGCGATCCGTTTGCGAGTCTCGGGGGCGCGAACTGCGAGCGAAACGGAGAGGAAAATGGTCGCGGGACGAGGAGGGAAAGCGTCGCCGACAAAGCCGTCACGTCTTGCGTGTTAGCCGGGCGGCAGCCGCGGAAAATTGAGCTATCCGCATTCATATCCTCGTCGGTTTACGAGCGTGTGCACGAGAAAGCGAGCGAGCAACCGGGCGGCAGTCGCGTCTCCAATATTCGGATGATATTATTCGAAGGTTGCATGCAGCCGAGGCCTTCCCCATTCTTCCCGAGGCTTTTCCAATACCCGAGCCACCCCCGGCGAAAGTGGAACCTTCGATCTGCTGACGTCGAGCCTCTTCTTTTCCACGGCTCCTCCTCCTCCGCCTCCTCATCCTGTTCTTCCTCTACTTCTTCTTCCACCCCCACCCCCTAGCCCCGCTTCAACGTCTGCCACCCTCGTCGACACTCGCTTCGGCGTTCTTTTCGGAAACACTTTGCCTGCGACGTCCTCTTATCGCGTGTCACGACGCCTTCTCGTCAGACGACGACGTTCCGCCACGAGAAACAACCCCGGACCCGCTGAGACTGGCTGAGACCAAGCCTCTGATGGAAACTCGCAGCTTCGCGGAACCTTTGCAACGACGCGCTTTTGAAACGAGAGCCTGTTACACCGGGAGGTGTTGATCGATGCACCCTATCCTCCGGGTGGAATGGAGATTTCGGACTCTTGCTTCTACCCTTAAAGTGGCAGAGTCTGAGGGATGACGCGAATCGCAGGTTTTCAGATTCGAGGGGTTAAAGTCTGACGGTCTAACAATAAGTAGCTACGAGGTTTTCGGCATTTCCCTGAGTAGGAAATATCTATCTCCGATTGTTCCGTTTCCTGTGAAGATCGTACAATATCTTTACGTTTCTGTCACGTATAATTTCATTCTTTAGGTCTCATTTTTGAAAAACACTCTTGATAAATTTGTTGGGAACAGAAAGGAGAACTGTGACGAAGCAAATTGCACGTGACAATATCGAATGTACGATATCTAAAACATAATTTTAGGCTAGAGAAGGGGCTAAAAATGATTTTTGTTTGTAGAGACGTTCAGTTGGGTTTTTAGCCGCGGAGCGCAGAAGCAAAAGTGTAACGAGGAGCGATACGAACCTGTCGGTGTAAAAGGGGCTTAAGGCGACCAAAAGGAAGAGCCGTGCAGTTCGCCAGTGCGAAACAGGCTCAAGGCAGTCCGCACGAGAGCTCCGACCGCGGAAACCAACATTTCCCTCGAGTTAACCGGATGTTCCGCGTGCGGAGGGCCGAAAAACTCGCGGCACCATTGTCTCGGAAACTCTCGAACCCTTTCACCGTTTAATTGCCGTCATCCCCGTTGCCTAATTGGTGGATCGTCGAGGGTGCGGTCATCGTCGAGGGCAAACAAACACCTAGCAACGAGGTGTTGTTGCCGCGTGACGACGTAAACGTTTTCTTATCGGGGATCTCGCCTTCGGGTGCCTCGAGGAATCACACGGATCACGAACAAGAACGATCGATACATCGCGACAATAAATAGAAACTCTACGAGACAGACCTTTTTGGACGTGGCTTTTTCGCGAGTTCTCGTTCCTCTGGAGCATTGTTTACGAGCCATAAAACAGCGGAAGTGGTGGAACGTTCGAAAATACGCCCGAGACGCTGTTTGTTCGATTTCAAACCGCGAAGAAGTTTCTTCCTCTTCGGTTATTTTATGGGGATCGCTCACACCACCGACTACTGATTTCCTTTACCGTAAATTGGAACGACCATCACACCTGCCTGGCGTCGCAACGCGTCGTGGCGCCACTGACGATTCTCTCGGTGCTGGTTGCGGTTAGTATGTTGGAAATGTTCCCTTGCTTATTTTATTAGTTTCTACAGTCGTTTTACTGGGAAGCTTGTAGCATTTAAGATGGTAAGGAATAGGCAGAATATTACTAGAAATATTACTAGAAAAACCAGTAAGACAGTGTTTGCGGGATCGAGTTGTTTGTCCTTATACGAGCATAATATGAGCTTTGTGAAGGCTCATTGTAAAGAGGAAGGTTGATTGTAGCTTATTTCCATCATGATTTCACGAGATTATGTTTATAATTAATAATATGAGCGTCTAAAATTGGGGGAAACATTGAGACAACCAACATCAGGTTCCCATGTATTTTTCTAATACAAAACGGTTTTATTTACTGAAATCATGAGTGCACCTTAGAACAATCAACCTTTCTCTTTATAATGAGCCCTCACACGGCTCCTATTATGTTCGTATAAGAACAAACAACTCGATCTCGCAAACACTGTCTTACTGGTTTTTCTAGTAATATTTCTAGTAATATTCTGCCTATCAGCGGCATTTCTGAGTTTGTGTGAAGATGTGTGAATGCGTGTGAATGTGCGTGAGAGTTGAATGTCTGCTGTCTTTTGTATGATGTATTTAAAACTATCAGTTGTCTTCTGTACGTCAAAGAGAATTCACATAAATAAATTATTAAAATCCTTCATTTTTGACATTTTTTCAGACATTCAACTCTCACGCACATTCACACGCATTCACACATCTTCACACACACTCGGAAATGCCACTGTTTCGATTCTCGATATTCCTACACTCGGCTGTCCTGCATTAATGTCTGCCCTCAGACATTCATCTCACATTCGTCTACACTTGCTCTGCATTTTCTAAAAATATTATTCTTATAACACACGTTATTGGCGATGTTGAACGAAATACCTGACTGGGGCCCAAAGAAAGGATTGAAAAAGAAAGAGTATCACAAATTACTGACATTCTTGAAACTTTCACGGCCCGGTCCAGTTGCACTCGCTGTTCCCGCGCGTCAGCAGTTTGAATCGTCGAGGAACAAGCGTCGGCAAATCCACTCAAATCCCCGGTTAATTGGATTTTTTGCCCGCTTTCGAATAACAAGCAATTCATTAGGCTCTGTTTGCCGGGGCGCTGGCAAAGGACCCTCGATCGAGGCTCGTCTTGGCTCCGAAATCGAGAGTGGAAATTTACACGTGCTGCGGCCCGCGAGCCGGCGAATTCGCAGCACAAACAGGCCCTTGTGTACAGCCGACCGGCAAACACGGCTGCCATTAATTGCCATTAATTCGGCCGCGTTATGGAGAAGTTCCGAACTTCCGGCTGGCTTCGTTTCGTCGGACCAAACCAGAAAATCCAACCCCTCATCCCACGGTGGGGAAAGTTCGATCCTCTGCGGTTTCACGGATTTCCTGCAACCCCTTGCGATATTTTTGTCGACGAACATTTCGCAGTTCTCCATTCCCCTGCGCTTTGGTCTAACTCCGTCCCCGAATTTTGAAATCTAACCCGTGGAGAACAATTCGGGCAGGAGCTCAGCGAAAAGTAAAATCTTTTATGGTGAATAATTTTTGGATATGTAGCATCACATGGCTACTATACCTGACCACCAGTAACGTTAAAAGAAAAAGTTTTTTTTTATTAGAAAATCTCATATGAGATTTATTTCAACATAATTAAAAAAAAAAACGAAATACAACACATACAAAACAGAATATAATAATTACAAAATAGAATGTGGTTAAACATATGATTAGTTGGAACAGTATAGACAAAACTTATACTTTAAGACCACAGCTCTTAAAAAATGATAACATGTAGTGACAAGCTTTGATGTTTTGTTTAGCTATTAATATTGAGACATCCATTGGAAGCTGGAAATTTATTTTGCTGAGTTTATTCATTAATTTGAGCCTTTCCTCGTTGTATAAGTTGCATTGCCATAGAACATGGTTCAGCGTTTCGTCACCCTCCCTGCAGCTACAATCAGGATTAACAATGAATTCAATGCGAGCCAGAGACGAATGTTCAAAATGTTGAGATTTCTGACACATGGAAAAATGATCGAAATCGGAGGGTAGGTAGCTGTTGTGCAGGTTCACATTTTTCAGGAAAGAATAACGAACGATGAAGATCGGAACCTCGTAAAAAGATGGTCAAAGAATCCTGTTGGTAATAACAATAATCGTGGGATTGTAGGTGAAATTAGCCGTGGCCAGAGGGAGTCAAGCACTCCGAGGTTTCTTCTCGAGGCTATTACGGCCGACTGTCTCGGGCCTGACAATAATAACAGTAACAATAACGCGGAGAGCCCCAGTGAGCCCGGATATGAATATGTATCAGGTACATCTGTTGCCTTGCGAGCCCTGGTTTGGCGTTATGAGACGAGAGAAAGGGGTGCGGACGCGATTCAATATCGGTCCACTGGCTGTTCGCAGCCCGGCAGAAGTTGCCAACGGGGGTCTAATTTCTAACCAGCTACGAGAGATCTCCAGTTCTTCAGTTCCTCTCTCCCTTTCTCTTAGGGCGCAGCCCCTTAGAGATCGCCCTCGATCTTGTGTAATTTAAAAGCGCATAGATGCCGTTTAATTAAATCGTCCGTATGAATTATTACGCCTGCGAGCTGCGTATGAATGGCACCAGGGATCCTGGAACGAGGTCCATTTTTCTCACCGTGGTCCCCTCGTGCCCTGCGATAAAGAAATTCGGCGGCACGAGGGTGAGAATGAGGGCAATTTGTAATATTTTAATTCCTTCTAGCCTGCCACGAGGCAGCAAGATACAGCATGCGAAATAATTATATCAGACAAAGTAGATATTTTCAAGACGCTCTTTAAAAATGCGTTCCTTTGTTTCATCCTCGACCATTTAATGGATCAATGAGATATCGAACAGTAAAAGCATTGGAGGAATTCATTAACATCAAAACGTTGCTAGAAGACGTTCAGGATTCTTCGTTTTCTCAGGGGATGTTCCTCGTAAAAAATCACCGACGTCGCGAGGCCAGACGGCAAGAAGGGAAAAAAGTAGGAAAGCCTCCGTCGATATGACGATTAATCTGTCCGGGAACCGGAATCATCCTTTCCGAGCGCTTTCTTCGATGCAGACGAGCGGGACGACCTTATGAACGTTCCCAGGGGATTATAGCGAGAACAATGAGGCCTGACTTCTCGTCCTCGCTCCGGCTCCTCGTTTCCACGGAGTGACACCTTGTTCGCCGGGACTAATTACTTTCGGCTTAAAATCCTTAATTTGTTGCCGAGAGACCGACGACGTCGTGTCCTTCGTTCCGATCAAATCTTTCTTTGCGTTCTCTCTGTAAAAGGCATTTTAAAAAGATAATTCGTCGTTGTTGTGCAAAAATAAGCAGAAAACAGAGGAGGAACGGGAGTGGACAGTGATCTCTCAGATGCCTCGATAAAAGCAGGAAAAATAATGCCGACGTTCACCCTCCACGGGGGCGAAATTAACTCCGCTCTCGCGATAAATCTTGCAAATTTGCTTTGGACCGGAGGAAAAGCCGCCGAGGCCACTGTGGGTGAATTTGTAGTC
Organism: Lasioglossum vierecki; assembly: GCA_028455595.1. Classification (NCBI taxonomy): domain Eukaryota; kingdom Metazoa; phylum Arthropoda; class Insecta; order Hymenoptera; family Halictidae; genus Lasioglossum; species Lasioglossum vierecki. The sequence continues at coordinate 23,636,105 of CM052335.1, read as the reverse complement.
AGTGAAATTTTTGACTTCATTTCAGAAAAGATTTAAATCGTCGATACGCTTTAGGGACGTTGCTACCCTTAACAGATCAAAAAATTGCTGAGACTTGAGAATTTTTTACAAACAGTAATAGAATATTCATTATTTTCTTACTGATACTTTAACGAATACAAAATTTGGAATCATAAAAATTACTACAATGCACGCTAATGAAATAATCTCAATGGGGTCAAATAACCAGACAATTTCTCGAACATCAATCCTTCCGAAAATTTTGTCGCAGTAAATAAAAATCGCAGAAAAATCGCAGTCAATTAGACGAATTTGTGAAAAGGATTATCAGAGATACAGTCCTTCTTTCTCTCTCTCTCTCTCTCTGTTCACTCCCTTATGGCCAAGAGTGGCGGAACCTGACGCGATAATCTTATTTAGCCTTTCACTCGGGAAAATGGATTATTTCGGGTGGCGCTGAAAGCCTTGCTCGAAAATCGTGGATCCTCTTTAGTTACTCCGCCGGCGCAGTTAGTTAATTAAAAGGTAAAGAGAGAGAAGGTCCGTAGGATAGGACGTAGGGTGCAGGCAAAAAGGGATGGCACCGGAGAGCCCGGGATTTGTATCCTGATCGCGGCAAAGCAACCCTTCTGCGCCCGCACTGCGATCCACTGGATGTTTGCGCCGTTTTATTTGCGACTTCGGTACCCGGTAATCCGTTCCATGAAATTACGAAAAACTTTCCCTTAAACTGCCACGATCCGATTCGAGCTACGTGAATCTCGACGATGCCGAAATTCGATACTCTTGTCGAAAGTGAAATTGAAATATTTGACCTCCTAAAATCAACGAAAATTTTGTAATTAAGCCTCCAAATAACAAAACGTTTCAGTCGATTTCCAGGGGTTGCAAACGCCTAACTGTGAGCATCACCCACCCCCGCAGTCGTTTCGTGAATTTTTCGCGATGCCTGTAATTTATGCGGAAACCCGACGGAGGAACATTAATATTTATATTTGGGAAGCCATGGTGGATTGTAGGTCTTCGATTCCCTAATGGAATCGCTAATGATAAACAGGGTGGCAAGAGTGCGAGATGTTTACCGCCACTGTAATAACAGTCGCTGTCTCTTGAATCGGCCCGATAACATGAAAAAATATTCGCAGCGTCGAAATACATAGGGAACGCGGCCCTCCGACGCGATTTTCCATACAACGAACGGGGAAGCTTCATCATCTCTGACAATCGATGTTAGGCTGCCGTGATAATGACAGAATATCGACAAATAATTGAGATGGAAGATTGAGGAAAAGAACAGAAATTGTTTCGCGAATAACAAATAAAAGAGCAGGGACTTGATGAATAAAAGCACAACCCCTAGCGGTTACTGTTTGGAAAAATTTCAATCGCAATTTCATTCGTACGGCAATATTAAATTTTCTTTGACTAAAAATGACTAATTGTTGTATCTTCTTTACTGCAGAGCATTCCCCGAGCTCGAATGCGATTAATTTCTCCAACAGACACACAGTTTGTTCGGTTAAACATATTTCACCGGGGGTGGATTGTACGCGGCCGAATGCATCGGGACGAATAGGTGAACGAATAGAATGAATAGGTGGGTGCAGGGGAAGGGTGTGTGCAAGGGAGAAAAAAAACAGGGGCCCCGACAGTGAAAATAGTCGGCTGGTTCGACGGGGTGCGTTTATAAGCCACCGGCTTTTTTGTAGTGTAAATGAATAGGTTCGACCCTTGGAAACTTTCGCAATTTTAGGCGTCGGTTGCCTCTCATCGGTGCATTTCTTTCTCCTGAAAAAATTTCGAGTATCCTGTGCGACCTGACTCTCCCCCTGCGGAAATCTCGGGAGCGTGTGTTGAAAGCTCAGCGACAGGCTTGCCCCTTCGAAGAGCAGATCGTATCGCTAAGATAATCCTGTAGGAAAAAAGAAAAGCCCGGAGGACGCGACGAGGCTTTCCCTGCCGATGAGCTGCGAATCTATTTGGCTTATCTTCTAAACGGAGCGTCACAACCGGATAAGGAGGGAACGTCTCATCCATATCAATGCGGTCGTCGTAGACATGGTGAAATCAATTACCTATTTCAACACGATTTTTACGATTTCGCACACTGATACTGATATTTTTTAACTTAGCGTTCCTCTATGAAAATGTGCTGGCTCACTTGGGTCTTAAAGCATTAATTCCGAAGACATTTTAATCAAGTTTATGAAGCAATGCACTCAGAAATACATATGATTCACACACGTTTTCAGTCTCTATTCGTATATCCAATCACTCCAAGTGTCACGGAACGAAAAAAAAACACGTTATCTGTCCGCTGGAAATCTTTATTACAAATTTCAGCCTGCAACAATAACGGAGATAATTAATCTTAACGAGTACAGTGAATGGGAACAGCAATGGAAACGTCTTAACGATTACTCGTAGCACTCGCGTGCACGGTTATTATCGGCACGACATTCGGACGCAACAATATCTCGGGAGATGATCTTTCATTAATTTGTGACCCTATTGGCTGCAGAATGCTAATCGAAACAATTAAAGGAACTACATCAACAACGCGTTTCTTAGTAAAAAATACAATATAGCAACAATACGGACTACGATTCAGTTTGTGGAGCATCCTCTACTTGTTTCGAACAGAGTCTCATCCCAGATCAACACGCATCGCTTTTGGTCATTCAGGAATACAAGGAACGAACATACACTGCAATCATTCACGTGTAACTGTTTTCTCCGATAATATCAATCGTTCCTGGCACTGGAGTTGATAAATTTGAACAATTTTCCTCTGAACAACGATATCGATTTCTTCAACTTGGCAAGATCGGAACTCTAATCTAACGAGTTTAATAAATTTTTATTCGACGCGACAATACTGATCTCTCTCTCTCCCCTCTCTCTTCACTATCAACGAATTCTGTAAATTTCATCTTTCAACGAATCATATATGTATATGCAAAATTTCTCCTATGTACACGCTTGTCTCGTGACCATTAAATAATCTACAATTAGGAACTACAAGGTAAACTAATAATATCATTTTGTGCATTAAAAACTCTGTGATCATTCAGTCCACGAAGTACTAACGAATGACACGGGTACTTCACGAATTATTTAACCATCTAGTAACTCAGCTCATTTGTCCGTCGCCTTTCTCTGACAGCCACGTTTTTGAACAATTATTTTACCCTGCATGAAGTTGACCAATTTCAATGTAATATTAAAAGCGAAACCGTCTTCTGGCTTGTGTATTCTACCGCCGGTGACTTAATATCGCTTGCCATATCCTCAGCTCAATTCCCCCTCTAAAGAAACATTTTATCAGTAACAAAAACAATACACGTCCCTGGCAAAGATATTCGATCGAACAGGTACAGGAAGCGTTCTAAATATTGTAATTGTAAAGGTGCCGCCAAGAAGAATCACATTCGCGGTCTGGTCAAATATTTTCTGCCAGGGGTAGTAGAACACAATAATAAAAAAGATATAATACCTCAAATTAAGTCTTCGTATGTCATCATGAGTAACGTGATTCAAAATATCATTTAACGTATACTGTTCGTAAGCAATCTGCAAGCAATAATAAGATAATTAACGAGTTGATAAATATTTGAGACTAAAATGCACGAGAACGTGTAGTTACCCTTTCGATTGACGCCTCATCGATGTGCAGAACCCGCAGCCAACTTACGAGATCGTCATCTGCGACTGATGTTATCTCAGAACTTGTATCGCTGATAATTACTGGGACTTGTACATTGTTTACATTCCCCAGGAAAGGTGAATTGTAACTACAAGCATAAAAATGTTCCTTGAAGATTTTCTAATCGATTACTTTGGTAGTTAGAGTGTTAATTTTGAAAATATGAAAAGCCTACCCTGATTCTGGTCTGGTAATTCTTCTGTTAATATTCTCGCAGAGTCGTGTTAGAGTGTTAATCCGAGCTTTCTGGTCTTCCAGAGCTTGCTGTAACAGGACTTGATACGCCTTTTGACTGTCGATTAGCTCCTGGAGCAATCTCATGTTTTCCGCCTTGAACTCTCCCATTTGATCTCGGTACTCTTTCCAGTATTTATTGTCGATGGAGTCTCCCATTTTCTGTGACTTTACAGAATTTACTGTGGACACACCGGAAGTGGATCCTTCCCCGTTTCCTTGGCCACCTGGCTGTACTCGTTCTTGACCCAGCAAATTGGCACCGAGTTCTAAACACAATTTTAGAAACAATAATCATTGAAATAGAAAAATTCTCGACTTAAATGACATCAAAATGTACAAGAATCACTAAATAATTACCAGGAGAGAGCACAGTGATTGCCGCCTGAACAGCATTTCTCACCAAATTATCTAACGCGAACATCCAGTGAGGTTTTATACTGTGCATTCGCAGAACTTCGTTCACTGCTGTTTGAAAGAGATAAATGGCTTGGTTCAGGTGATTAATAGCTATGGAGTCGAAGTCCAATTCTTCTTTTAACGTTCTTATAGCCGTTCCTATGACTTCATTATTTTGTTCAGCTATGTAATCCTTCAGAGCACGCATTAGCAATACTAGATGACTCTAAGAAGGAAAATAAATTTGTCATTGGAGCCATTTACTTTGTGTATTGGCAGCTGCAGAAGTAATTACCAATTGAAGAACTGTTTGGCCCTCTGCCTGATGAATACCTCTCATCCACACCTCACAGATCTTGGCCTCGTCCTGTGAGAGGACTCTTGTGAGCGTCATTCTTCGTTGACTATCCTTTTTCAATAAATAAAAGCCTTCTTGCTCTTCACCAGTCTTCTGGCCAGGTTGGCCTGTAAAAAATACGAATAATATTCTGTCATTTAAAAACTTTAAAAACTTATCAATACGCTTCTGGTGGATAAAGTGCTAAGGAATATTCTGGTTATTTATCTTCAAAAACCCTCCTTGAAAAACTGATTGCGAGCACTGACCTCCCAATTCGACTTCAGGCGACAACAAACCCCCAGAAGAGCTCCTTCTGGTCATTGAAGGTCCCGCCGTTTCTGATTCGCTCGTGTCTATGGAAGGTGTATTGCCTATTGTACTAAAAACACAAGGAATCGTTATTAATTATCTCTCCTATTTGTGTCCACGTCCTCAAGCTTTCAATTCTGTGGTTGCGCGATGCACGTGTGACAAGGGCAAGAACATTTCCTGGCAATAGTTCTGATTGGAAATAAACCTGAATACATAGAACACTCACTGAAGCTGCGAGTAGATTCGGAACACTGTCGCGAGACAGCCAGTACAAGTATGATTTAGAAGCATATGTGTACGGTATTACATAATCCTGTTTTTTAATACGTTTTCATTGTACTTGTTTAGTACATCAAGCTTCAGATCACAGTATTATTGGCTTGGAATACGGCAGGCGTACGGACACAACTTCCGAGGGTCAATTAGACGCAGAAATAATGGAACAATTACTTAAGGATTTGCTTCTCGACTTTAAGGTGCGAATACACTAGCAAATGATTTGTGACATTTGTTGCGAGAGCAATTCTCGTGAAACGTGTAAACGCTTCTGAGAGACAGTTGCTCTCAGAGTAAAACACTATATGTATAATATTTGCAAACAACTGTACACGCTTCTACAAGTGGCTCTTGCAAGAAAATGTCAAAAATTACTTGTTGTGTTCGCGTCTTTACACTGAATTTGCACATGTTACAATCACCAACAGCAAATCCCATTTCCCCTATTTCATGAATGCGTGACAATACAAAGCGTTGAATCTACTGTATTAATTCTATACACGCCATAACTAGTGTTAATAATCATTTTCTTCCATTCATTACGATATTATTATCTTTATTAGTGATACTTTAAAGTGGATGGGATTAACCGCTTATAACGTTAGCACCATACCTGTTAAAAGACAGGGTTGCACTGGGCATGCTGATGGGAGACAGAAGGTGTGCTGGACTGCGCTCCCTCAGTGGGCTAGACTTTGTCAACCCTCCACTGTGTGTAACACTTTTCAATTACATTTCATCACAATAGAGACTTGATAAAAATTCAAAAATCAATTGATTAAAAAAGACGCGATTGACGTAATGGAACTAACTAACTCGAAATACATTGAACGCAATGTATTCAGATTTATTATTGACTAGACAAAAAACGACTCGTCCTAATTAGCTTCGACTATCACAAAAAGCTACGTTGACATGAACATATGAATTTCTTTTTGATGATCAAGCAAAACGAAATACTGATAAATCAAATTTGCAACAAGACCCTTGGTTGTGCAAGCAAAATGGTTCTATTACCTATCATCCGACTGTGAAGCTTGTATAGGTGCCGTAGCAGCAATTTGGCTATTGTTTGTTTTGTCGAACTTCCCTAAGCGTTCGAATCTGTCAGCAGGTACAGAGATGCTACGACTAAAATCGGGTGGAGCCACCAGTCGACTGGCTTTCTTTTTCCTGCGAACGTAAGTATATATATGTATGTAAGAACCATTCTTTATATTTGTTTATGTAGCAACTAATTTATATATGCCACGTACTCATTTAAAAACGGATCTTCTAATAATTCCGCTGCAGACGCTCTTATGTCAGGATTTGGCTCGAAACAGCGAAGTATAAAACTCTTTGCCCTGTCCGATAATTCTGATGGAATCTCCGGATGTATTTTATAATATCCAACCTATTGAGAATAAAAAAAATGACTATCAAAAAGGTTCACATTTTAAACAGGCGAATAAATTACCTTAAATACAGCAGCTTGAGGAGAACCCAGTTCGATGAATGGTGGTTTACCAGTAGCCATTTCTACTATGGTGCAACCCAAAGACCAAATATCCGCCTACAATTTGTGTAAAAATGATTATAATATTTGTGTCTCGCTTAAAATGTGATTGTTACATAGTGTACTGTTAAAACAGTAGCAAGATTAAAAGAATTCAACAATGCAAATGTTTTTTTTTTCTATAAGTAAAACTTACGGGTGCACCATATCCTCGTTGTCCCTTGTCGATCACTTCCGGTGCCATATACTGAAGTGTTCCAGTGAATGTCTCGGTACTGGGACATAAACCAGCCAATCGTTTTGACATGCCGAAGTCAGAAATCTTGACTACTCCGCTGTATGTGTTCACCAGAACATTGTCGCCTGAGAATTAGTTGCAATCAGCATCCAGAAGTCTCGGCAATTATAGAATTAGGACATTTATTAAGTTACCTTTGATATCTCGGTGAACAATTTTCTGATCATGCAGGTACTTTAGGCCTTCCAAAATTTGTTTGGTATAATAAGCAATTGTAGACTCATTTTCCTTCAGGGGACCCCATTTTGATCTCAGCAAAGCCGACAGGCTCCCTGTAAGCATTAAAAAGTGAATAAATATACTCCAAACATCTCCTTTTCCATAGGATATTGTATTTTATCCTTTTACCTCCAGGGACTTGCTCCATGAATATCTTGAAGTAGCCATTCTCGCTTACTGATCCAAGGTACTGTACAATATTCCTATGTCTCAGCTGACTGTGCAATTTAATTTCTTCGTGCAACGGCTGCACATCCCCTAAGTTCCGTTCGCGTATCTCTTTGACTGCAATTCTAACTTGAGTGTTTAGGTCTCGAGCTGCATAAACGACGCCATATGTACCTTTACCCAGGATCATTCGTTTGCTTTGATCATCCAGCTCGTACTCAAACTACAATGAACACGATGTAAATAAATACGTGTCAATTTCAATAAAATACACGATAGGCAGCAAGCACAGTAGAATCTCGTGTTACTGTAACTTCAATACATAGACACCCCACACACCTTCATTCTATCGTCAGTCAAATAAGCGTCCAGATCTGTGACCATGCCTTCCTCATCTCTGGTCATCTCTAAAATCAAGTTGTAGAACCTTTGTCTGCATTGGACCGATGGGAAGTACATTTGGAAATCATCGGAGTTCTGGTGGACGTATAAAAAGAGGCAGCGTTCGTCCCGCTTGTACAGGCTCACGCTGCGTATCATGTTCGCGGTGAAGAGCCAGTCGTGGACTTGCTTACAACTGTTCTTCATATTGTCCAAACATAGGTTCCAGATTTGCACCGACTTCTCCTCTGCTCCGAGGTTTACGTTCACATAGCTCGGCATGAAGATCTTAGTCGGTTCTAGCACCAAGAGCTGAAAAAGGAACGATCGGTGACTAATCCGTTCTTTCCATCGAGCGCGTGTACTTCTTAGAAGATTGATTGATTATAAAGTCAAGCTAAGGACCTGCACTAAGAGCAGTTTTATATTATTCTTACTTTGACCCAAACTGTACAGAAGTAAGCTGGATTGGTAACACAATATTATAAGCCATAGTCTCCCGAATTGGAAACTGGATCCTTTGTAGAACGATTCCATTTATCAACTTACTGGAAACCGTATACTATCGCCGACTTCCGATTTCGTTGCTTCGACAAAGTAGTCCATCCAAAAACTAAATATTTGCTCCTCTGGAGATACCTCTGCTTCCTCATTCTTTTTACGGAACCTATCTATCAGCGTTATGTTCCCTATTGTCGATTTCAGGTACCTGAGGACAAGAAGTTGCGTCTTCATAAATATTTCTATATTCTTCAAAATTTATTTTCACAGAAACACATACAATAATTAAGTAATGTATCGATATTTACCAGTTAGGCGGCTTCAATTTGAACATACACTCGGCGGCTTGGATAGCTTTCGAATAATCCTCGGCCAACACACTGATCTCAAAGAAGGTGGCCACATCCCAATAGTCTTTTAAACTAGACAGACTACCTTTCTTGCCAATCAGATTGTTTAACACCATGCCTATGTGCTGCAGTTCCTCGCTTTTCGAGAACTCGTTTCCAGCTATGACCAGCAACGTGGCGAGGTTTATTCCAGCGTATTCATTTGGTTGTACCTGGGAACAAAATAATTTAATTGCATAAAATTATATAATTCGATAATATATTTAGTTTCAAAACTAAAAATCACTGTACCTCAAAACCTTTCCTATACCAATGGATAGCGTTCTTTAAACTCTCTTCATCCGTATGTCTACTCTCTACAAATTGATCCTTGTATATTCTTCCGCATAAGCACAACATATCTGGAACATGATTCTCTTTCTTCTCCAGAGCCTTTTCTATAACTTTTAATGCCCTTTCTCTGTCGCCCTCTTTGTTTCTTCGATTCAGTGCGAACGCGTACAGGTACCGAATAGCCGGGGTGTTGATATAATTTTTGTGTGTTGGTATCGTCCTGAGATCGTCGACTAATTGTACCATGGCATCATAATCCTGCAGATTGAAAACGATAATTGAAGACAATCCTTAGTAAGACATCAATTGCAATGAAATACATGTGTATGTTATTACCTGTATCTCTCGGAAAGAAATAAGGACGTTCAAAACGACTTCTCCGGATAGAACGTTTGGGTCATCCAAACGTTTGCGCATGTTGTTCAAAGCTTTTGAAAGCTCCTCGCCTGAATACGTTTCTCGTGCTTTCCGCAAGTCTGCTAGAAACTTTTCTTTCATGTGTGCTCTAGAAAAATTGTATCACTCAGCGATAAAAATTTCCATTTTCTATCTATAAGAAAAGAATGAGTAAAACGTACTTGGATTGTACTTCAACATCTTGGAAGAGTTTCTTAAGCCTCAATGTTAGGTGTTGCTTTGGATCTATAGCTTCCTCCCCGGTAATTCTTGTGGTGGCTGGATTTGTGGCTACGCACGAGCCACAGTCCACCACACGGTATGAAACAAATGTGTAGCTTCCACATGACAACTGCAAATTTCAGTGTAACATGTCATTTAAATCAGTTCTTTAGCTATTTGTAATGACAAAAACAAGCATACCTTCAGTCTAATGGTTGTTTCAGAATCCGTATCATTATGTAGTAAAATATTTTCCTTCATACCAAAACTTTCCCTGACACCAAGATGATAAAACAAGGCAGACTGCTGTAGCTGCATACTTAAATCCACCACAGCCACATCTGCATTGTAGAATGTGTCTAGCACATTTGTTTCTCCAAAGTCAAGCTTCTCAAACTAGGACAACAAATTTTAATTGATATTCACCGATAGTATACCTTTACAAAAATGATAGTCTGGCTTGATGAGACACAAAATTACACCTGTATATGATGCATATTAGCATTAACAAGATTACAAGCTTGTCTGACTTCCTCTAAGGCTTTCCTCCTCTGTGCTATGTGTTCCGGTTGTTGTAGGTCCAATACACATGCCACATCCATTCTGGGCCTTCCTAAGATGGTAGTGTGCCCAGAAATGTCACTGTGCGTGCCAACACTATCTGTGCTGGAGAGACCCTCCACAATTACCGGTTGGGAGGGAGCTAAAAGACACCATGTAAGCTCTAAATCCCTCTCAATAACATGAATCTTATACATCTTGGAATGATAATTACCAGCTGCATCAGGTGTATCACCGCAATTGGAGATCATGTTGCCCAATTGTTCTGTAGCAAACAAAACTAATGTTCTTAACTTGTATTTGCAGGTCTCTGGGAAACTTCAATGGATATGGAAGACACACAGTAGTTACCTACGAAGGTACACAACACAATCGAGTTAATATTCTTACATGTTATACTTATTAAATAATATTAGATCATCTCATAAGTTTCTTACTTTACTACACATCCCCTTGTGAATTTGAAATATATAACTGGAGCCTTTAGAACAATATTTCCTACTCCAAAGAGGTCAAAGCATAGATGTTAAAAGGAAATAAGCACACCATTGGAAATATTTACAGAGACGTGACAATAGTTGTTTTCGAAATTCGAAACGGAATTTTCGATATGTACGCTGATCAATGATTAAATCGCGAATGTAAATATCAAAATTTTACGTTTACTGCGTCAAAGATCGACACGATCTGTAGGATGACCTAAAATATTGTCTTTTATATTTTAAACTGTTTACTGTCTATCAGGGATTCGTGGTACGTGTTACAGGACGGACGCTCGGAGACATCGTATATAGATAAAGATTGCCGGGCTTTCAGAGACTTTGGACCACGGTGAAACAACAGATTGCGGAGGAACATAAAAAAGATTATCGAATTATGACATTGGCGCGCAACAGACTGGCGTGCAGAAAGTTAGCCGTGCGTCTCATCCCTACTTCCACTAGACGCGATTCTCAGTAATTAATCTATTGTTCGACGTATGATTAACGTGAAAAAATACCTTTTGCGTTGGACATCGTAGAAACGACCGTCCATTTCTTCTAGAACACACAAATCCAGAGTCGAGGTCGTGCACAAGACAACTCGCGCGAAGAATTTTCCTGTCGGTTCACAGATGGCAGCGAGAGCGCTCCTCAGCCGGTATAAAAATAGAAATCTCTCAAGATAGAACCAGATAGAACGCACTATAATAAAAATGAAATGATTGTTGCGATTAATGCGCATTCCAGTGCAGAAACGAATCGCGAGCAAACAATATGCCTCGCTGTTCGTCTCGAAAACAGTTGCTATCGTTTAATTAATTCGCGGAACTTGACTTTACGCTACATTTCGTTGCACAATGACAATGCTGTTACTCATTTATTACCATAATGGTATTTACTCTAATAATCTTCTGTTAATCTGTGCACATGATTGAAGGTTGCAAGAACAGCGAATTCCATCGAAACTTTTAAATCAACGCCATTATGCTGTGATCTGATTCCGACGTTATACTATAGTGTGTCAAAATTTAATAAACCGTATTCTAAACCTCTCATCAATGCTACATTATAATGTATTTATTGGAAATATTATCAAGTAATCTCGCCCAAAACTGCAGACGGACCACGGCTATGCATAAGCGAAAGTACTCAGGATATTGACCTTCGTGGTATAATTCAAGGTTATTGAAATCGATATACTTTATTTCGTAAATAATTAAATAAATTATTTATTGCTGTTTCTGTACGTGAAATGTAGCGTAGTTTCCCTCTAGTTATATATCATGAATTTAGTCAAATACAAATGTATCGACGAAATATGATCATAGTTGGTGAACTCTATCGTCCACAACAAAAATCTGCACGCGAGATAGTACGGAGAGTAGAGTTGCTACTGCCACAAAACACTTTTGTCGATCGACTAGAGTCGACGGTTCACTCGGCTAGCATGATCATCGAGGAGGCTGCATCGGTGCAGGAAAGGCGGATAATGAGTTTCTAGGTCATTCAGATTCGGTTGCATCGGGTGCTACAGTACGGAGCACCGTGGAAACGTACCAATGAACTCCACGGGAACAGGACGCCAGGAACACGAAGAATCATCGCGTCGAGTATACACTGTATGCTTGTGGTTTAAATGCGGATTATTTCCCCGAGTATTAAAAATGCAGGAAACGCTTCAGACGCCTTCATCACGCCTGCAACTTTGTCAACGTCAGGTTTGATTAGCGTTGGGTATTTTTGTCACTATGATGCAATCGCAGACTATAATACGATATACAGAAGTAAATAAACAATTAACGAGTTTCAAGGATTATAGGATTAGATTTTCTAAAAATATAGACTTACTTTCTAAGGAAGATTCACCTCGTTTTTGATCCCAGCACGGTTTCGCATTATCCCAACTTTAAACCCGCAATGAACAGTCTGTATGGCAAGGAATCGATGTAAATTGCGATTATAAACGGTTTCCTATCACCTGCAATATTTACGTCATAAGACGAAACTTTGTAATTAAATTGTTAACAATACTTGAATTAGATTCCAAATACTTGAAAACAATGCCTCGAATGAGCTGCGTCGAATTAGTCAAAAGGATGACAATGGATTTTCCTCGACGAAATCGGAACCGTTAAAGAGACTCCATAAGTATAGTAAACAGGCAATTAATTGGCTTAATTAGTATTCAGCGGCAGAAGCTAATATAATTGTAGGCAAAAAGGGTTCGAAAGGTGGGCATGATTCGTATATACGCGGTTTACGAGTGCGTGAAGAATAGTGGGGCGCAGTGATGCGCGGAGCGGCCACTCCGCAGCGCTCCCCTTTCAATAGGAGTGCAGAATGCATAAAGAGTTCCATGTGGAAAAAGCTGGGAGATTGTTGGAGCACACACATTACAAGCCTTCTGCATCTTCTTCTCACCGCGTAGGAAACCAAGTGTACTTATTGTGAATGCAGAATTGGTAAGGAGCTTATCCTATTTTAATAGAGGAGAGCTATAGCCTCTTACGTTTTCTGTTGGCCGAGTAGAGAACCGTGACCTTTGCACAGGAATGCAGGATACTCCCATAAGCTACCGTTGAGCTCTTTGTATATCCTACGAGTTTGATATAGGGGGTCCCCGAGAACTGGCCTGCCCCACGATCGACCGGCAAAACACGTCATTTCTCATGGAACACCGAGAGATCCTGCTTCTTCCTAGAAACAATAGCTACGTGCAAAACTGAATGATACCACAGACGAGGTATAGGAGTAGACCAATCACTATATAGGCTTTCGTGTCTCATGATCTGAAATACCGACATGGTTAACAACATCTCGATGTCTTACGCCCTCTACGCTGACGAATGATAAATATCGGAACTAGATCCACGAGAACGCATACCTCGAAACAGACATGCCTCGTCTGTGTGTTACATATTCACTAAAACTCGTCCGTGGTACATGCTTTGTATCCAGACACTCGAAGAACGTGACGGAACGATAGCTATTCGAAGCATCAAATGAACCAGATTGAATAATATATTTTGTTCTGAGGGTAGGTGACTGCAAAATGTTATGGAAGGGAATAGGTTTGAAATAATCATGAATATTAATTTACAAGAACACCGATTGCCGCTCCGGTCTCATCTAGTCAGTCCCTGGTTCAACCCTGGTCCTCCTGGTCCCGGCTACAATGCATATCCTAGAGAGCGTAAGAAAACACCGAATTATGTGAGTGACACGATATCCCGTAAGTCTTCTAATACTATCTTGTCGGTGATTCCATAATGATTCGTTTTCTCATCGACGAGAATCTTCTGGGTGGCCTTCTACACCGACGAGATTCCGTCGGTAGCCTTCTGTTTCTTATTTCAGTCACAATATATCCTAGAGGGCGTAAGAAAACATCGAATTAATCGAGTGACACGACTCGCGTAAGGCTGACAGTCTGTGCAGAAGGTGTACCGTCGACCATAGCATCTCAGATGATTCCCTGATCCACGGGGAGCCTCGCGGTGTAGAAACTGCTCGAGGAATGCGTGTAATGCGTGTACGTACACGTCACGCCCACTCATCGTCGCCATCACGTACACGTCTCGTCACCGTGTACATACGCGCCTCTTTACCTGCATACGTAGATGAAGACGAGCCTGCACGCACACTTGACGTGCTGGCTTGGAAATATGTATATGCTCTTGGCTATACTCCGGCGCGTCGTCTCATACTACGCGCGAGCTCCTACATGCAAGTACACACATAAGATACACGAGTGTGCAAACGATAACAGTATGGTAACCGTTCAAAAACACATACTAGACGAGAGCGATGGTATCGACTTTTTGCAGTCCATGAAAATAGAGAAACCCTTTAACAAACTCTTTTCCCCATGTCTCCAACAATAGTTCAGACCCAAGTCCGTCTCAAAATTGATTCTCAATAAATTTCATTCGTTTATCGTCGCGTAGTTCGTCGAGCGATCCAATCATATGGTTTTTTTAAACCGAATAATCTTTCAACGCTTTCAGTGCGGGATTAAGCCCCGTAGCAGGAGTAGCACATGTTACGGGCCCCGCGCTTGCAGAAGAAAATTGACCTAAAATTTGGTCGATACCGTTCCCAGATATTTTTGCTAAAAAAAGGTCATTCATCGTGTTTTATTATGTTATTGTGCAAAACCCAGGGCCCCTTGGTAACATTTGCTACGGACCCCGCGCTGGCTTAATCCGGCACTGAACTTTTTCGTTAGTGTTCGAAGCTGTCAAAGGGTCAAAATTTATCATATGACCGTCAATATCAAATCGAGAACAGCAAATGCTCGCAGAATTGCTACTGCGCAACTGTTGCTACATTATTCGCGGAGAGGTGATCATAAAGTCCATGTCCCAAGGAACCCACCCTTAATTTCACATTCATGGCTCTTCGACCCTCGACAATGTAAAGTTGTCCTTGGGAAAGAGGACACTTCAACATCTGTCGGCTGGACTATAAAAGAGGATGTATTAATAAAAAACGAGCAATAGGCCTCATGTTGTAAAAAACTTTCATCTCCAAAATTCATCCCCTAAAGCTATAGGGTAGCATCGTTATTGGTGGTCTGGCGAATTCATCGTTCACCCTGACCATTTTTATATTATATATTACAGTGAAATATGCACATAAAAATAATAACTATGACTGTAACTTCTTCCCTTCGCTGATTATTTTAATAAAATGTTGTAATCCAATAACAACACATTCTCACTTAGCAATCGAATACAATAAAAGTACGATGGTTCGAGTCTAAAAGCAGTCGATTTTAAGATAATGCAGACACTTGTCTTCTATTTTTCTCACTGCAGTTTCTCGTTTGTCTCAGTTCCCCTGGGCCACTACAGTAGCTAATGCCCTAAATTACATTCGGAACAACTCATAGGTCTGACACCGATCCCTATTCCTCTAGAATCGAATTGACTTGCAAATGTATGATCTTCGATAGACGATGGTCGCATGAACGATGAATTGCGAAGTCAATGACGAGTGGAGATGACAGGCGGTTGTTTGGTTCTTGAAATGGCAGCGATTTAAAACCGGCCACGTAGTGTCTGTTAGTTGGAGAAGGTTTTAGAAGGTAGCGAGCACGAAACGGTGCTCGGTTTTCGTCGCTCGCGACTCTCTCGCCTCGCAATCGGCCCGATATTTCACGACACGGGCCGTTACACCGACGTACCACGGAATTACAAGTGTACACGGCCCGTTGCGAAGGGGATGCACGTCCCCGCCACGAATCATTCGACGCGAGAATGCTCGCAATTTAATCCTTTCCCTTGTTTTCCCGTGCTCGCCGCCGTTTCCGAGAGAAACGAACGGCCGCGTTCGGTAACGACGCCGAGCATTCGACGGAAATTAGCACGGCTCGAAACGGCTACGAAAATAACTGGTTAAAACAGTTCTGCAAATGTTCTGATTAAAACAGTTGCGAAAGAACCTTCGTTTCTGAATAACAGTTACGATGCACCGAAATTTCCAACTACCGTTTGTTTCCGTTACGGTTTTCATTTCGGTTTCCATGCGGGTTTATGCTGTTGTTTTTTTTTTGGTTCCGAAACGATTCCGGAATCGATTCTTGTTTATTCTCTGTAGGGAAATTTATTCCGAGTTTCCACTGCTTGTGAATGAAGTCCGAGTTCGTGAAGGATATATTGTACTGATTTGCTCGAGTATGCAAAATCCGCAGGAGGATATTCGACGAATTATAATATGCATGTTAGGTATAATTTAATGGAAGTTATTCGAATAGTCTCCACTGATATTTCCAACCCGATAATGTGGCGAAGATTAGAGAATACACTTATTTGGAGAACGAAACAGTCGAGGTACGTTGCGACACGAATAGCTTCAATAATAGAAGATTTAAATTCGTTCCTCGAAGATCTTATTCGGTAATTCTAGTTGGCGAGCGTCCTAATGAACTCTCCTGTAGATTTGTCTCTTTCTGTTTATAGAGATGGCGAATGAATGATTGAACGTTTTAATTCAAGCGACTTGGTTCCAGTAAAAACTAAGGAACACGCGAGAGACGAAGGGAACGAGAAAGAGAGGTAGAGGGAGAGTGTGAGAGAGTTTTCAAGCTGAAAGTTGCAGAACGGTGAATCCCGTTCGCAGGAATCGATGGTCGGAATGAATTCTGGCAGCCGTTCGGTCACGGAGCTGATTATCGACAGTCACGGAATAACTCCGTCGCGCCGCGGCAAATATAATTCATGTCGGTGTTTGCATTCTCGGTAATTTATTATCGGTGAGGGGCACGCCGCGCCGGAACGTTCGCGGCTGTGTATGTAGGTTATTATTTATGACGGTCGCGATGCCTTCCAAAACATGTGGCACACATCCACTTTCGAGAAGTTGAAGGAACACGTTCCGCGCTGAGAATTCCGGGAAACTCGACGTGCGATGCATCCGGAACACAATTAAAACTCGCCGAACTAACGATCCTTGGCAGGAACGCCAGAGCAAAGTGCCATTTCTCTTTCTTTCCGGTCGGGAACTGGTACCTCCTTCGCCGCCGTCTTTGCTCCCTAACAATCACACGTTGTCTAGGACTCACTCGACATTATACTTGTACTACTAGAATCTATCGCTTCCGAGGATCAGCATCCTTATCTTCTCCAGCGGAAGAATCTAGATCTTTGGGGTTGCAAATTTGGGCAGTCGTTTCTTTTTGTGGGTCCTGGTAACGCAATAAACGGCAATTCTGTCACGCGGATCAGCCGGTTAGCGTCCAATCGGCCGGAAGTGTCGTCAGAGGATTCGATCATCACGAGTTTGTTCTCCCCCGTCAACGTCCGTGGGGAACGATGAAAAGAATGCAAACGCGAGAGGACAGAAAGGCACCGACATAATTGATATAACCAGATAAGACCGGGAGAGGCTCGGATAGGAACGCGGCTTGAATTCGAAGGCTCTCGAGGGCGTTCAAACGAGAGAGAACGTTCGAAGACAAGAGTAAATCGAGATAGTAGATAGATAGAGATAGAGAAAGAGAGAGAGAGAGATAGGTGGCGAACATCCTCTCGCGGAATTCCCCCTTTGTCCGAGCCGAAATTCCATCGGTAGCCGCAAAGAAAAGGCGGGCCGGGTTGAACGAGCCTAGACTGTCAACCGGCGTCTTTTTTCCCCCTACCCTTTCTTCCACGTCTGACGGATTCATTATGTAATTCGCGTAATGGGACTCCTCCGTGACCCACCCCACCCCAAAGACGTCTTGGAATTCAATTGTTTCAAAGCCGTGGAAACTCTCCGCGAGGGGAATAGAACGAGACTCTCTTCTCTTTCTCTTTCTTTTCATTCGCGTTTCCCTTCGGCCTCCCTTAATTTTCTGTGTGTACGTGCGTCCGACGTTCGCTAGGGTTCAAACCGGCGCACAAGACGTTGGCTACGGGGGCGTGGGTGGGCGAGAGCCACGGACAACCCAGCCAGAGGAAATAATACCCGGCTCCCCGACCTTTCAAAGCGGCTACTCAGCTTCGCAATTTCGTTTATTGCGCAGTTTGCGAGACCGGGGAGCGCAAGACCGACGCTGCTGCTTCTCAAGAACCAGGTCCGAGGAGGGGACCAAGTTTTTTTCAAAACGCTCACCGTTTGTTCTGTCCGTTCTTATTGAACTATCAGCTCTCGCAGGAAGCTTCGTCATTCCCCGGATTGGTCGTAGAATGATCTTTACTCGTCAAAGCACTTACTACACTCAACACTCTCACCAAGGATTGGAGTTGTCAATTTTATTCTACTCCTTCTGGAGAAACCTCTTTATGTGAAATGACAATTGTACGAATTAATTGCAAGGTAAAATGTCTTCACTAGTTTGTATTTGATCTTCTGTAATACGATGGTTATCGGCCAGCACGTGACTATTTTGGATTGTCGATGGCAAACGACAGAATTTCCGCGAAATACTTTCCGTCGTTTCGTTAGTTATATCGTCCTCGGACAAGATTGTTCGCCTGAGGAGGACTTTTTCCACCGTGCAGCCTAGCATGGGAGAGACTGCAAACTTTCTGACAATTCTTATTTCCCGTGAACGACACCCTCGCCGGGTTGAAATTGCGCGGGGCGTCCGATGGCGGACGGATAAGGGCCACAAAGAAAAGATGGAAGCCAACCAGGGAGGGAGTGGGCGTAGGATTGCTCGATTTTCCTCGGCGAGAATTTCTTTGCGGATTAATATTTGCACTGCTGGCTGCGAGCACCGCCGCAAACGCGTGCAACGCCCGTTCTCGAGTCCGGGAGGGTGGAGCAGAACAAATAACGAACGTGGTCGGAGACAAATGGGGTGGATCTACCCCGCTCACCCTCTCACCAACCCTCGAGAAACACGACACCCCCGCGAAAGCCTTCGGCGTAGCTGAAAAAAAATGTTCCCGCAGGTTTCTGCACGCAGAAAACGCGGTCTTCCGGCGTGATACCTCGTCGTATAAAACACCGGTACAGAATACACGTGATATTGGGGTTGCCGAGGAAAAATACGCCTCTAACTGGGCTAGTCGACTCTGCCATTTTTTCCCTTCATCCCTCGGCGTTGCTTTTCCGATTGTTTATTTAAGGGTTGCTCCCGCTGTGTGGTTGTTTTGCGAATGGGCTGGGTGCGCACCACCGAAAACAATAGCGCGGGTCCACGTTTCGATGACACTGCAAATAACTTTTTCCGAAGGCTGAATTGAACCCTTTGCCAACCAGGATTTTCTAAAACGACCGGGAAGATTTTTCTCGGAGAATTATGTCAAAATACGATGAGATTTTATGCATACGTAAAAAAGCAAGCTCTGACATTTTTTTATAAACTGACCAATTGTAATACTCTGAAAATTTATTTTTTTGTGTGATGTTGTGAACTAGTTATCGTAACATCTCAAAAATATCCAAGTCGGTTAAATGTAAACGGAGAAACAAATTTCTAAGGTATCCCCAGCCTTTCCTTAATTGCGATCCCACAATTGAACAAAGTGTTGAGACGAAGGTGCGGTAGAGAGAGCATCTCGAGGAAAATATCAGGAAACGATACCAGAACGGAGCTTTCCGTGTCTAATGTGTTTTTAACGAGCCGGTCTCCTAGGAATCCGATTAAATATAGCGGAACCGCGGCGAGATTACTCGAACACGCTTGTACAATTCGTACCACAAACAGAAAACCGTAGTAGCGAAACAATATTTGAACTTTTTAATAAACCCGAAAGCGTCGCGCGACGTCTCGAAAAATCCAGATGGCAACTTTTGCTCGCAGAGTTTGCCGCTCGTTTGGACGCGCCGCGAAGCTAATTACACCCGTAATTCCACAGTTGCCGCCGCGTCTTGAACGTATGCCCGTTCTCGGGGAAGTTTCGTCGTTTCCGCGACCGTATTCCGCCAAGATTTACGCATTACGGGCTATGAGGAACGGGACCATAAGTTCTTTCAGTGGTTTCATGGCTCCTCATGTGCTACAAGCGAGCGACAAATTCCCAGTTGCGAATTCTGTATGCCAGCTTTTGGCGAAATATCGATTGCTCGCATCTCATTGCTGATACTCAATCTTCAGACTTGCTCCTCCGAATTTTAGTTCCTGAAATATTCGATGGTTTGATATATCAGTCTCAACCCGTTCTAAAATGATAGTTTCCTTCTTCGTTAATAGAGAGTTAGTAGCGAGCACTCTCGTACTCCTTTCAAATAGTAATACACGTGCTCTCTGGTCGATGAACTGTTTCACACGTTGCATCGATGCATAAACTTCTGATGGTCCGATGACGATACGCTGAATTATTTGTCTTCTAAAGATAGATAGACTGAAGCTGTCCCAACGAAACACGTCTTTCCTCCACTGCATACACAACGACTCCTTTTGTCCTTAAAATAAATCTGCGGAACAAAATGGGACGACTAAAATTGTGAAGCTTCATTTCTGAGAGAGTTTGAAACTTCATCAGGTAGACTAGTAAGTTAAATCGCCTGGCGTGTTCGTTGCTCACCGTTTCTACATCTCGGGATCACGAACGCGAGATATCTCAGAAACAAATTCTACATTTTCGATCCACTTTCGCGTGCAAACTAACCGTTTCTCTGCTCGTACCGTGCGCGGGATCATAAGTGCGATTGTGGGATAAAATTAATCCTTTGTGATTGCGCTATAAGCTGCATTAATTGAGTTGTTCGCGGGCCAACAAGTCTTTTTACAATAGATCCATTGTACGTTTTAGAAGATTGCACATGTATATGTGTTCGGGATTCAAACTATAGAATTTGCTGGCCGCTACGCTAACCGTTGAACGCCGGCTCAATCCTCGGGACCGCAGTTTGTCGCCCCAGAAACTGAGTCGAAGTTACGATCTCCGAGCCATCCAGACGAATAGATCCTAATTTATGTTCCGGATCGTAAAGGCCCGTTCTCTTAACAGGCCGACGACATACTTTATCGTGATGGAACGTGATTCGAAGGAACCGAGGTGGATCAAAGACCGATAGAGAGGCTGAGGCTCTCTCGGTGTCGCGGGACGTGCGTCTCTTATCGCATACTCGCGCTGAAAGACACTGTAATGTCCTATTTTATAGCGAGAAAGCTCACACGGCTGATATGATAAAATCCCAAGTCCTTTACTATTCCAAAGTTATTGGATGCTTTCAGTGAAACCTGTGCAGTATCGGCGAATCAAATTCAAAACTCGAAAGTCTTTCGATTAACGGTTCGACGGAATTTCCCAACCGAGACGTGGAGTAGTTCTAACCTATTCAGGCCATGCATCCGCGAGACTTTTTCCTGGAGACGTCCGTCTTTATCGTCGAGCCTCGCACTTGCTTCAGGGGCGAAACAAACGGAGCGCAATTTACGATACAATTTTCAGAGGATTCGGAACGTGTCTTTCCTATTCCTCGGTCCATTCGTCGCAATCTCTTATTCCTAAAGCGAAATTAAGCCATTCGTTTTGTCGCGGAAGATGGCCGATAGACCCGAGAAAGAGATTCCCGGAAGAACAGAATCCTCTTATCATGGAGCAGAATCTCGTTTAATTTAATTACATTAGAAATTCTTAATCGGTGTCCCCGCTCCCCGTTCTTGCTCCTGGATGGCTCGCTGGAAAATGAAAAAATGATCGAGCTAGCCAGGCGGACGGGCACGATCGATACGCAATATCGTGGCAGATTTTCGATCCGCCGCAATTATGTCTCGTGGCTGCCAAACGATCTCCGATAACGACAAGTCGAGCGCGGATTTTATGGATGTTCCGCGATAGGATCGGTAATTAATTTAAATATCTTGACATTGATGTAAGATCTCATCCGATGGGTTTCTTCCGGGACAAGTCGATCTTCCTTTCACACAAGTTTTCGAAGAGACCAAGGAGCCAACCCGAAACGAAAGTTCACTTGACATTCTGTTTTCGAAGAATATATCAATCACGATATTTAAACAAGAAGCTTTAGATGCAAGGCAGACCCGACTAAAGCTCAGACGATACATCCACGGAGGAATCGAATCGCTAGCTCGGGGAGCAGGCACGAAAATATTACTTTCGCGAGTGCCTCGAAGAATCCAAGCTTCAGGCGGCAAATTGATCGATATCTGCGAGTTCGTGTTCTACTTAAACCCCGGCTGATCAACATCGAAACTTCACGAGGATGAGGGAAAAGGCGGAGAAAGCAGTGTTCGAGGCGGCTCGAAAATTGAATCATAAATTGAACTTCGTTTGTTCGAGCCCGCGAACAAGAAGGAGGAGCCGGAGGAAAAAACGGAGAAAGAGAGAGAAAGAGGGAGGGAGGAAGTGAGAGAGAGAGAGAGAGGGAGAGCACGCGGAGTCGACCGAATTTATTGAAAATTGAATCTCGCCCCTTCGTCTCGCTTCTCGTCGCAAGCTCGCGATCGAGAATAAATTTGAGCCATGGCTTATTTTGACGCCGAGACGACGATGTTCTTCGATGACCGAACACCCCTGTAAATTACGTATTCCACCGGTGATACGTTTCGAGGAACGATCGTGGCCCGTCTAGACGGCTGTAGGAACGCTTTGTTTGAAGTATTATTGACTACCCGGTTCGACATAACTCCTCGTCCCTTGTGACGGAGTTGCGAGTCTCCGAGGATCTCTTCGAAGTTTGCAAAAATTTCAATAAAAATTTCCAAACCCTGGAAACTGCGAAACGATCGAAGATGACGGGGCTGTTCTCTTGTCAAATGATTACTTAAAAATTTCAATTAGGATACCAAAAGATTCGATAAAAATGCCGTGAATATCGAAACCGAAAGGCTGCTGCTCAGTGAAAACGACTACGGCGTTGCCTCGCATCGGTAGCTAATAGAATATCATTTTGCCGGCACGGTTCGAGATGAGACACAGATAAGAAAGGATCAACGAGGATTACTCTGCTCGCGGCAGAACGCGCCGATGAAGAGGGGAAACGGGATCCCCGACCGAATTGCATTATCGTTTCCGGGGAACGGCAGAAATTTACGGACCATACAGTTTATCGCGCCGGAAACATTCCCAAGAGGGATATTCGCGAAAGTCGGCCGCGGAGATAGACGGATGGTCATAGCCTGTATAACTCGGAAAAAAGGAAACAAACAAAAAACACCGATACGGCCTCGTTCGGGTGTTATTAATTAATTCGAGTTTCTCGCGTGGCTCGGCTAGGAAAATTAGAATTTGTTGCTTCCCTCGGGTTTGGTAATGGCTGCGAGGCCGAGGACGCCTCTGCTGGGACGCGGACCGTATTTTCTCATCGACAATCTCGCCTTTCGCGGACTATCGGTTCATATTAATTAATTCCGCGGATTTTCCTTCCGGTTCACGCCGGTTTATCGTGCCAATAATCCCGCGTCCGGCTTCCCGCTGTTCCCGCGTTGCACATTGCTTGAAAATACAGCTCCAGCTTTGGAAAACTAAGTGAAGTGTTTGCGAACATGCTTATTCTCTGTCGTTGTTTCTCTGAGCAATTTTATTCCGGATTATTATCAATTTCTTAAATGGATCAATCTATAGAAGGAATTTAAGATGTCGATATCTTTATTTTGCATAAAGATTTACAGTATAATAATAAGGGAACAGTCGGACATGGTTCATTCCGGTCAATTTCTTTACACGGTCGAAAATGGCTGCTGAGATACGGTTAATGGTCTGGGGGTCTTGGGATGTTCGTAATTTTCGCGACGCAATCGTGTCGCGTGTGGAGAGCACCCGGTCCCGCTGGCAGTTCCTTTTTTTTTGTTCGCCCTCAGGTCCGGCAATTATTTCTCGTTTAGCGTGTTGCCGTATATCAGATCGACGGAACCGGGCAACTGGATACAGACGGTCACGTACGCGCGTGCTCCGGCAATATCGCCGGACAGGATCTTTATTCTTTCTTATTACTTAATATCCCTGGGTAACGAGGATAAATGCGGTAGCCCCAGGCCCCAGCTAATTGGCACGATACCAACCACTCCGTCCCCATCAATCTATCGCACGTTTCCACCCCCCGAGACGCGTCATGGTACATCCTCGCGAGAATACATTCCCCACAGCGATACTTTTTCCTTCACGTTCTGTGTTACGCGACAGTTTTTGTTTTATCGCCGTGTTCTCTCGAGTTTCCACATTGCCGGAAAGACAAAAAGGATTCGCACATGTATAATCGAATCATTGGTCGATCGAGTAATGAATACGTCTCCGTTAGCTCCCGTTGTCTATCGACGATACCGTTAACGTACTACAAATCGCTCATTGGATGCGAGACTCTCCACGTTTATGCGAGGGGAATATGCGAACGCGTTCCCGTCGATTGATCGGCAGAATATTCTCAATAGTCTGGGATTTCCTTGGTGTTCGTGAGGGATATACGTTTCCAGATATTGCCATTGGAAAACCGGGTCAGTTGAATTGAATAAATAAACGGAGCTGGTAAGAAAAGCTGCTGCTGTCGATCGGAGATCAGACCACAAGCAATTCTTTTTGAGATCGAGTTCGTATTCAATCGCAAAGTAGGAATACTATGGGCAAACATATTCTCCTGTCTTGTTGCGGTTACAGTGCTATTAATGTTACGCTATAGTCGGCACAGTGTGCTGACCTTTCGCTGGCATCATTATGGAATTTGAGATGTCAAGATGCTCTCTTCAGAACGCAGAAGCCGTGAGGCTCTTGAGAATATTTCTTGAGCAGCTATTATTATATTATTATATTGTATTTCAAAGAAGATCACTTAATTTTGTAGTACCTTGGAATAGTCCTCCAAGGGTTTGCACAAATTCGGAGAAATTCCTAAGGTGCCAGGAAAGTCCTTTGAGGGATTATTGAGTTATTTGGTCGAGTTTATTCTAGAACTTTAATGCGAGTTCTTGGAAGAGGCTTAGGAAGAAATCTTGGAGGATATTTGGGCCTCTGAGGCAGCCCTAGAAGATTGCGGGCCCTTGGAGGACTCTTCCTAAAGATTTCTCCCACAAGAAAGACCCACCGATGGATTTATCAGGGTTTTCAGATGAATTTATCAGCAGACGCCCTATAAAAATCTTCAGAAGGGTCTGCCCTCCTCGATGCCCTTTGGATTAGCTCATCAAAGGTTCATATAGAAGGAAGCACTTTAAGAAAATCTTCGAGAAGCTTTTCAATAAATCCATCAAGAGACCTCCCACACGCCCTACTTCTTAATAAAGCCCTTCAGCAAATCCCAAAGTCCCATTGAAAAGAATTTTTCTACGGACATTTGCATCTACTGTTTATTAAATTTATGTAAAGGTCTAAGAAAAATTGTGGAACCTTTGGATCTCGAGATTCGTAGACCATGTCTCAACCACCTAACCAGACTGCTCTGTTGGCTGAACCAGTAATACTTCTTAGAGGTCTTGTGGTTTCTCATTCAACGTTTAAACATTTGCCTCTATATTCCCTAACTCGTTAAATTTATTAATTACCAGCTGTACCCGCGACTTTGCTTATCTTGCCTTTTTCATTAAATCCTTTATCATTCACCGAGTATTGTAT
Organism: Lasioglossum vierecki; assembly: GCA_028455595.1. Lineage (NCBI taxonomy): Eukaryota > Metazoa > Arthropoda > Insecta > Hymenoptera > Halictidae > Lasioglossum > Lasioglossum vierecki. The sequence continues at coordinate 23,610,487 of CM052335.1, read as the reverse complement.
CCAACAGTCGGCTGCTATATCAGTCACCCATTTTCGCGTAATTCCAACGTCTCTAGCGCTGTCTGTCTCTACCTCTCCTTCCTCTTCCGGTTGTGTTCCTGCCGCTCTATCATTCAGTAGTAAACATACGCGTGTGGTCGGCCACGAGGAGCCACATAATAAATTTAATCTCCGTGGCTCAGAAATTCTGTTCGCGGCCGTGTCCCGGTTCCGGTCTCGTTTCCCAGTCGGACGTATCTCGCAGCTAGATCAACGATAATCAACCGAGCGAATTCTCGTTTATTCTTGGCCAAAATACGGCCGCCTCGTGCACCACGTTATGTTTCGTTTGACTCGTTTAGGTAGAGCCGTACTCGCATAAATCTGCCGTGAACCTCGAACAACGCCCTTTGCTTTTATTAGTGATGCGAAAAATTTCCTTTTATTAGAAAACCACATATAATTATACACATTCTATGTGACAATTCAGTTAAGAAATTGTTGATACTCCATTGTATAATATGTATATCGTATGTCATCACTCTACAAGTTGTTCATAGCTAGCAGATTTTGAAATAAATTCTTCCAGTAGTTTTGTTTATAACCAAGAAGATGACGCCGATGCAAGGTGTTGCTTCTGAGCAAGACAGGTCCAGAGATGTTTGCAAAGATAAAAAATAATCAACGGGAAAGGTCGATGAGGGATTTCCCGGCCTTGGTGCGTTCTTTGAGGCTCGGCCCGGTCGCGAAAGATTTTATTTCGAGCACGCAGGTCTCCGACGGGTCTCTTTCATTTTCAGCAATCCCTGGCCGACAGTTTTGCTTCTGCAATTCGTGCTCTGATAATTCTCGGCCCTATTCACGCCCCAGTTATCGTGGCCTCGCCGGCTGCGCTCTAAATCGTTATCTTCGGCGGACGTTACAAAAGGATCACGCGTCCCTCGACTTTTTAATTACGAGTAGATGTTCTCGCGAACCTGTTCCCACTATTTTCAAGTTTTCATGCCGAAATCTCGTCTGAAATTTCCGGGTTCCTCTCCTCCCTCTCTCTCTCTCTCTCTCTCTGTCCATCGGTCGCGTCGTCACTCACGACGGTTATCACTGATAAATATCGTTCGCGGGTCCGTCGAACTTTTATAACGTTATATTGCTCGCGGATGGAGCGGAGTAAACAGAGGCTGGGCTCTGGATGCTCGGCTCCCGGAGGTGCTCTGATCGATGCGATGGCGTTTCCAGGGGAAATGGGAACTTCGCTGCCAGGACGGTAAGAACCTGCCTAGAAAGCTCCGAGGCGTCTCAGAAGTTTGAACAACGACTCGTTGCTTCCGATTTAATCGCTTGATTGCGATCGACAAGGCACGTAGATACTTAGGCTACATCCTCGAGCGGCACTCCGCCGCTTTTATTCAAAGGAAACTTATTACTGCTCGTCCGAGGACTTTTTTCTGAATTCCGCTACCTGTCTCTATAACTTTTCTCGCGCTTTTCCCGCAGAGAAACTTGCACGTGCTCTTTGTCGAAACCGGACTCTAATTCTGTAACTTCTCCACGTGTCAGATAAATGGAAAAATTTCTTGTCTATCAAAAAACAGAAAGGACAAATGATAAATTTTCCCGATGCTAACAACTACATGATCAGGTTCCTGAAAAGGACCTGAAAGAACAATATATAACCGTATTTACCGTACACCCAACTGATAAACGATATTAACATCGATCCGAAGTGACGTGCCCCACATCAATCAGGTCTACAATCTCATTTCCATTGTTATAAATGTCACGACACGGTCCAATGCGAAAACATGAAACTGGCCGAATAAAGAGGAGCATAAACGACGATAAAACAGAGCGTAAATGTCGAATCCAATATAAAAATCCAAACAACGGCGTTCAAGCTCGTTAAAGCAGGTCATGTAATATAATAATTCGTCGAAGCTGCGATAAAGAGATTCCCCGACCGTTTCGACAGACTTTCCGAGTCCGATTTTTGCGTGGTGTCTCGTCGATCGTTCCCGGTTAAATTAGGAATAGGAATTATTCAAAGCGAGTGTTTACGTTCGTGTCCAATTAGAACCGGGGGTTAATCCCTCGTGGCCAACAGGTGCGCCAGCCAGAATATTTGGTTTTCCGTGTTCATAGAAACGAAATCGTGTGCGCGTCGAACGGGGGATCCGGATGATATTTGCCGGCGCATATTGAACCGGATCCGAGCAAACTTTCATTCTTCCGGGTTTTCTCTGAGGTGCCTCAGTCCCCTCTATTCTACCTCGCGAAACTTTTCCGCGCGTCCGCCTGTTTAAAGTTTAATCGCACTTGACCGCCGAGCGGGAGAGGAAAAGTGCTCGGGGGAGCTCGGGGGACAAACAGAAAGGCCGGGGGCGGCATCGAAGAAATTGCGTATGAAAAATGAGCGGAGAATTTTCAACAGCCGCCGCCTGCCGCCGCCGTCGGAAAATACTCGGCAAACACGTCGGGGAAGTTGATGTTTGTATTAACACCATGATTTTCTTTTTGCCGCCGACGTCACAATTCTTCCACCCTCTACCGGTGCGTGGACCGATGCTTAATTTTCGTGTGGCCGTCGAGCACCAATGAAACACCGCGTACCCTTTTACAATTTCAATTTGAAACGCAATCGACCGTTGAAAACATTTTTGTTTACCACCGGAGGCCCCCTTTACAGTATACGTATTTAACGAAGCAATTATTTGTATAAATAAGAAACAAATAAACGTGTTCTAGTGCTAGTAGGCGATGTGAGAAATGTTCCCAATTGTAAAGAGTCGAAACATAGTACGTTTCACTCTTCGACAAATGGTTTCTCGATGCAGTGTATTCTCGAGCTCGTTACAGGCTCGCGTTTAATCAGCTCGCCCGTCCGTGGCCTTCATCAGCCTAATAATTAATCAACGGCGGGGGTCGTATTCTAATTAATTTCGACGACTAATCTGTCAGTTGCCTCGTCTTCGTCTAAGACGCTCTTAATTCGACTGCTCTCGCGGGGATGCATTCTTGTACCTCGATAAATCAATTCGTCTCTCTCGCTCAGGCTCCCGGGCAACCGAGGGAAAGGGGGGGGGGGGAGAACACCACGTCCGTGTCCTCGACGTCTTCTTCCGTCGTCATGTTGTACCAAAGACATTATAATCAGCGTGCCGTCGCAACCTTCTCCGCGCTCTCCCAAGTGAATCCGCTTCAAACCAGTTCCTTGGCGCGCGACGTCAGCCTTGATGACATCCTAAAATATGCAAGATCTCGCCACCGAGCGGTTAGTTACCCTCCAACCGGCTATGGAAGACCGACACACACACGCATACGCACCAACCCTTTGCACCTTGCACAGATTCTTTCTTACCTTTCGAGAGACGCGACAACCCTCCTTTCAGCCAGACCCTCTGTCTCGCATTTCGATGCTCTCGCACCTGTACCTTTCAGACGGACCTTGTCTGACGTTTTCCCAGTACCTGCGACACTTCCAACGATTCAATATTTATTTTAGCCACTCGCGTGTTGTCTAGACTGCCTTAGAAACGGATTTATACCGGTTTTTCCAGAGCATTTGGCACTGGGAAATAATCAACAAGCATCTTCTTCGACGGTTTCGTTTTATGAACTTTATCTCGGAATGCTTCCACGAAAACTGTTTAATTTTGTTCTTCACTCCGTTTTGTTTTACATGCCTACTATTTCTATACATACAGAAAGAACGGCGGATCGGGTAAGGTCGACTGCTCAGCTGCGTGCGGGAATGAATTAGAGGTAGAAACGTAGCGGGAGGAAAACGTGCTCATTAAAGCCGATCTCCATTGTTTGCCGGTCGCCTCCCGCTTGGGAGACAAAAGTAGGGGAGCAGAGCGATGCCCGCCTTCTCCAAAACCGAGAGGATTAATTTTCGATGTTTACATTTCCTTAACTCGCCCACGGACTCTCTTCCTCTCGTCTACCCTTGTCTGACGTCGTCTATCACGATTAAATAATGTCACTCGGATGCTCAACGACGCGCGTCACACAATTGCGAGATCCGGGGCTGATGGAAATGGCCCGCTCCGTTGGAAAACGCCACGCCGCGCCTCGCCGCATGAAAGCCGCTTTAACGAACTACATCTGCTTTCTCGCTCTTTCAAGGGCTCTGCGGAAAGAGTAAATAAACCGTGGGCCACCGTTGAAAGTAGTACTTATTATCAGATTGTGTCTGCGACGCGTTCGCCGCGTACGCGAGTTCGCCGAGCGGAAGGGAAACAAGTATTCTTAATATAAAGTCCTCTGCCGGCAATATAAAAGGCCTGACGAAGAAATTAAGTCGCCTCTCGCTGCCCGTTTATTCGACACAGTCGACCGAAAGAATCTTCCCGCGACGCTTTCACGGGAATAAAGTACCATAAACGATTGCCGCTTTGTTCCGCTGTTGTTCTAATGGAACCACATTCATGGAGAACGTTTTGGTATCGATGGTGGTTTTGTACGAGCCGTTTGTTACAGTAGATTGTGTTGCAAGAATAACGCAAGCAATTGTTGCTCCACGATGCAATTAGTTTTTCGTTTGCCTCACTAGAACCACTTTCATGGTAAGCTGCGTAGTATTGTAACCAGAAGTAATTTTAACTTTCGATAGGTGATAGACGATTTTGATTGATTTTCTTTTATTGCTATATTAGTAAGAATTATTTCTGCTTTAACCGTAAAAAGCTGTGTGAATGATTCTTACGTATTTTTTAAAAGCCTCGTAAACATTGAAACATGTTTCTGGGCCACTTTTCACGTCAGCAAATCTTCGTACATGAGAACGGGAATTTATTCAGAACGGTCGTTTTATCAGTTCTTTACTATAATCGCCGCGCAATAAACCTCTCGGCGTAATGAAACTGCGCCGAATGGCAAGAGCAGCAAATTGAATAAATTCACTGAAAACAGCGTGACTTTTAATCTGGAATTGCGAACGTGTGAATCGGCTGGCGTCGCAATATGGGTTTCCGATGGAGCCTGAGTAACTGTCGAAGTGTCATTAAAATGCGTTTTCTGGAAGCGGAGTTGATTACGAATGCCGGCCGCGTGCAGCAGCTCGTTAAACGAGAAACGATTACCGGGGAGACCGGTGCACCCACGCAACTCGACTCCACGGTCTCGGATGAGATTTTGATCAGGACTCTGGGAAATGGGAGCTCTCTCTCTCTCACTCTTTTTCTCTTGTCACCCGGGACACTCTTCCCGTCGACTCAAAAATTGAATCCAGACTTAATTGCTCGTTGCCTTAATAGACTCGCGGAGAATCGTAATTTATCACTGGGCCTGGACGGCGTTTCCATCGGGCTCCGCTGGTTGATCGAGTCCGATAAATCACTTTACCGACCAGAATCTGAATAATAGAATTTTTCAGTAGTTGCACTGTACTAGAAGGAAGCTTAGAAATATTCAAGGACCACGGGCTCTTAAAAATTATGAAATAATCGCCGGTAGGTAACGTGTCAAGAGGAACTGTACCATCGGAGAATCGAATCCGAATGAACAGCTCCCAATGATTCTTCGGCTAACTACATTTCCTTTTTCGCGGGCACACGCGAAAACACTTTTTCACCATCAGGGCCGATTTTTCTGCTGGCAAAACCGGTAACCACTGACGTTTGTGAACTTTATTTAGGTCAGAAACGGTAACTTCATAATCTCAATTTAATTACTAAACCGTTCTCAATTATGATCCACTTTAACATTTTCCGGAACTGGGGGAAGTTCCGTCCAAAACAGCCTTCGCGCCACCCTTTTGCCGGCTCCTGCTCCGGAAAGCGATTCAATTATCCTCCCTGCTTAATCGCGTATTCCGAGTTACTCTGTCCTCGAACTGTCTCCCGTTTGATCTCCACAACGGCGCGGCGGGGCCAACCAACCGGCTCCCCGGAAAAACGTCTAACCCAGAGCCAGCCTCGATCTCGCGTCGCCTGGATATCAATCGGACCTGAAGTAAACGTAGGTTCCAGCCAAATTGAATATAAAATGATCCTGGCCTGGATATGCATTAGATCTAAGCCTGAACTTTCCAGGATAGTTCTTCAGACTTCCACAGAATTTATTTCGTAATAATTGTAGATTTCATTTGGTTCCTATTCATACCTAATTCGTCTGACCTCGATGTCGTGGTCAGACCTAGTCTAGACATCATACAGACTTGTTTTGAGTAAAATCAAAAGCAACAGCAAGTCAGACTTGATCCAAACCTTTTTTTTCTCTTTAAAGACATGCGGAAAGAATACCTTTACGCACATCACCCCACGAAAGGGGGTAGTGTGGATCTCGAGTATACCTACTAAAAAAACCGTACTCCAGCACCTTCGGCCCTTTCTACTCTACCTTCAATTTCCCGGGGGGGGGGGGGAGAGCTTAGGACCTGCTTTTTGCACATCTCCTAAGCTATTCGCAATTTGGGCTAGTACCACCCCTGTTCTTGGCCTTTAGATTTGATCCAAACTTGGCACAGATCAACCCCATAGTCAACCAACAAGATCTAATCACTTAAGGTAGCGCGATTCCTCGACTAAAAGAGTCGGCAACCAGTCGAAAATCGAAAAATTCCTTAGATGGTTCGAGTACACGGAACGATTCGCGAGACACCGTCGAAAATGCGCGCAGGTTCACCAACCGAAGAAATTCTTCGGTTTTTCCTTCGCCTGGCAGCATTTCCTCGTACTCGAGACGACTCGCGAGGCATCCTCCGCCAGCACTTACGAGAATTATAATTTCCCTGATTCGACGAAAGTTTCGTGACTAAGCTTTGGTAGGGAAGACTCTACCTCTCTCTCTCTCCCTCATTCTAGTTTCCTCGTTTCCCAGGTCTACGAACCGATCCAGTCCGTCTCGAATCCACTTGGTTTACCTTATTAAAGATGGCCCGGCTGCCCACCCCTCGGAATCGCTGTTTGATAGAGATGAGTCGGCAGAAACGGACAGGGGACGACAGGTTCTCCAACCATTTTTAAATTACTCCGGGGGCGGAAGACGGCGCTAAGTGTTCCTCTCAGATTGATTGAATGGATCTCTGATATATAACGACGGGCCCCCAGCGTTGCACAAATTCAATCGACAGACCCCCTCCTTTTAGCTTGTCAGCCTCCCCTAGCCTTACCCTTGCTGTACACCGTGTCCTGTCAACTTTGACAATCGTCAATTTTTGTGGGAGTCATTTGTTCGAGTCATTTCTGCAAGCGGATACAGGAGATCGTGGATTTTTATGGAATATAAAAATTCCCTTTATTAATTTCATTGAGGATAACTTTTTCGATGTCCTGTCAGTGCCGCAGGCTATCGATCCCGAATTTAACGTTCCATCCGCTTGAAGCCGAAGGGAATATTTCCACCGTGTCTCGGTCGCGTTCTTCTTTTTACGACGAGGCGTGTAACTAAACGAACGCTTGTACGCGCGTCGGCCGACGAAGCCTGTTAATAAAGGAGCAGTAAAATCGCGGCACGGGGTATTTGGTCGCGTGATCGGTCGGTTCTCTCGTTGAGAACGCCGGTCCGCATGATATTAGCGGCGTGACATTGGCTGTGTCGCGACGCTTCGCTTTAATATTTTCGCAGCTCGCGTCGGCGAAGGGTTGTGGACACTGTCAGTCCCTCGGAATGCCCGTCACAGGGGCGGCGCGGCGTGGCGTGGAGGCGGCGGCGGCGACTGTATTTGTATTTTTTCCTTGCTTTTCCATGTTCTTTCACCAGCCGAGTTGTTGCACCCCACCGCAGCGCTTTTCATGCACAGCGTTCCCTACTTATCCATTCTACGATCGAGCGTAACAACGAGCGCTTCGCTGCGGTCCAGAGTCGCGAAAACTTGCGGACGAAATTTTCTGTCTCTGTTAATTATACCGAGTCATTCCATAAGCCGGCCCGTTTTTTTCACGCGTTAACCCTTTGTGGCCGAAAGCGTCCTTTTATTTGAGAACTTGCCGCAGCGTTGGATAATTTAATTATACTCTCGCGCGTGGCTATAATAAGTTACGCGGTGCGATCAAATTATTAGAGTCACAGTGCGAGAAATGTATTAGGCTTTTACGTATGAAATGTCCGATTTTAAAGAATCGAACTTTCTTAAGGAATCTATTATAGCCTGCAGGTTTGTTATATACCATTTTAGTCTTTCTCATTCGAATCTGTTGCCTTTAGTATCCGGACATTTTATCCGATATTTTCGCTACATCTAACCCTGTTCACTTTGTCGGAAATTGTCAGATTAAGTTAACCTGTTTCATGAAAATGGCTCATTATACGTCGTCAGATTCCTAGCTCTATTACCATAGGAATTCTTCCGTATATTCTTTCGTTGTTAATATTAAAAATAGAATGTTTACCCGATTCACAGCGCAACTACTCGAGTGGAAACCAACGATATTCTTCTCAATGGATCCTTTTAACGCGACCGCCTTTCGTGCCGTTATTGCGCGAATCCGTGCTTAAGATCGGCATTATCGATACGCATTCAACGAGAGGGAGTCTTCCTTGATTCTACCGAGCGAAAACAATATAATGGAAAACAGAAACGGCAGATAATGCCGTGTCTACCTGGCATGGTCGGCCAGCGCAAGTAGAAACGGACACTCGTGGTCAGACATAATAAAATTATACAGCGCGCCTCTGCACTCGCGGTATAATCAAGAGAAAATGGTTCAGCGAGAAAAAAGGAGTGACAACTACCGTATAGAATTATTTTATATGCAAAATTCGGGAGCAGGGTGATTCGACGTGAAACACCGAACCGAAAATGTGGAATAAATTTCTTTGATACGCGCGCGCGCGCGCGCGAACCTTCGTTGTCAAAATAATCGAGTTCGAAGGAATCAATGAACTTGTCTGACCGTGGCTGAGTGTGTTCCCTTCGAGTAATAAAATATTCAGAGTGTATTTTCTCAAAAACGAGACCTCGAAGGAAAAAAAATTCCTTTCAAATTTCCGATGCACTTTTTCACGTGGAATCATCCCGTTCTGGCTTTATTCCGACAAAAAATGATATTCTACATTTCTCCGTGACTTTTTTTTACGAGGAATCGCTCTCGGCTCTTTCGCATCATGAATATTGACACACCACGTGTTTTCGGAGACAACGGATCGGACGAATGGGTCTATTCCGATGCCAGGACGTTATTTACATTCAAATACAGGGATCCACTCGCGAAGGGAGTGTGCGGGCAAGATCGTCTGAATGGCGTATAACCTCAGAAAGCGATTCGGTCCCAGGGAAACACAGAGTCTCCCGGCATGAAATCTTTTTTTCGCGCATGGCTGAAAGCACCATTGTAGCTGAATACACACCGGAAGACTGCAAACAACGTCGGTGAATTGGGATGTGCTTGGAGCCGGCCTTGCAACTCGTCTACAACGAAGGTATACGGGGGATGACGCTCGGCCCGAAGTACCTGTCTCCCCATAAAAGCTTTAAAAGCAGTCCCATGCCCACCAAAGGAATATTTATACGACACCGGAGGAATGTTTCATTGTTTCGGGCCGCGTGACGGCGATCCGCTAAACATTAAAAACTGCGAAAAAATGGAGTCTCGCGGCTGCCGGGTCCATTATCAACTATACTTCCCTCTTTTCGGCCTCACGCCGCACTCGTGAACGTTTCGTTGGATCCTCTCCGTTATGAAATACGACGATCTCTCCGGAGAATCAAGTAGAATTGGGTTTATGATCAGACAGTTAAATAGAGTAAATGCAACTGGATCGTTTCCGATGCATGGGAAATTTTGTTGACCCTTGTAGAAAGGATCTTCTAATGTGAAGATCTGAAACGTGACGCGCTCTCTTTATTGGAACCAGTTCGAAAGGCATCATTTCGCAGAAGTCACCTGCTGCGTGAGCACAGTGACACAGTTTCTCGCACGGTGGAGGATCGTTAACGATCCGTTTCATTAGCGCTTCGGCCTTTTTCGTTCTCGACAATCGAAGCTGCCGGGTGCAGGGTTTTACCGTCGAACCGTAAACGAGGAAGCGGCGTATTTATAGCTTTCCTCATAACCTTGTAACCCCACGTCGCGGCTTTATCGTCGCCGGAGTCCTTCGTCGCTCATTGTTCCCGGCTTTCCACGGAAACGAAGGGAAAAAGAGAAAAAAGGGGGTCGGAAGAAAGAGGCGCGGGTGGAAAGCGAGATATTCGGAACGCGCGGGGGAAAGAAACTCGGTGAGAAGCCACTTAGGCTAGTCACAAGGTGGGGATGGAGGGCATCAGAGAGCAGAGAGGCTCGAGTTCCGGCCATGAAAAAGCTCTTTCATCGCGAGACCTCATTGTGCGTTTCTCCGTCCCCGCAGCGAAAGAAACGAAATCGTCGAAAACGAAACGAGACGCGTCGCGACATTTTCATGCGCGACGTTTTTCGGTGCGTGTCCAGCGAATCCCCGGGATTAAATCTAATTCTCTGCGGGAAGTTCGATTGAACGTTTCGCTTCTTAGAGGAGACTACTTTCATTCGGCTCGCTCCTTCTTTGAGATCTAATTGCAACGGCAGAAGAACGGCGCAGGATTTTTCCGGGGCGGTCGTTCGTTTTATTTGATCTTCAATTACAGTTTCGCAAGCTCCGAGACTGTATTTTCCACCGATTCGAGCCGAATCGCGTCGGATTTTTCCTCGTTTTCCGACCGGCAACCTTGTTTCTTTTTTCCTTCTCGTTTCTCTATTTGTTCCTTTTATTGTTCTCCGCCAGTTCGTGTTCCTTTCGACGCTTCCTGCCTAAAAATTTACGGTACGGCGTTTTAATAAATTTTTAGCGGGTACTGTTTGCACGGCGTGCTAGCCGGTGCTTACGAATGCCGATTGTCCGCCCGCGAGTCACGAACACGCGAAATTGGCGTTCGCCTAATTTACATATTCCCGTTCTCTCGCAAACCACGCGAACCGAGCAGCCACGCGTATGCCGACCACGCTGTCGCGGACACGTTCCTCGTTCCGCCGATAGGCTGGCCGCCATTATGTTCTGTCCACAGGTGATCGGAAAAATTTTTGGTCGGCCACACTGTGTTTCGTATAGGCTGTCAACTCGAAAATTGTTATTTGGTTATCCAGTACCTTGTAATTGACGCAGAATATTTTTTATTTCACATACAGATCCGCCGTGTAGTTTAACAGCTTAACAATTAGTGTAACGATTAGCCGCTCTCAGTGTTCGACCGCCTTTCTTAAGAAAATATAATCCAGCACCAGCTAAAATCCACCCAATTTTCTTTACGAAATTGCTCGCTTGTGCAAACGTTTGCAGTCTACTCATGGTCCCGCGGCTTAAAATTATGTGTATACACAATTAGCTTTCAAGTACCGCAATGAGTACTTAAATCGAGAATATGTAATTGCTGGAACGAAATTCTGGGCAACTTAATACCTCGTGTCTTAACCCGCAGCTTCTTTCTTTGTGGAATGCAATTAAATTATACAATGTTTCAGCAAGTTCTGGAGAAAGAAAGAAAACATTCACCTCTTCATTCGTGTCGAAAATTAATACAGTCTCGGAGACTTCCGTCCAGCCAATTAAGTCTCACAAGATCGAAAATCTCGGTCCAGAAATTCCATTGTGAGAATCCATCGACAGATTCTTTCTGGAGAAGCGAAATCCTGTTTCACCGGACCTCAAGCTGTTGGAAGAATTAAGTGTAAAATGACGAAGAGAAACGGCAGATTGAGGCGACCTTGTGCATAGGGTAGGGTTTGCAAGGTGAAGAGGGGAATGTCCGAAAGCCGCGACCCTCTCTATCCAAGCTAGATCGCGTGGATGGTCGTAGAGAGGGTTCTGAATAGAGTTTACTCCGGCGAATTCAATCTCGCTGCGAGAAAAGGACGCGATCGGCCAGCACGATCGTCTATGCAGGAGCTTCGCGTCGGCCCGATTCGACCCGACCCTACCTCTGTCCGACCCGACCAACCAGGCAACCGTGTCCGGAAAATGCGGAGAAACGCTTCGACTCTGACCCGAAGGAAATCGGTCGCACTCCAGGGGGCTATCTTCGACTTTAGAGGATACTGATTCCAGCGGATACCGTTCGGGATCGGTTTTTGCGCTTCGCAAAATTTTCCACGCGAAACCTTTACCCTGCTCGCGGATCGCTGCGTTTCTCTTGAAATAGGCAACGACACGTTCGAGAACGATGAAAGGAGAATGTGCAGACGATAAACTCGCTATGAAATTATTTGGATCGCCCTCGGGGAAGCTTTGAGTCAATTTTATTGCCGGCCTCGAGAGAGAGAGAGAGAGAGAGAGAGAGAGAGAGAGAGAGAGAGAGAGAGAGAGCCGGTTCAATATTCACGCGAGAAGAAAATTCGTTTCGTCGGTTTGTTTAGTGCTCGCCGAGGACCGAAAACACTAAGTAACCAAAGCGTTGAGTTACGATACCTTGCAGAGTGTCCATTTACAATTACAAGGGTCTCCGGACGCCAACAAGAACACAGTTCCCATTTCTCGAAGTTTCCCCCGGAGGGTTGATGTTTCCGGGGTTGATACAAGCAGGAAAAAAATAATTTTGCGAATTAGGCTTCCAGGGGTTTCGAGAGCGGGGGTGGATTTTCAGCGGGAGCGAGATTACGTTCCGTCAAACGCAAAAACGGTGTAATTAAACACCGGAAAGATAGAGAGAAAGGAAAGGAGGAGGGTAATGGAGCAAAGCGCGCTCTTATCTTCCCGAATGTATGACACGTCCTTCCCATTATGCGTCCGTCGGAGTCATTTACCCGAGCACATTCGGCCTGGAGCTAGGGTCGGTATCTTTTCGACATGGTCCCCTCTTGTTCTCGTCCGCTCGATATTTGCTCGCCTTATTCGCTTTACCTCCGCGTCTCTGTTAATTCACTGAACAAACTTTTTTCCTCTTTTACACAGCGACCACTTTCTCGTGGTTGAATCGACGTCTTCGAAGTGTTCCACAGTGGACGAAACCACTTCGTTCCCATCTCACTGTCGTCCAAAACCCGGATTTTTCAGAATCACTGTAAGAATCTTTCTTCAAAGTTCATCAGTAATGTCATTTTGAATGTATAGATCTTTCTTAATCCCTTCATGCATGTCAGATTATTATTTGGCCAGGATCTAAATTAGTCATACGTCCACTTGAACACACTGAATAAGTATGTACACACACACACAGGGTGGGGCGCCACATTTTGCCATCTAGATTTACGTCATTTTTATTACGCATAGCAAATAATGTTTCAGATGAAGTTGAATGGCTTTGAGAGGGGCACATTCTGATACATTTTTTTGTAAGTGGACGTTTAAAGGACATATGAAGGTCATTAATGTTTTTATAAGTGGAATCATATATTTTTTATTGCATCAGCTGATGCGCCTTCATATTCTTTACAAAAAAGTATTAATCTATTTGTATAAAAAAAATCATTAGTTTAGGAGATACTTCAATTATAATGTCTATTTACAGAAAAGGTTAAATGTGGCGACCATTTGCATTGAATTCATATTATTGATCAGAGAGTCGAGATTTCCTAACAAATTATAATTAAAATATCTCCTAAACTAATGACTTTTTATACAAATAGATTAACACTTTTCTGTAAACAATATGAAGGAGCATCAGCTGATACAATAAAAAATATATGATTCCATATAAAAAAACATTAATGACCCTCATATGTTCTTTACACGTCCACCTACAAAAAAAATGTATCATCAGAATGTGCCCCTCTCAAAGCCAATCAACTTCATCTGAAACATTGTTTGCTATGCGTAATAATAGTGATGTAAATCTAGATGGCAAAATGTGGCGCCCCACCCTGTATATTTAATTATGTCGATATAATAAAAGGTAACATTGGCGCGAGCACGTTTTTGCATAGAGCACGCACGAAAAACGGACGACGAGACTGCACACCGACAGGTGTCGCTGTCTTAACCATGTCGTCTATCGATGCATTTCCTAACAATGCACAATTATTTTAATGATAGGAATGGTTCTCAAACTTCGAAGGTACTTTGAAGCGTGTGTAGACGATGATAAACTCTTTGGAGTTGAAGTAAGGATTGAAAAGCTCGGATAATAAGATGGTTCAGTGACAGCGATCGATGATCGCGAATTAACCCGTTGTTTCTCCTGAGACAGGTAACGTGTAATTGTTCGCTGGAGCCAGGCCGACGGAATCGTTGCCCCGAAGGGTGACAAAGGGACAGGTGGCCGCGGTCGGGGGCGGTCGCGCGTTAACAGGGGTGGCGCGCTATTATCAGCGGGGTTGAAAACCGTGCAAGACAACGCAAAGAGTTGCTCGTCTGCTTCCTGACTGGCTAGGCGAACGGAAACGCGAAAACAATCGGTGGATGGAACTGCCTTTGAAGCCACTGTCAACAACGCTAACGAGTGACCAGAGGCGATTCAAAGACTACACCGTGCCGGTAGTTTGTTAAAAATTTTTCTGCAATTTATACTCCGCTGTTCTTGCTAACAAACCGAAGAGAATGTTTGCAAAGTCTCTCTCCCTCTCGTTAAGCGAACTGAACCTAGACTTCGTTCATGAGCTAATTTGAGTGGTCCCCGGAGGCCATAGAGTTAGACCACACTCAACTTTGACGACAAGCCCACTCTCAAGTGACTTGTCCATCAAAACAAGAGTCCCAAACTAGATGAAACGTCTGAAACATCTGTTCAGCTACCAAGTAAAATCATTGCAATGGCCAGTTAGAGCCATCACGGCCGTGCTTTAAGACCTTCGCTCGTGTAAATAAACTGCATTAATATATTTTCATAGAGCAGAAACGAAGTTAGAAAGCGAGACTCGGAGGGTACATTCAATCAAGCCAGAATATCACTGCAAACAGATCCTCGGCATATTTGCAGAGGCAGACTAAGGTCCTGGAGATCTCGGACCACGTCGTAGACGAGGGTCGGACGCATCTTCTACGAGGGGGTTGATTCTCTGTATTTCATCCCCGTCTGCGGCACGCAGCACAGTCGCTAGTAGACATCCTCGAAGCAATTAAAAGTCCCGGGGGCCAGCTGTTGCGTATTCCGCTCGCGCACGATTTCCCCGTTTCCTCCGCGATTCAAGCGATTCCTGAAGTCATCCGTGCGAGAGCCGGGCGCATTCTTTCGGCTGGAAAAACACGTCTCCCCGGGGGCGTTCTAACTGAAAAATGCGAGATGTGCCCGTGACGGGGACCGACAGCAGCCAGTCCGACTCTTTCTCTTTTCATAATCCGAGAAAAAAGGTCCTGGAAGATGGCGTGGTCGAATAGCTGCGAAGAGGAACGGCGAATTGGCGAGTCTGCTAGCTGTACAGTGGAGTCGATCCAGACCAAACGTAAAAAACGATAAGAAATGTTTTAGGCTCGAAATCATTCGATTCAGACACATTTTCAAATACGAGAAAACATGGATAGTCGCGAACATTAAATACTGTCCAAGTCAAATGTATGAAATGAAAGTTAAATGACAGGAGAAAGGGGATATGGTGAGGGGTTGGATTGGTAAAAGGATTTTGATACGTTCGGACTACTCCGACGTTCTGCTTCGGCGCCACTGCGCGAGGTTAGGGGTGAAGAAGAAGGCGAAGGATGGCACCATTGACATTGACTTTCTCTGCCGGTGAAAGGAAGGGGAGGGCGGAGAAGCTGCCTCCGAGCTAGGGGCTGCAGGTGGGTGTGGAAAGAATGGGCGAATCACTCGTGGACGGAAACGGGAAGGTAATGCGAGACGACCAATTGCGCGGAAGAAAATTATGAGAGCACCCGGCTGCGTAATTCCGTTCTGGATGATACCGATACTAGACGCGGGCTGCACTTATTTTTTCCCCCATCGCGAGCAAGTTGAATCAAGAAGGCTTGTATATTTAGAAGATTTTTAAAAATTAATGATATTTTATATATTGGGAGAATTTTTGTGATTTTTTCGCCGAATCCAAAGGAATTTATTTTCTGTTTCATATCCAGTATATCTGTTTCATATACAGTAAATGGGTATTTGTATAATAGAACTTTGAAGTTCCAGCGTTGAAGTAACACACAAATGAAATGGATGGTCCGATTTCGCCATTTATAATCATTAATAACTTTTCTGTTTGCAAGCTTCGCACAGAAGGCGGAAAAATAATACGGTGACCCATTATTTTGTATCAGATATTATTTATAGTGACGAATATATTTCTGTTTCCTGAAATCTGTCGCGTTCGTTTTCCGAATTGTGTGCGAATTCGTAAATATTTGATCAAAGCTACGATAAATGTATCGCATATTCTCTCCTTCTAAAATTACTTTACTCAATATTCAGATGTCGTCGTTTATTCCGAGAAATAGATCAACAGCTTCCATTAATAAATTCTTGAAGTAGACGTTGAAGATGGATCTTGTAGAAGATCCATTGTGTTTCGCATGATTGCAATGTAGATTGCACAACGTTCCCTATTCGGTTCTTACAGGGCTCAATATCGGACATCAGGTTCACCAACACGGTACGAGCGATTAAAGGTATCCAGGAATACTTGAATAGTAATCAGACGTCGCGCACTATACCAGGTATCGAGAGCATGATAGAGAAAGACAGAGAGAGAGATAGAGAGGTAGAGCTTCTCTATGTTCCCCTGGAGTTCCGAGCAGTTCTGTTATGCGAACGAATTCCAGCCGAAGTTCGTTCCCATTCGGTTATAACGTGTGGCTCCCTGGAGGCAGGTTCGCAAGGAGGCGATTTGCGGTTTGATATCCGTAACGCGTACGTTGCATCGTGTTCAACAAGCGCCCGGGGACCTAGGAAAAACAATAAAACGTTTTAATTCCGGGCTACCCACCGCTGCAGACTAGATCTGCTTAGAGAGCTCGATTTCCGTGGCTTCGTTCCAGTTATTTTCGGATTTCATATCGCTTATCCAGCGGAGAGTGAACTTTGATACTTGAACTTCGAGATATAAATAGAAAAGGTCCTTGACATTGGGATAACTTTATCCTTGAACTTGGCGTTTTCTACTCGAATTTGCAACGGGAACTTTTCCCTCTGAATAATTGTATTTGATTTGGACACATTTTTTAATACGGTGATTTATATCGCTTTCATAAAAATTTGTTTCACACACTTTTGCCCAAACACCAGAGGAATATCGACATGTTGGAGTACTTGCTCAAGAATATTTTTGATCGATCAGTTTATTGACAAAGTGGTTGCAGAAACGTTATCATTGGGACAAGGATGGATTATGGGTATTCGTGAATGTATAGCATTCATACGTTTAGCCCCGATATTCTACTTCTTGGCTCTAATAATTTAACACTCGCCATAGCACATTTCTTTTTTGTCATGAGGCTCATAAACTGCCAACCAGATGTACAAAATAAACCGAAACAACCGAAGACAATATCGAGGTTTAACGATGCACGGTGCACGGTCTCGCGCGAAGAATCATAATCCCGAAAAATAGTAAAATTCTGTTGAAATATGAAAGTGCAATATGAAATTCGATGGACCACGAGTACCATAAATCGCCAGCGAAACGAAGGGAATAAAATGAAACAACCGAAGACAATATCGAGATTTAGCGAGCAGCTGTCCACGCTCTCCGACAAACATTTTCATAGAACCGCGTCGCGGAACCTGTCGAGTTTCCGTCGAGGATATCGTTCGCATGATCGCTCATTTATCATCATAGGCTGCTGCGGGTGCCGCGAGGCAACGATCGCTAGACGCGTCGCGACGTCTCGAAGTGTATCGATAATTCATCGCTCGCCGCCTAGATACGTTCAAGATGAATCCGGTGTTTCGCGACCGACGATCCATCATTCCGAGTGAATTCGATAAAGCGGCTATCATCCAGGGTGATGGTGGCGAAGAAAAGGGGAGAGGGGGTGCCATAAAGTTTGGCCTGCCGAGTAATCTGTCTCCTGGCGGATCGAAAGAAACGCGGTGGCGATCATTTCAGCAAACCTAGTGGCCGAGAACGAACGCTGCGATGTTCCTCGTCCCCTAATGGAGAGTCTAAGATACGGAAATGATCCGTTTTCATTTGGCTTGCCAAGTGGCGACGGCTTCATTACGCTCGACCTCGGGCTCCGTTAATTCCTCGCTGACCTATAATGTCGGATCTGGCTAGGCAAAAAGGTGCCTGACAAAATAACGTTCTGAATCTCATCTTCGAAGTTCAACCATACGACACACCAGGCCAAGGGTCGTAGAATTTTTTGGCAGTGTTCAGAGGCGGTCTAACGATGTACAATTAGCGGATCGATTTTTCATCATCTATTATAAAATATTTCTTCAGCTCTCTTTTCTCATTTATTTGATGAATGCTTGTTCAAGCCTGCCCCATTAAATAGCGCGAAAATAAACGCAAGGAAAAATTCGTTGCTCAATTAAAATCAGTCAGGTGGCGAACAAGTTCATATTCAGTCGCGGTGCATTTAATTACGCGAGCAGATTGCAGTGAACGGGGTTCGTTTATAAATAATTAGAAGGGGGAGGTAGTATCGGGAGGGGAAGTAGGAGACGCAGTCGATAGGGAAAGCTCGTCGGGTTGCTTAAATAATTATATTTCTTCGGATCTCATTAGTACTTATATTGCGCGACCGTTCTCGTGGTGTCGCTCTCGAAATTACTGAAGCCCCGCGCGTCCCGTTTCGTTACCCCTGAAAGCGTTGTTTAGTTTGATGCGACAACCTTCGGCGAAATGGTTCCACCCACGCTTCCGGCTCGACGCTCACTAAGATCTTGCTGCTAGCTTCAATGTCGAAATGATCCTCCTTCTGTTTATGCTTGCGACAAACCTCGCCGCTGAGAAATTACCAGACGCGGGATCGATGTCTGCCGTGCAAATATTTTGTTCCTCTAAAGAAATAGTTACTCCACGTATACAGGGTGTCCCAAAATTCGTGTACTTCCCGGAAATGGGAGGTTCCTTGGGTCATTTGAAGCGACATTTTACTTTACAAAAATGACGTCGGCGGCTTTGTTTAGGAGCTATTAACGAAAAACACGGACCAATCAGAGTGCGGCTATAGCGAACGGAGTCCGACTAAGCGACAGGTCCCGCTTAGCGTGGCGGCGCCATTGTGTTTTTCGTTAATAACTCCTAAACAAAGCCGCCGACGTCATTTTT
>CM052335.1:23536090-23591371 GCA_028455595.1 Lasioglossum vierecki | reverse complement strand
CGCGGGATCGATGTCTGCCGTGCAAATATTTTGTTCCTCTAAAGAAACAGTTGCTCCACGTATATACGCTCTTTGGATGTGAAGCTGCGGCTCTTTAGTTCCATACGCAAATATTATTTATTTTATAAAAAAAACATTTAAAAATCGTTCTGAATCGATTAACGAGGATTAGGCATCGATTCTAATAATGCCAATATATATTATCTAATTTGTTGTGAAAAACACTACTTATATATGAATAAATAGATATTTTTTCTTATGAATAAATAGATTGGTTTTTTTATCAAAAAACTTTATTTATGCGAGGACTATTTATTGTTGGCAAGAAAAAATTTTGTGGCTCTTTAAAAACTTTGAAATTTTGTAAATTGTAATTTTTGATTTTTCCGACTCAAAAGGTTGCCGCCCCTGTTCTGGGCCTTCTCAAATTAAGAAGCATTTTAATATTCCATTTGATCCTACAGAAGATCTAAATTGAACATTTTCCACCTACACGAAGGAACACTTCTGTGTGTCTGCGTTTATTTATATTTTATGCAGTGTGGTGCAATTGGATGATCACACAGGGGGTTGAAAGGAGAGTACGACCGCTTCAGAAATGTCGTCGTCGCTGGCAGAACGTCCGAGAGCAAAGGAAATGCACTCAGATCGCGGCCGATAGAGCGTGCAATATTTCGGGGATGAATTGTCGCAGCAGCGAGTGCATCAATCCCTGTTGCAAGATGCATTCCGCGAGGAGCTGTGCGTTCCTCCCTTCGCGGACGGATAAAAGTGTCCCGGTCCGGTCCGACGTACACGATGGTGTTTCACGGTGGATGGAAAGAGGTTCGCAGGGGGGTTAAATGGGGTAGAATCGTGCCCACCCCCATGAAATATTCCAGTGGCCCTGGCTACGTGATACTCGCGGAACGCACGGAATATTCCTTTGTATCTTTGTCTACAGGTGACACCGGCTAAAGTGCACTTCTCTCCGAGGGACGAATGAGAAATGAGGGAGAACCGTCCGACGGATAACGCTGGAGAAGAAGCATGGAGAAACTCCTGGATACAAGTTTTTACACCCCCGAAACAGGGTGGTCGCCGGGGGTTGGAAAGGATTAACGGGGCCAGGCCGATTCCTCTTTATAAAAAAAGAGGAAGAAACGCTTGGGAAGATAGCGGGAAGATGTTCGAGGGGGTTGAGACCGGAAAGTTTGTCCTTCGGACCGGCCGAGTGCATCCGCACGGTCCAAAGTCCCGTGAATTGTTACCATCCCCCTTTTTTAGTCTCCCACCAACGGCAAGAGGGATGACAGGCGTTATCCACCCCCAACTTTGCTATCTAAATTTCCCTCGCTGACGCTATCCAATGGGGATCATCGCTGCTCCGCTTACGCACTCTGTTACGACAATTTACCTGCTGTTCTTTCTGGACTAGCTGGAAAGTTTCGAAAACTCTGAGAAGAACATATTTTCGCTGAAAAGTATCGCCAATTTATGTGTTAACAGTCCTCTGCACCAGTGATCGCGATTGTCCGAAAGATGAATATTTAATTTGTAAAAGCGTTAGACAAATCGGATCAACAATTTCTATCGTAGTAGCTCCTTAAATCGAACGAGTGGTATTTACGATCGAGTAGAAAACGGCAAATTGGTTCTCCCAGGCGTGCACCCTTCGATCATCGTTACGGGTGGCTTATCATCGATTGCTATCACGAAACACTCGCAAATCAAGATTACGTGGGCCACGTCGTTCTCGCCTGGCCCCTCGTTTCTCTTTGCTTCTTGCCACTCGTCTATGTCGGATCGGGTAATTTCGGCTAAGTGGCTCTCGCTCTCTCCCTCTTCTCCCCTTTCTCTCTCTCTCTCTCTCTCTCTCTCTCTCTCTCTCTCTCTCTCACACACTCTCTAGACGTAGATCTCGCAGAGAACGATCTGGGAGGATGAGAGGATGGTGTTCCTTGGAGCAACTTCCGGTTGGTGGGTAACGTCTGGTAGCATCTTAGCTGGTCTACGAGACGGAACGAGACGAGACGAGAGGAGACGAGAGACGAGCGTGAGAAAGGATCTCGATGCCTCGTCGAATTAGCGCCGTCCATCATGCCGGCTCTTCCGGTCTCGCATAAATTAACGGTTCCCCACACACTGAACGATCCTGTACTTTCGTATCGCAGGAACCTTGTATATCACGTTGCCGGATTTCATTGACGCGCCCGGCTGGCTAGGTTATTAGCGAGATATCGCTAACGAAACGACGGAGGAAAAAGCCTGGGCACACATACATACGTGCACCCTCGATCGATAGGGGAGAGTCAGCACAGATACAATGAGAGGGAGTGAGGTGGAGTAATTTTGTTTGAGTTAGATTTCGGTGAATTGCGAGCTCAGGGGGTGTATATTTGACAGTGAACGCTTGAATTGAATACAGAAGCGCATTGCGGTACTAAGCATAAAGGGATGGCTGGGGTGGAGACCGGGTGGCCGGGGGTGGGGGAAACTAGTGTTATAATTGTGTCGGGGAAATTACACTTTCAAATGTTCTAGCACGCTGCGATGGAAACATTTACTATTACCGCGAACAGTTGTAATTTCATTTCCAGTTTTCTCTCTCTCTCGTCTATCGGTCTCCCTCTATGTTTGCTTCATATTTCGACCAGAAATGTGGACTTGGGAAAAAGCTTCGCCGTATGTAGTAGACCTTCGGTTATGGGGAAAGTGTAATTAAACTCCATGCGTCGGGGATCGATGCTAGATCGAGAGAGATTGCTTCTTATCTGATGTGCGTCTGACGTCCTCTTTGGAGATTGGGGTCTGAATCTCGGAAACGCTCCGAGCTCGACTGATCATTTCAGAGTGAAATGTTCGGGGTCGGTGGAAGAGCGATTGTTTCGGTAACTACGCTGTAACGTTGTTTAATTAATAGATTAGGAGATACGCCGGCTTGATTTCGTCGGAAGTAATGATATCGATTGAGAAACTTCGCGTATTCTTCAAAAATATATATTTACTAGCAAAATCGGTCTCCCATATTTAAATCAGCGGAATGGTCAGCATATATATTAATAACGCTAATGCAAAATTTTTACAATGAACATTTACTACTTAATTAGTTAGGTGGCACTAGCCATTGGAACCTGAATAAATTCTGAAATATTTGTCAGACTCGGTATAGTACATAGAGATCGTTCCTGAAGGGTTCAAGGGACAAGCTTTCGTGGTCTGGAAAAGCAGAAGCTGTTAGGCGCCAAGTTCGGCGATGTAGGAGAGCGCAAGCTCAAGTTTGAATAGTCCAATGGACAAAGCCGGCGCGAAAGCGTCGACCAATGGTTGGGTGGGCGAGCGGGTTGGGAGGGTAGGCAACGGGTCTGCTCGGTAGGCTCGGATACGATTCAGCGCGGACCTCGCAGTACCGCGGCAACCCTCAAGCTAAAAGCACCGTGCCCGTCTCGGTCTCGGCAGTGACCCGCGCGTGATACGTGTCGTGAAACGTGAGAACCTCCTTCCCCTTTCGTTCTCGTTCGCTCGCGACCAAATTCGTGCTCGTCCCGTGCCACCTCCGTCTCTCTTTTTCTGTTTCTCTTTCTCTCTCTCTCTCTATCTCTTTCTCTCTCTCTCTCTGTTTCTATCTCTATCTTTCTCTCTGTTTCTGTCACTCCTCTTTCGCGCGCGCCGGAAACTGGTGAATCTTCGTAGGCGAACACTCACTTGTCCAGCGAACGATCTATCGCGACTCGATCGCCGCGAGTTAAACCCGCCTCTGTGTGTGATATGTGAATGTGTTCGGTTCTCGGCGTTTCGTCTCCACCGCCGCCGATTCGCAGAGACTGATCGAGAGCCAGCGAATAAGGACTTACGCAGCTCGAGGACGGTGAGAACTTTGACCCGAGAATGGTACCTCCTCGAGGGATCGATGGGGGAGATCCATCTCTCGAGGGACGGACCTTCCCCACTTTTGGTGTTTATGAAAACTTAAGTACCCCACGCCACGAAATGACGTTTAACTAATGTTTGAGGTTCCTTCGCCGGAGGCTCAAAGGGATGAAAATAAATCTGTTAATTTTTGTATGCTCCGAACACCGCTTTGCAATTAACACATTATCAACCGGCGATTAGTCCTTTTCCAATTATTTACATCTTTCGACAGCAAACTTCAAACCAACAAACTCGTCGTCAAAAAAATATTTTTAAGCTTCCATTTAGTACAACACAATAGTAGATAAAGTGTTACACCGAACCTACCTAGCATAAATTGTTAATGACGACTAGCTCTTTTCGGTGTCTAAAGAATCGCCAGGATGCATGTGTAAAGCTGGCCTTATCTCATTATGCGTCTTTTTAATAAAGAGAAGAAATGGAACTCTCGCGCGGCTAATTGGTTCATTTGAAACTTTGTTCGAGTATAATAACGTGAAGACGGGTTGGTTAAGGTACTAGGTTAATAGAGGCAATTATAAACTGTTGCGCGAACTATAACAGAGTTATAAAATATGAATTTCTGTGGGAGTAGAAAATGTTTCTTGTATTTCAAACCGTGCGCGTACGGTGAATGTGTGTCTATTCGTATTTCTCGGTATTATTTTCAAAGCGGGTCAACAACGTACGAAACAATGATGTGTGTTCGGCAGCCAAGAACGTCAGAAAAAAAGGTAAATAGAATGTTGGAACGCGATCCAAGGATGAATTCTTAGAATGTCTCGCGTGAGAGAGCTTCAACCCTTAAGTAGGCGCCTCGGCCAGAATTACACAATTAGGAGCATGGGAACACGGCGGTGACTCAATGTTTATTTGTGAACTCGCCGAAAAATTCAAAATAAAAATCAGCGTATTTTAAAAACATATTTTTACACTTACCCGAAAGTTATAGCTGACGATGGGGTTGAACTTGTTTCACCCCTTTCGCCAAGCTTTGCACATAAATAGACGACGCGCTAAGGTCAACTTTCGCTTGCGAACAAAGTTGATGGAGGGTGTAATGGTCGCGAAGGGATGCAAAGGGTGCTATCGCGTTTTTTGTTTGCAATTCAAGGAGGATTCGCAGGGTTTCTTGCGAAGTGATCGACCAGAGGTTCTCGCTCGTTGCGTAATGCCGAGAATAGTTGAAACACGGGGAACCGCAGCTGGCGAAGTTCTGAGGTTGCGCTACCATGCCGCGGTAACGAGAGCCAGCTCTGCCGCGTTCTTTTTTCTTGAATTTTTCTTTTGCGGCGAACAAGCTGCGCTGCAAAGAATATTAGGATGCAATAATGACGTGCACGGACTCGTTCCAAAGAATTTTAACCGGAAACAGCCGCTGGGAAATGCAATATAGTCCCCGGTATGCTCCACGAACGCTATTCCCTGCATTTTGTTTGCTCTCGTTGGTCGAAATAGATTGGCGTACAACAAGTGTCTGTGCAACTTTGTATTCTTATTGGCAGTTACGGGGAAACTGGATTAAAATAGAATTTCTTCTTGCTTTAGAATATCTTTAACAAGAGGATAAAGAAGAATGAAATTTTACGAGAGGTGTTCTGATATTAAATCATTTTTCAACTCCTCACTGAATATTTGCTCTACCCTGCCGCTTGGAAAATGTCACTCTTAAGAAATGAAAGGATATTGTAGTGGAAAGGTTTGCAATTTTTCTTAAAGTAAACTCGCTCTTAAATAATCAATTCTGTTTTTCGTTATGAAATATTTGTTGTCCAAAAATCAATTTAATTCTTTAGATATTTCTTTCTAGATCATATGAAGGGATTGAAATGTTTTCATATATCTGGCCTTAATTTTTTCCCTACAAACACAGTTTTTGAGGAATTTGAATTTGAAAGAAAGACATATTTCTCGACTTTGAACAAATATTGTGATGTTATTATATAAGATTTATTGTTCTTTACATCAGAAGATTCTCTAGACTTTCCGGAATCCAGTGATGTGCAATAGTGTAATACATTATGATTCTTTAAACATGTTTAAATCACCGCACCGCGCCGTATCCCGTGGAACTCGTGTTCCGCGATGATATTTTGCTTTCTGGTTCGGTAAGAACGTCGACGTTTGCAACTTGACAGGGTGGGTTCTCAAGATAAAAGTCTGCTCTATCGCGTGGTGCAGTTTAAACATGTCTAAACAATTATAATGTATTACTATTGCACATCACTGGATTCGGAAAAGTCTAAAGAATCTTCTGATGTAAAGAAACAAATACAATATCTTATATAATAACATCACAATATTTGTTCAAAGTCGAGAAATATGTCTTTCTTTCAAATTCAAATTTCTCCAAAACGGTGCGTGTAGGAGAAAAATTAAGGCCAGATTCGGAATCAGCGCGAAAAACAATAACATCCACCCAGTTGTATGAAAACATAAAAAAGTTGAAATTTGTTGGACAGCGTAATTACAGGATTCCTTTTCTGTATTCTGTCAATAACGTTTTCTGTAAATGATTAATTTATAGTTTTCTTGCATCGTATAATTCTCTACACAA
Organism: Lasioglossum vierecki; assembly: GCA_028455595.1. Lineage (NCBI taxonomy): Eukaryota > Metazoa > Arthropoda > Insecta > Hymenoptera > Halictidae > Lasioglossum > Lasioglossum vierecki. The sequence goes on along the minus strand of CM052335.1, from coordinate 23,584,923 downwards.
TTGCCATTTACCATTTTCTCGATATCCATGATAGAATCCGCAACACACGCAGCAATTTGGAAATTGCGATTGTGCCATGCTAGTCGAGCGGTGTCAAATAAATGTCCCGATCATTTCATTAGACTGTTACACAACAACGACGTTTCGGTATACACATGTAACAGACCTAGAGTAGTTCGTATACGAACACGTAGAAAGGCCCTGTTAAGAGCATCGCGACGTTGAAATGAATACTATCGGGTGAAACACGAGCGAATGACGGAAGAGCACAGCTACGTGTGTGACGTTCTGCGGTTAATTTGCGGATTCGTTACCAAAGGCTTGTAATGTGAAACAATTATGAACCAATTGAACCGGTGTGCCACGTCGATAGACTACACTGCCCGCGAATGCAATCATTCACCGAGTTTATTATAGCTCTCGAACTTACGGAATACGAAAATGTACTCTCAACTTTCATTGTCGGGTCCCTCGCTGCCCGACTAACTTTCTAATCAAATCAAAACTTTTCTATATTTATCATGAATCAAATTCTAGCTTCGTGTGCTTTAATACGTTTACTCCCCTTGGAGGCACATCAAAATTTTAGACCCAGAAAAGGAGATGCGCTATTTCTGGCAAATACAATTGTTATTAATACCTAGGTTGTTTTAAGCTGTATTACTTAATTTTAGAATGAGACATTCAAATTTTCTCTTTAAAGAGGCAAACATTATTTGAGCACATCCCTCACAATTTTTCTTCGTATAAATCTACATACTCCGTACTGTTACAAAATTGTTTTTAAAAGCTTGCTTAAAATTTACAGTTACCGTTGTTCAAACACAATTATTATTCCCTCGGAAGAAAAACATGAAAATAATGCACGCATTGAGAAAAGTGCTGCTAGAGGATAAGCCGCCTAGTAATAATTAATGAAAAATGTTGGTCATCGAAGCTTCGGATTCGAGCTGCCAACATGTTTGTCGGATAGCGTGTTACCTCTTCAACAATATTTCTCCACCCACCTCGTCCGAGTGGACTTGTTTTCGCAACGATCGGTGACTGGCCCAGTTTTTCTGTTTCCACAGTTCGTTAATGCGTCCGAATTGGGATCCAGGGGCGGAATTCACGGGTGCCGCACGCCGATGGAGCATCGAACAGGATTGATTGCTTGATATGATTAACGAGTTTTCGTGCTCCAGCGACAAGAGTGCATACGAGGCTTTAGAGAATAGCACGGGGCCGGTTAAATCAGAAATTTGACAGCGTGAAGCTCCATTAATTGAACACATGTCTGGTCCATCACGACTGGTTTTTTAGTTAGACAATATGTCAAAATACTCATTATTATTATTTAACTATCGGTGAGGTACAATTAGAGCTGCGTTAAAGATTGTTTTAAGAAATTGGAAAACGGAAAAATTGATTTTTTCTGGGCCAGTAGACTAGATCCACCGGCTGCGACCGGTTAGATAGCTGAAAATAGGGAATCGTGTAGCACCACTATTTCCAGACGCAGTCCTCGGTATCGTCGCAGTGCTCGATGTCGAAATGAAAATTACAGCTCGCTGCTCGGCCCGGTGCGCTGGGTTTGTTTATTAGAATTTAGCGAAACAATTCGTTCACCGAACATAGAATCTTCTAATTCGTCGGGGAAAATCCACGCGTTTGATGCCGACCGCGTAACGTTATTATTAACGCGACCCGATTCTCAACCAATTATTATCCGACGGAAATTAGAGACGCGACTCCCATTATGATCGCCACGTTTAATTATCGAAAATGTATTAATTAATTGTTGCAGCCGTGAACTCTTCCCCGCTGCATACCGTGCGTCGTTTTATCCGCGGGCCGCTCGCGCTCGGACCGACGACTTTAGTGTCCTTTATCCCGCGAATTAACGGCTCAGTATGGAATATCGCATTACTAGCGATATTAAAATCCGAATTATAGTGATGCTTTAGTCCTCCCCCTGCTGTCCCCCCTATTGATATTTGCAACGGTTGCGTGTAAGCTTCGGTTAAGCGCGTAATCCTCTGGCCCGTTTACTGGAAATTCATTTTATATAAACTGTTGGTTTTTAAGAGAGCATACTCTTTGACTGTGAACTTGGAATTGCAATTTACTTTCAGTCATATTTTTTTCCACGATTCTGTTGCTTTTATTGGGTCCACGATCGAGGGGATTTAATCCGAATTGAAAGTATCGTTTATGCAATATATTCGTAAATAAATAGATCGTGTTTTGCGTTGATAAAATTTTCATTCGACTGATTAATAATTGAAGTAGGATTCTGTACGATGAAAATTGCTGGAAACGTAGTTACATCTACAGCTGAATATTGAAATATTGGATTATACTAATACTTTGTAATCTTCACGAAAGAGGTTTTTTCAATCGATTTGCGATGTGTGTTAAAAATGATTGAAATATCAAGAATTTAATCCAATCGGTACGATTGTAGGTAATTTGTTGCTCTTCAATGTAGGTCGCAATTATTCTTGCATAATCGAGAGAATACTGAATCAGATTTTCATATGACGTACTTCTAGAATAATTACACAGTTTATAAATGCACAAATTCCCACAGTCAGCTAATAACTTAGTAATCAGTAGTTCTCGCACGCGCGAAGAAATCTTGCTAGATTGCTAGCAGCGATTCCGAGTGCGTTCGCTCGGCTCATTGGATATTTAGTATTGTTCGGGGGCGCGGTAATTTGTTGGGTCATTCTGTGGCGATTCAGAGAGAGAGAGAGAGAGAGAGAGAGAGAGAGAAAGGGAGTTAGAGAGTACGCCCTCGCAAACACTTCGGAACACGTGTTCTCCGGCAAAACAGCCCCGGTAGAAGGGGTTGCTAGCGAAGATGGAGTTACGGTTCCGAGGGAAGTTAACGACTCGCTGGGGAGGAAGTTTCGGGTGCCTTCGTATACTTTTAAAACACGCCCCCGCCCACCGGAAGCGGTCGAAATCGGTCCGGTTCCTCGGTTCGCGTCGCGACCGAACTTTTGTAACGGATTCCGAGGGATGAAGCTCTCGAGGAATCCGATTGAAATTGAATATCCACAGAGATCGACAGAGACAGACCGAGGAAAGGGGGTGCAGAGAGGAGGGACAGAGATTGGAAGATAGAAGATATAAGGGGTGGAGAGAGTGACAGATAGAAAGAGATAGCGGGTGGAGAGAGTAAAAAATAGAAGGAGGTAGGGGTGACGAGAGAAAGAGGGGTAGAGAAGGATAAGGGGTGGAGAGAGTGAAAGATAGAAAGAGATACGGGCCAGAGAGAATGGAAGATGGCAGACGTACGGACGGAAAGAGCAGAAGATGGAAGTTGTAGCAACAGGCAGAAGAGAGAAGGAGAATTCCGTCTTACCCGGCTGTTTCTCTCGCCTCTCTCGTTTCCGCTGCTCCGCCTCATCCTTCCGGCTTCGTCTCACTTTATTATTACCTCGGCTGCATAGGGACGCAAAGGAGCGAGTGGGTGGAGGGGCTGCTTATTCTACCCTTGTTGTAAATCCTGGCTCCGAGCACGGTCTAACCGAAAAACTTTTTCGGGCTTTTTATTCAAACATTATTTAAAGCACCGTGCTGCGCGGGAAGTATCGTCGCGACTTCCGTGGAATCGCGAAACGTATTGAAACGTTCCTTCTCTTGAAACTTATGTCTCCCCCCCCTCTCTCTCTCTCTCTCTCTCTCTCTCTCTCTCTCTCTCTCTCTCTCTCTTCCGAACATTCGGGAGTAGGATCGATGGGACTGGCTATCAGGAATCCTCTTTCAGATCGTTCGTACTGGGAGGATCTCGTGCGATTAAAATACAGATTTATCGTTGCACCGTGAAACTTCGGGACAGCGTTGCGCGGGCAAATTCTCGGAGAATTGAAAAATGTGCACTGCACGAGTATCTGCTGTAGTATCTTTTTGTTCTTAGACTGCCGGAATTATTTTTAAAACGGCTCGAGAGTTTTGGGTAGATAGCTCTTTTTAAATTTCTCTGCTGTGAGTAGAAATACGTATCTGCGGTGGACAGGAAGTCTTCTGCAGATTCAGAGCATATTTCAGTGGTCAATGTTAATGAAATTTAGCGAATTCAAACTAAAAATTATGTGTCTAGTTAACCGATCAAATTTCTATTTCTAGAATTCTAGACTTCTGAAGCGTCGTATTAATAGCGAGTCCCATTATTGGAGAAGCGATTAAGAAACACGGAAATTCTTTGGATTCCAAGCAGAGAATTTTAAGATTTCCTTGACGGACACTTCCTCCCAGAAACATCATAGCTTGATTTCGCTGGTTTATGTTCTTCCCACAACTTCCGGTTTTCTCGACAATGCCTCTACCCTGATATTCGAAAGAAGCTTGTGAATCACTGTTGATGAAACAAAATATTATCGTGAAATATTGCTTCTACTACCGGGTGTAGTTGTGGACGGCGTCGATCGTTTTATGATCAACAGAACAGTGCCAGAATTTTTTGTTTTATTTCCACGGTGGAAACAGAAGCGTCGCTTAAATTCATGTAAAAATCTCGACGTGTTGTGTACCGAGGACAATCTCTCTCTCTCCCTGGTCGCTTTCGTTATTTACGTGCCAACAAGTAATCGCGGCTCGCGACAACTTGTTGCTTACTAGAAAATTCTGAAGTAGCCAGGACCCGGAAGAGAATCATCCCCCATCCCTCTCCTTCGCGAACCATGAACCTCTCTCCGCCCCTCGCCGGATAATTGCGGGGCGGATCGCGTGCACGCGAGGCTTTTTCCAACCCCCGTTCAACCGATTAACAACCGGCCCGGATTAGCTTTTAGCTTGTCGAGCAAAAACGATTACCCGGGGAGAACCGAATAACACGTTCTGTCGAGCTACAGGACCGTCGAAACGATCAACGACCCGCGATCTTTCTTCGGGGATGGTTTAACCCCTTCCTTCACATATTCTTTTTCAATGTTCAACACATTATATCTGTCGGCGATTCTTTCATAATTTCATAGCTCGTGGTGTGTGGCTAAAGATTTTTTAATGGATCATTCAACAACGATATCAATTTTAAATGTTAATCGTCCACAATTATTAATTAAAAAAGGATACCTGGTCATTTTGCTATTAGGGATGCTAGTTAGAGTTCATCCGAAGAAAACAATGTACAATGGTAGTTGTTGTAGTTCCCGATAGAGCTGAAGAGTTTGCTGATATTCTGCATCAGGGAGAATCGCGGGTCGTGGTTTCGCGTGTACTGCTCGCGGATAAATTGTGAGCAAACAGCGGATGACGGATTCGAGGTGTGTTCCGGATTTTTCGGGCTGTTCCCTTGGACGCGTCTCTGTACTTAATGCATGCAAGTTAAGGACTGAAATTGGGTCAGCGGCGTTGAGAGACAAACGATCCCGACACGTAAGCGAAACTCGACTGGGTGTGCTGCGTTGTTCGCGCTGCGAGATATCCCGACGAGCGAGAGACAAGGTAATGAAACGCAATGAAACGTACGTAACAGGACAGAGAGAGAAAGAGAGAGCGAGAGAGAGAGAGAGGAAAAATAGAAAAAAGACGGAGAGACGGGAAAAAAGGTGAGAGGGGCACAGATAGAGGGTAGTTTTCAGTTAGGTGACTCGCTGCCACGATTCTGTAGCCGTGGAAACCTTTCCCACCGGTGACAGTAAACGAGATACGACTTTGCCGGTGAAATAACGTCCCCGTCCCTGGCTATTTTCGCGCGAAAATATTTCCCCGGTCTGCGAATAATGCAGCCACTCGTCCCGTGGCTCTCCAGCACCCTCGGTGCTTCCCCCCGAAACCATAAGATCGTGGATTGATACGGTTTTGATTCTTACAGCGCGATCGATGCCGAACTGCTCCTCGTTTCTGTTTGATTTCGATGGGACGCATCGTGATCTGCTTTATAGTTATCACTTTTTTAGTGGGGCTCGGATTGGTTCCGATCTGCATCGGGTCTCGATCTGTTTTGCATCGATTTTACATTTCTTATTTTTTTTATTGTGCCTGGAGATCGTAGTTTTCATGATGTATATAGGTTATTGATTGGAGCAAGTTTTTATTTTATTATTGGGTCTGTTGATAATAGAAGTTTGATCCTCGTGGGCATTCATTGTTACAATGCTGGTGGAATGCAGCGGATGCAGTTTATTAAAAAAAATATTGCAACATTTTATTCCGGTCTAATTGCGAGGAGGATTTTGCCAAAGAAATGTTTCCTGTATTTTGAATTTCAAAATATACACGCCGTTTATTGTTTGTGCGCTTCGTTGATAGATGGAATAACGGCTCATATATTGATCAAGGTTTGTGTTAGGTTTTTGGTGAAATTTTCTGCAAACTGCAGCAGCCAGAGATGTATTCGACGGCCGTTAGTGAGTTCGATGAAATTATCGTCGATAATAAATAAATATCCTCTAGGGACTATCGAGAGTCTAATAAATCATGTTTGCGCTATACCCGGGTAACAAAAGCGGCGTAAAATATTCTACAGTTTCGATAAAATTTTGTGTGGCACGCGTACACAATGGGTGGTCTAATATTTACTGACGGGACTGCATATCTATGATCAATGGATAATAGTCGGTTATTAATGGGAAATTACATCGTTGCATCGAATGATCCTGTTTATGACGTGGCCCGGCTTTCTGAGCTACGCTACAGGGTGTCTCATAATGTGCGTGACCCAGTTCGGGGATCAACAAAGCGTTTTGAAAGTAATGAAGACAGTTATTATGCGCTATAGTAATTCTTCCGATAAGCTCACAGCAAATACCGAACTGCTGCGTTGCAGAATTCAACACGAATTTCAACAAATTTCTTCGAATTTCAGAAATCGAATCAATAAACAATATCGGACATCATGAAAAACTGTACAGTCACTCGGACTATCTGTACAAATGGCTCCATAAATAATTTCATCGAGCGATAAACAACATAGAAATTCAAAATTCTGATAAATACAACATTTGAATATTCACGATGTTATAAACATCTGTCTAGCAATCAAATATCAATCCGTACCACGCAGAATTCGTTACATATCGCACTAAATCAATCTTTAAAGCGCGCCCCACACATTACGGTCCTCCCTGTACACCATTCCATGCCGAACCATGATAAATACACGTGATAAATCAATACACCCGAAATAATTGAACCATCGGAGGAACCGTAGGCCGAGAGGAAACAACTCCCGCTGAAAAATATAAAAAACGAATTCCCTTAAATCTATTTTTGGCGCGTATATAATGTTATTCGTTCGATTTAATATCTCATGCGCGTCGCCGGAAAGGTGTATTTAATTTCCACCCAGCCCGCAGTTTCATTACCGTTTTCGTTCGGCCATTAATTCGTTAATTAACATTCGCCGATCGGTTCTGATAACGGAAGAATTCATTTGTAATCCTGCGATACCAACGTAGCCTGTTCGCAAACAACTAGGAAGTCGTACATATAATATCAAAAATTTCATTTTGTGATATCTAATCTTTAATCCTGTGATTACTTTGACATTCCCGGACGTGCATTAAGATTCCTTTCAAGAATGCCTACATTATTTTCAAAATTTCTACAACCCAAATCAAACTCCCTGATTTGCTCAAAATTTTGATTTCCACATTAAAAAGGGTTTTATAACCACAGTAAACAGTATCAGGGCCAATCATTACAATCTCGCTGCCTCTCTGCATCGAATAAACATTGTCAGTGATCCTAATTGTAAGTGTGGTTACAGCTCCGAGGACTTAGATCATGTTTTATGGCAGTGTCGTCTTTATGATTCTCAAAGAATTAAATTAGTTAATAAGTTGCTTAAAATTAAGTTTTTTCTACCATTAAAAGCGGACATTTTCTTTGCTAAACCTAATGTTAAAGCCTGTAAATATATTTCTCAGTTTTTATGCGACTGCAATCTTCATATCTAGAGATTATTAATTCTGTCATTCTACACTAACTGTAAGACTACTGTTAAAAAGATATATTGTTAAAAAAAAGCCGAAATAAACCTATAATAGGTTTCAGTTGCTCATTAAAAAAAAAAATTCCTTTCAGGAGAATTGGTGAAACGACACCTGCGTATTTGGGATCTCGTTAATTATTCCTAATATGCATCTACAAAATTCACATGCATAAGTGGCTCAATACTTGATCAACTCGAGCCAATGCGAGCGCCAAACTTAAGAATCCGGAGCAGACAGTGCTCGCTCGTCTCGCAAAGACGCCGAGTTATATTTTAGTTCGCCGACGCGGCGGGGAAAGTAATTACCGAGTTACCACTGATTTGGCGAGCCTCGGGCACGAGAAAACGCGAAACTTTCGGACCCACGCGGTTCGTTAACGAGTTGCGTTAATACGCGAGCCGGCCGCGCTCGGTTACTCAGGGATATTTGTATTTGTGGAGCGGATTAACACGCTGGCCAACTCGCACCGAAGTTCGGCCACTGTCGGTTGTCCGATAAAAAGATTCCCTGGTATTTTTGATCCTCCTGTCTGCTTCGAAATCGTCCCTTCATGTTTTTCTTTTCGTCTCTGCCAAGTAAAATCGCAAAGTTGTCCTTCCGACTGAAACATCACGGTTTTTCCCTTTGTCGGACTCTCGGGGCTTTGAATTTATTCGCTCGAGGCTTATGCACTGTCATCTGAGCACGTACCAAACCGATAGAAAGCTGAAAAACGTATAGTTGGTTTATCCAATCTTTTTTTCAAAGCCATTTTACCTAGGGAATTTAGATATTGAATAATATCGTACAAATTTTGATATCATTGTGACAGCGACTTTGAATATCGTTGTAAAATTCGCGAACGAAGCACACGCGAAGAATAATAAAATGGAAAAACTAATACTTTAATGTTTCGGGCCGTGGAATATTACGATTTCGATTTTCCATCCACGATGGAGACAGATTGACAGAGTTTGACAGGGCACAATGGCCGCGCAGCGATACACATTTTTCAATTAATTAAACTCCATAGTACCTGGCTGCAGCTTCGCGTTGTTGATCCACGGATTCGTTCCTCTCGAATAATGACCGTGGTAAATGTGATATGATATTTACAAGCCCCCGTCCCCCGTCCGCAACGCGATCCCCATCATCAATGAAAAGTTTCACGTTGCACGGTTTCATTTTGTTCGAAACGGATACCGCTGGAAAAGTGCTTTGCAGCTTGTCATTCCGCGCGAGCCCGCGTGCTATCGTGTCTCTCGTTTTTCCACTTTGATTATACCGGCGTATTGCTTTATCGCCTCAAGCACGGCCAGCATACTTCGCGATTCAACGGTTGCGAATAGTTCGGACCCGTCGCTAAGTGGGGATTTTTCAAAATAATACACTACTATAGCTAAGAGTGATTTTTCCGAATAAAATGTTAAAACTCTCAAGGACTGGTCTAACACAAAAAATTCAATAAGATAAGTAACAGAAAATTATTTCTTTTAAAATGTAGAACGAATAACATAATGCCAAAATATCGTAAACTAATTTCTAAAAATGTTAAAACATTTGAATTTTCTACATTACGCGAGAATCCCTCTTTAATGTTCTGCAAGCCGCGAACAGTGACTTTGGTATTGGGTTCGCGTTGGATGATTATCCGGCCACTCCGACGGACGGCTCAAATTTCACAGCAACCCTGAAGAGAGTCCGAAATCTGCCCTTTTACGCATCAGTTTATATCGGCGAGCATTTTGTTATCCGTTTTGGCTTTACTATTCATCGGTGCTGAACATTTAACGCTCGTGCGGAGCATCGACGTTACAAAATTTATAGATTTCGACGCGGATTTCAAGCATTCAGAGCGCGGTACTCTCTCTCTCTCTCTCTCTCTTCACGGACAAATTCGATCGTAGTTTAATGCTTGATAAAGTTTCGTTCGATAAATCAACTATATTTCTATGCGGATGGATTCAGTTCCTCGGTATTAGTACATCAAACTACGTATTTATGTAACCGTCCACATTGTAGTTATTACATTACTTCGTAATTGTGTTCCGCGCGGCCGCGACAGCCAGCTGAATACACACTGATTCGTCATCATATTGACGGATTTGCGCAATTCGACGATTTTGCCGTTATTAATTCAAGCCAGAAATAAAATAGGGGAACGTGGTTGAACACGGCACAGCCGTGTCTATGTGAGCCTCATGAAATCAACGTACAATGAGGCACACTTCGTTCATTCACTTTAGCATCGTACGCGAGTGATGGAATTGCTTAGTGTCGCGTCATGCAGTTGTCTCTTTGAACAGCAATTAATCTGTAAAAATGATATTCCATACACAAAATATTCGGTGTGCGAAGAAGAACAGGCGAAGAATAACAGTTAGAAAAGCGACAGTATCGAGTTAACAAACTGAAATCATATCTGGACGATCTGTAAGCGCTGTACCATCGCTTTCGAACCAGGTCACGCCATTTTTGCGCGTATTTTCCGGGCGGTTGCGTCGAAATCGTAACGCTGAGAGCACACAAGCGGCGTTCGCAACTTCGTTCCGGCGTTATAAATCTCGAATATTCGAATACCCGGAAGAATTTCACGAGCGCGCCGATGTTTTTGCCCGATGAAACAGCAAAATTACTTCGTTTGCCGTTAAACGAGGATACCTCCCCGCCTATGGTTCTACGCAACCCGATTGCACTATATTTTTTTCAATGTTGAATTTCTCCCGCGATACCGAAGCTAGAAACTCGAAAAACAGCGACACTCGAATCCTCTTACAAAAGCGCTGTTTGTTGCCGTGTTACTTGTTACCAGCTTTGTGCCCTGTTTTTTCAGAGACCTCTGCTAGGCCTTCAGGGTACTTTGCTGCGGTGGATCAGAGGAAAATGCGTTCCAGTTGCACGCTGCAATTATTTTCTGGCCCGCTGCACTTGGCAGTCTCTGAGAAATCTTTAGAACTAACGAATCTTCAAAATCTTTGTGAAATAGTGATCAGTGAATGAAATTCTAAATTGTAGAAACATTAAAACAATTTGAGTTGTCGATATATGATTCTTCATCTATTAAAATTACTACGGGACGAAATGCATAGTTTAAGTGTAGAACATTTACAACAACAATTACCTATTATTGTGAATACTAAACGCTGGATTCGGATTTGAATCTTCAGGTTCAAGAACTTGTTAATATCCTGAAGATAAATTACGATCGATAACCAATTAATTAATCATTTAAGTGTAGAACATTTACCAAAATAAGCAGCAAGCAAAGTAGTAGATTAATTTCTGATGAGCAAAAAATACATAGTAGTCTGTCTCGTGGTTTATAAATGTCGCATAGATCCGGTTTCATCTGATTGTTAGACGTTCTACGACGAGAGACAGACTCAAGAAGCGATTACTTACGAATTTGCATGAAGTTTATATAAACTAACGGGATGGAAACGGTGTTTTCCGACGTACAAAGGCTGAGGACGCAGCGCTGGAATAGGTCCTTATCAAAAGCGTGCGAGAACCCGATAAGATTGTAGCAGAATGGGTTCGGTATTTTTCTTGGAAAGAAATTGGGGTCTTAAAAATATTTTAGAATACTGCTCGTTAACTAGAATTCGTTATAAATTGTCGCCACTGGTACTCACTTAAGAATGGTTTAAATAAATTATACACATGTCCTATAACCGGTTTCGCAAAACAATCCCTTGCATCATTGAATTAAAAAAGTCGATAAAATGATTAAAAGCATTTCTTTATTCAAGCGTATACCGCAATGAAAATCACACAAATATAAAATAAATTCATTCATTTCATTCTTATAGGACAACATAGACCATATTTAGTGTTCGGTCGATTTAGTGTTAACACGGGCCAGATGTGACTTCGGGGATTCATTTCGCCTAATCAGCTCCGTCCTGATCCCCGCCATAGGGTATCCAGGGCATGGCCAAGCAAGTTTCAAGATAATTGATGCAAAACCGAGCGAGTTCACGGTCAAAGTGTAACAAGATTGTGCGGCGTGGCGGAAAATCGCGCGGAGCCGGCACACCGCCGTGAAATTTCGAGTGGCGGTCGCGCGCGCCGACCGATCGGAAGCGATTCGAATGCGATTTGAATGTTGAGTACACTCACGGATCTGCATATGCAAACAGACCGGTACGGAGCACCAGTCCGCCAGATACGATCGCTGCAGTTGTATGCAACGATCCCGCCGCCTATACATCGTGTCTCCGTCAATGCCGCGTGGAAAAACTCTTTATTATCGAACCACAGTTGCGATTTTCGAGAAGCTGCGAACAGCCGTTTCTCCTGCATTCGATTTCGTTTGACAAATTTTTACACCGGTCCAATTACATGAAAAGAGCACCGACATCAGAGCAATTCACTGAATGATTTTTTGCGCATTGTAAACCGCCTGTGGTTTGATTCACTCTGCACTGCGTTGTACCTGGTCAGCGAATTTTTACGGTAAATCTAAAATCCCGAGACTAATGATAACAGTGTTATTGGACCTTTAGGCGGTGCCAAAGCCAGCAGGAAGCGTAAATCCGTAATCCTGGGTGGCGGGATCGATCGATCGTATCCGAAAGGATAACAGAAGAGTCCTTCAGCTGGCCACGGGCGAATTCGATCGTTCCCTGGCGGAGCGTTCGTAATTTCGATTCGTATTCAGCCGGGGCCGATTGATCGAGCCTCTGATTGAAAGATTACCGGGATTTAAAAACACAGTGAAATTTATGCAGCCCATCGGAGATGCGCACGTGCAAACGCGTACACACTCGCTGGTGCACAAGGCTGATCGATCAGCGACGGACGCGGCAAGCACCGTGCCATGACTTCGTATTCTAAAAACGTTGTTGCGTGCCTGTTCATGCTCACTGGGCGGCGCGGTGTGCCGGCTGGAGAAAGGATGGCTAATGGATTGACTTTCCAAGCGGAACACGGTTTGTTCCTTGTACCCCTGTCGAGGGAAATGAACGATGGCGTTTCCAAAGACATGCCGCCCCGCTCGTCATTTTGTTATCGATCAATGCAGATTTTTGTGGATCACCTTGTTTCGGGGGCGTTTGCTTCATAGCGGATTTAGGGGTAGCAGCAATGGGGGCGGGCTTGTTGGGACACTTGATACATTTGTGAACAAATTGGCGGTTCAGACCTAATTCAGACCGAAAAACCCAGACCTCTAGTGCGAGGGTTTCAACGATAAAAGGGATCTGATGGGGCCAGTCGTTTTTAAAGTATCTCTGTCGTCTAACTTGCAGATGTTCCGCGGGACGTGGCTGCAGTGTTCGACGCTGCTGTTGACACTGCTTGGAACGCGGCTGGTGTTCGTGGTAGCCCAATGTGGATCGTTCGCCCAGGACAGATTGGAAAAAGAGGACAAACAGGATAAGCTGGCGCTGTATAAAGTCACTTTAAGGACTTACTGGTCGAGGGCGCGATTTCCACGGCACTACCCGGAATGGAAGCCACCTGCTCAGTTCGGCAAGCTGATCGGTGAGTCTTTTGAGCATTTGTTTCCAGCAGGCCATTAATTTCTGAATTTTTAGCCCTTTCGAAACAGGTCCTTGACTTGAGATTTTTCGCTCAGGTCCACGATCCACGAACACTAATTAGAAAATTGAGAAAAATATGTACTAACTAGGTTAACCTGGGGGATAACAAGACCATGAAATTCATAGAGAAATTTCAACTTGATTCTACAATCATTTCGACGATAAGATGGTTAGAATTATTGAAAGATAATTAAGGGGCGAAGGGAAGGTTTCGAAAACGAGTGTGAGAGGTTTATTCGATTCGATAGCGGAAAGCTTGAGGGAAAAGCGAGGGCAGGGAATTCCCAGGGAAATTCCAACAACCTGATTTCTATGATCAGCGACGCTTATTGCTGAGCCGCCACGCCGCAGGCGTGCTCCGAGCTACGTCAGCTCACCGGAACACGCCATTTCCTCGGTTTGTTCTCTTCGACCTCCTTTCCCAGTCCGCGCGAGAAACGATAATTGGAGAAGTTGGGAATTATCGGACGTCGACGCGAACACGGTGTCGTTGCGACTCGTGTCTGCGATGATTGAGGTCTCTTCCGGGGTGCCGGCGTGCGATATATTCGCTCGAGGAATAAGGCCGCGAGGAATGGCAGACTCGGGGCTCCAATCCGTTGCAATCCCGAACCCCGTAGATTCGCTGCAGTTTAATGTACATTGCCGTCCAGAAATATCCGGACACCTGGCACATTCAGATTAATTGTACGTCGGTGCTTTAATAGTGCAAACAGATTTTGTACGAAATTAATGTACCTCTACGACTCTTGCTTTTTAATTGTTGTCAGGGAATGGAAGACATGAAGGAACTCTCGAGTTTCAGTACTAAACGTCTGCAGTAAAAATTAGTATTACGAGAAACATTTCACCGACGTCGAGGAAAAAGTTGAAAAATGGAAGTAAAGCGTTATAAAAATCAGAAAAGTTACCGATATAGCTGGTTTTATTCGTTTCGCTCGATAGTCAGGCTGTCGACGTTGATGGGTGCGGTTTAACACGCTGACACTATTGCCTATAAATTCTACATATATTTGACTGCATGGAACTGGTAAAAATCAGAGATAGTTGTCACGCCGATAGTTATTCGTACACGAAACACAATTGTTAGTTCCCTTCTTCGATCTCAACGTAAGTAATTTAAAGAGTAAGAATTGTTGCGATAGAGTCTAGAATCGTGTCAGATCGAGAAGCAGCTTGATCAAACTGAAAAATATCAGCGCCGAAAAGGACAGTGGGGACTTTTCCGCAGGAGCCCCTAGTCCATAAACAAGAGAAATATTTCAGACTGGTAATGGGGGGTACGAAGGGAACAGGTGTCGCGGGTCCCTGACGGTCTATAAATTTCTCTCGCGGCTCGTAACTCTCCGCAGTTTCGCGTTCTCGACTCGTGCCTGTGGCCAGAATCGGTGCCTCTCAATGTCTGGGAATCGAGAGTCGAATAAATCCGGTCCGACAGTGCCTCGAACATCGGATGGGAGAGTGTGGGAGGACCACGTTCTCCCTTGGCCCGTGTTTCCCTGGAAAAGCGTCAAATTCGAATTAGAAAGGCACGCGTCCGCCGAAATTGAATTTCGGTTTAAAGACCGTCCTCTCGCATTCTCCGAGCAAAATCGAGGGGCGTGGAAAGGGCACGGTTAGGGTCGAAGGAAACAGAAAAGAGGGAAATGCGGGGAATGCGGACGAGTAGTATTTCCAGCGTCGACGGCATTTTGTTTTACGCTGCAGCCGAGACTGAATTCGTGAATCGTTAGCTTGTCCCCGTCGTCTCGCGACCGCTGCCGCGGCGGATTCCTCGTGGAAAGCTTTAATCCTGCGGATTTCCCGAGCGTCGTTTGACGCCGCGAACACGGCAAATGAAGCGTGTTGCAGGAATTCGATCGATTTCCTGCAATTCGTCGCGCCGCCGCCACCAGCCGCGAGATTTCCGCGATTCATGCTCCCTCGAATCACCGAGCAAAGAACCAAGCCCGCAATTTTATTTTTCCGTTGTATGAAAAATTGTAGAGACTGGTGAAACATCGACGAACGCGTACACCGATACCCGATCACAAAAGCTTTTGTAGTTTCATAGTAAAAAAGTTTCGAAGCTAGTCTAGAACGAGCTCGAAATTATAGAATCCTTCTTACAGTAAATAAATAATCGAGCCCACAATATCTATGTGTTTGTTTTACAAAAAAAGTTTGGAGTTTCCGAAAACATGAACGAAAGTGTTTTAAGAGTTCCTTATTTTTATTAACATAAATATTATTTGCTAGATTCAATGCTGCCATGTATCATGCGTCTTGTTGAGACGTCTGACGACGAACGTCCGTATCTACTGAACTCTCGTAGTCACAGTTTCCAGGATTCGCGCGACGTAACGAATAGTTTGCCAGCAATTTCCGGTTGTAGAACGCTGTAGGTAGATAATGTCTGTTCCTAAGAGCTGTCTGACAGACGACAGTCTAGTTACCCAGTAGAATAAGCCGTATAAGGTAGCCTGAAAATAATGAGAGTCTAAATATGACTTCTCTTGGTGCAAGTGGAAATAGAATAGTTCTAACCACTGCAATCGTAGAATAAATCGTTTTAGAAGGAGTTAAAAGAAAAATTTCCCAGTGGAAGACTTTGGGAAAGTCTAGAAGCATCGCGAACAGGGTGGCAAAGTGTAGCAGGCGATAAACATCGAGGCAGTTTAGTGGATAGAGGCGAAAAGGGGGTAGCAGGAAATCGTAATCGAAAATCCTTTACGGCAATTCGTCGTGCGGCTCGGAGTAGCAATCGAGGGGGTTAGTTTTTCTAGTGCCGTTTCTCTTTTTCTCTAGAAGGGCCTGCATTCCAGCAGGATCTCCGAAAGAGAGAAGGAAGGTTTCCCGGGATACATCCTGCGTGTACAGGCGAGCAGGCACGTACGATCGCTAACGGCCGACTAATGGAATGGAATTCGCGTCCAGAACGTCGGTTCCATCTCCCGACCTTCGTGTCCTACCCTTGTGCACCCGTTTCCACCCCTTCCCCGTTCACCCTGGGAGGAATCGTAAAATCGGCACCGACGCGAGCGCGCGTTGTTTTCCTTCTGCAATCCCGGCAAGTTCGCCGGACTTAATTCGATTCTTCCTCCCTCTTTTTTCGCGCTCCGCGACCCTTTCTGTTCTTTTCATCGAGTCTCATCCTCTCGCACCCCTATTCCTCCTGCAGAACCCTCTCCAGCGGGTTCTGCAACGTCCACACGGGGCCGCTCTCTGTCTCATTCTCTCTCTGTCTCGTCGCCCTTCCGACGATTTTTAGTTTTTATTTCTATCGTGTTTTTCTCGCTGGCCGTGCACTCGACCTCGCCAACGGCCTCCACGCTCTCTTCCGTGTGTTTCCAGCGAGCGTAAGAGCGTTAGCGCGTGCCTCTAGTGCCATCGGGAGCCAGTCGGAAGTATCGACGGTCACGTAGACTGTTCACATAGTTTCCTCTCTTCTCTCTCTCTCTCTCTCTCTCGATTCTTCTTCCAATCCTTTCCATCGGTCCCCGCTGCAATATTGTACCAGCGAGATACAGCCCAGCAACTTTTGCATTACCGAGATTTCATTCGGTCGCGAGATTCCGAGAATTCGAACAGCGTAAGTTAGAAATATGGGCCGCGTCACGGAATTAATGAAACGTCCATAACCTGCGTTTTATTTCGCATACTCACTTTATCTACGCTCCTGAATACTCCTGGCAATTCAAATTAACTATACAACTTATTCGTTCATTACTAGAATAAATATATTTTTTAAGTCGAGAATAATATATTGACATCATTCAATCCTTTTGATGTTTTCGTATGTCTGCATTTGATAAGAATCCGTTTCTCATAAATGCACGATATTCGGAGTTTACTAATCGCAACGTACAATTGATTGTTGACAAAGTAGTTTTCCTGCCAGCTTCGAGATTTACGATTGAAAATCCGGAGAGGAGGAGAGTCTCGGAAAATCGAGCACGCGCTCGCTAATGTCGTGTGGCGTTTTCCCTCGGGAACGGTGTTGTCCCGCTTATTTTCCGAAGTGTCGAGAAAGGGTTCATCGCATATTCAGCCGAGCGTGAGCGGGCGGATGCACGGGATCGGCGAAATGTGTTTGTCCGCGCGCAAGAGGAGAGCGCTAGACGAGAGGAGAGACGTTCTTGGTCGCTCGAAGCAGGTTGAAAGCGGACGTGCGAGAGAGGTAAGGAAAGACGAAGAGAAACAGCCGGACGGATAGACGGACGGCCGACGGTGTCGCCGTCGTCGTCGTCGACGGCTTGGCCAGGGAAGAAGAACGCTTTGCACCGGAGAGTTTTCTCTTCTGCGGACGCTCCAAGGGCCGCTTCTAATTATTCTTCTCTCGAGACACCCGCAGCGCGCACGGTGTTCTCGTTATTTTTTTTATTTATAACCGTGGAGCGACGGTTTCGAGCTGCGAGAAGCGGAAGGACAGACACGACTGCGCGAGAAACGAGCGAACTAGAAATACGAGAGAGAAAGAGAGAGGGAGAGAGAGAGAGAGGTGGATCGAGAGGCAGGAGACGACGCAAGTGTGACGGAGAGAGACTCTTGGGGTGTGCCCGAGAGCGAAGGGGGCGTAGGTAAAGAGGAGAGGTATTTTTAGCTTGAACCGAGAGAGTCGGGGGCTCTTCTCGTTTTGCTCCCGTTTCTCTCTCCTTCCACGTATATACCAGCTGCGCTCGAATCGACGATGAAAAGCAACAGAATCGGGAAAAAATGATGCACTTTGCGCCGCGTTTCGCCGACCCGACGCATTCGCCTTGCCGCCTGAATTTCTGCCGCATAATCGCGCATCTGCCGCCTCGACGATAGAAAATATTCCTACCAGACGATTTTCTCATTTCCCTCGTATCGAACGTGCAACGGTCGTCGAGATTACAAGACTTTCGCACAGGTTCCCGTGTCATTCTTTCCCGGTTGTCTTACTAATGACTGTTCCGTTATATACTGACTTCGAGATTCGAAGAGGAGAACCGGAAGCACTAAACGCGTGACAAGTGGCGCGGTCCGATAAAAGAATGCAGAGTAATATTTAGTCGAGGAAACCTCAGACCGCTCTTCCTGTTTGCTCAACTGTGGCGACAGTCATCTTGCCGCGGATCCCCATTCGACACTACGTTTCGGAGATTTATGACCGAACGGAACACTGCACGTACTTACATATTGTCCACAGACATGTGGCGGCATACAGAGTGGATTAATATCCGAGGAATGTAAACCCGGAGTAGATTGTCTTTGTCTTCCATTAGAATAGAAAACGGTTTCAAAGATGCTGTTTATCAAGATACCGACGCGAGAAAAGTAGAGAGAAATATGTATAGAAGTTGTGTATTTTTATAAGAATATTGTACCGTCATTTGTACGGACTCACCGGTGTTGGCGGGTCATCCTGTTTCAGGGATAACTTTTAATAACTCAAAAGTAGAACCTCCACCACAATTTCATCCTTTTATTCATCCTTATTTCATCATACAGAACACTCTAAAGCAATTTTCACCTGTAATCAAAAAATCCACCCGCACATTTGCAAACATTATTCCGCTTATTCGGAAAATTCAAGAGAAAATCCCTCGGGAGAGCTGGAATCTGTTCATTTTCTTGTCCCAGAAGACACCGCACAGCGGTTCACGAGTCCCGTTCGCGAGCAGAGCAAAGCGAGAGGAGCGATTTCGCGTGTAGCTCGCGCGCCGCGGAATTTCCACGGGCCTCGAGCCTTGGCGCGTAGATGAAGGGGGTGGCCTCTCGTCGTGTATTCTTCGTTCTTCATTCCTTTCGGTCCTCGCGTATCCTTATTACGGCTTGTTCGCTGTGCGTGCGTCGCACCGCGGGTAAAAAGGTTGCCCCGACGGTTTTTCAGCTGAGGGCCGAGGCTCGCGCACGCGTTTATTAGCCCCGCTGGTTAATTAAACCGAGACGCTGAAAGTCCTTGGAATTGAAATTCCAGGTAATATGAATAGCAGCCGGAATATGAGCGCGTTCCCGTCTCCTTACTCTCTCTCTCTCTCCCTTTCTCTCTCTCTCTCTCTCTTACTCCCTTTCTACAGCTTCGTTGTCGTCGTCGTTGTCGGCAGCTCTCAAAGCGTTATATCTTCGTGCGGCATCTAGCTGTTTCGTAATTGCGCGAGGCTTGTTCTTCCCGCTGCTAACAAGGATAATTCCTTTAATTGAGCAATCAGACGGACATCGATTTTGCCGGTGAAACGGCTCGGTTTTTATTTAGCCGAGACCAGAGCCGAGTTTACTTAGAATCTCGAAACGGGTTACAAGATTCCGGACGTTCGAGGAAATTTATACCTTCCAGAGTGATTTAGAGGGAAAGGATTTCGGGGATTATGCGCTTTTTTTGCCGAGGATCCTGCTAGATTAAAATGGAGCGGAGTCTTCGGTGAATTTTCTCGTGGCTCCCTTTAATACCCATATTAGTTTTCCGGAAAATTGTCGGTCCAAAAAATTTCTTTGCGTCCTCGGTTTCACGACGATATTGCTCGAAGACAATGTGGAAATTTTTATGAAACACGACACGCGTTCAGTCAAGTATCTCCTCCATTTATCTCCGGATTTGTTGCTTTACATCCTTCTAAAATAATATAGAATTTCCGAAAAAAATTTCCAATAGAAAAAAGGTCGTCCGTTGAAATATCTACTTCCGACGAGGAGCACTAAACAAAAACACGGGACGCCAGTTTTTCCGGAGCAAAGTTTTTCGTCACCGATTTTCATGGAGCATTTATTTTCTTGCTTTTTCTTCTATTTTCGTCTCGGTACAATCGTTTCGCTTTGAAAGGATTTTAAATTATCGCAGAATGCCGCGCAACCGGGACGAACGGCCGAGCGAAACGCTTCAATATTTTTAGCTCGACAATAAGGGCCCCATCTGGTTTCTTCCATCCGTCATTACGAGCCTCCGCGAATGTCGGACGCATTAAGCCCCACTTTTCTTGCGATCGCCGCGCGATTCATCTTTCCAGAGCATCTCTCGATCCACGTCATTTGCGTCATGGCCGTTTTTCCGATCGCGATGTACCATTTCCCGTTCTCCTCCGCTCGTCACGGAAATAATAACGAGGCGGAATGCTCGTGTTTATTTAACCCTCGGAAATTGCGCGCCTCGCGGTGCCAGAATTCCGGGAATCTATCGTTGGTCCCCAATTCGTTCAAATTTAATATACAATTCTAGTTACTAAGCTCTACAATCTCTTTCTACGACTATGCAATTATTTTTTCTCAGAGCATACGATCACGTTCCTTGTGTACTTTTAATTTTTCAATAGTCTCTAGAATATTTTCACGGCTTCTACGAATATTCAGTAGATCCTACTATTTTTCCCAGGTTCTGCTACGCTTACCGAACAATTTTCTAGTTCTTCTCTGAATCGTCTGTTACATAAATCAGCCTTTCAGTTTTGACCCCAATCAGTCCAACCCCTCGATTCCGGTACGTTGTTTTCCTTCGCGGAGCCATTCCATCTTTTCCTAAGAACGCGTGTGGCGCAAATGGAAACGGAAACTTGTTTACACGGCAGCGTAGCGCAACGGAACCGGTATCGATTCGGTTTGACAGTCGGCGAACGTATCCGGCACAATATACTGATGAGAACCACGAACAATTTCGTGGCGGCTGCGAATGGCCAGGTCGCCGGAAACGATTGCCGAACTGGAACACCGTTATTTTTCTAGTTGCAGTGCGGACCGGCGCGAGCCAAAGAGAAAAAAATTGTTCGCTTCTATTTAGAGAATAAATAGCGAGATCCAAAATAGGTATTGAACGTTCCACGAGCGTGCTGTTGTCGGCCACCGGTAAAGTGTTTATCATGCATCCTCTTGATTTTGCGTTTCCACGTTCTTTTCAACGATTCGCCGCCCTCTCTCTGTGCATGTATACGTAGCTCGATCGATCGAACCTTTCAATAGATTACGCGCTGTTTTATGAACGGGTTTCCAGCTGGTTTTATTAGGTCCCGCTTTTTACGCAGCTCTCGACCGTTGAAAATAATAATTGTATCGCTTTCATTGTCCACGGAAGGTCGAGAAAGGCTCTTAACCTCTTACCCCGATTTTTAAAGTACTCGTACCGTTGCGCTACAAAATTTCATCGATTCCGCTGTGTGCAGGTTTTTCAAGCGTATTTAGAAATTTCTCGCATTTACACAAACTTCCGACCCTTGTAATTCCAGTTTCCTCGGCTAGAAAGAAACAAGTTTAGATAGCAGGGCAGAGCAACCGATGATCGACGCTATCGCCTAATTTCACGGTGATTCTCATTTATTCTAAAATTAACAATGCGTTCGAAAGGGGCGACACCTTTCTTGCAACGGAAACAAAACGTGCTCTCTGTCGTTATCGCGAGCAGGAAGCTCACCGAGATAAGCCGCGAAGGGAGCTTCGAGGGGAGGGGGGGAAGCAGTGCGAGAGAGAGAGAGAGAGAGAGAGAGAGTGAGGCCAGGACAAATAAATAGAAGCACAAGGGTGGCGAGGGGGAAGAATACGACGGAAAGCTTTCTGTAGCAGATGTACTGCTCGCGTCTGAAAACCATCCGACCCCCGCCTTGCGTTAGGGCTTTTGTTGATTTAATAAACGCAAGCCCTCAAGCTTACCGCTTCGACTACGCATTGTCGTCCCCGACCCGTTTCATCCCTTTCTTCGACCACCCCTCGTGCTCCCTGGTCTTGTTTACCCTCTTTCTTTCGACCGTCGTCTCGCTTTCCTTTTCCGTCCAATTTATTTACTCCGCACCACCCTCTCGTCCATATTACTTTTTTTCGTTGTCTCTGTTTGCGGCCAGCTCTCAGTCTCTCATCCTCCCCTCGTCCTCTCCTGAATTTCGTTTCTATTCCCGCGCGTGTCCCGGGGCTCCTCTCGCCCCCGATTTAATTGTCCGCGAACGTTGATCAGTCCAGGGTCCGATAGAACGATTCGATGCAATTCGCAGAGAGTAGAAGATGCGCAATGTGCATACAGAAAAATTTTCCCGAAATAGTTATAGAAAATTTTTCATGGGTACTTTATATACAGAACTAACGTATCATGCGCCTTTCAGATATCCTTTAATGGACTGAGTTCTCTTCGAAAGGAGCCGGTGAATGTAATTAGAAACGATATGGAGGCGACGCTAAGAGAAATACGTAATTAAGTTGGAAAGAAGCCAAGTTCGAATCAACACGTCCCCGATGAGACAGCGAAGAAACTAGTGGAAGGAGCTTTCGAGTTTTCCTGTCGGTGTTTCAAGGAATTCGTAATTTCGCAGATTCCTTAACGGTGTCTCGCTCTTTCTTCTTCCCGTTTCTCTTTCCAGGTGATGGAAAATCAGATTCAGTTTGCGAATTTCCGCGTGCGCCACGTTCGAAGTTCAAAGGTAGCAGAGCAACCGGTGTCAAGCGCTAATTTCCTGTGAAATTATTCAAATATCTTTCTTGGCCCGATTATTTGACGCTTCTCTTTCTCTCTTCGTTTGCAGTTGGCATCAGGAGCTCCTTTATCTCTCTTTCTGCTATTACTTTCTATTAAAGTATCCTTCGACGGGGGAATGAAAACGTTTGCGATTTGTTTGCTCTACGGAAGATTGAACACGGTGGCCCGCTTGTAACGAAAGTCACGCCGCAAACGACGATTTAACGCGACGTAGATGGAATTCCGTGCCGTCGATTAGCCGGGTTATCTGTCGTTCGGTCGGATTGGTATTGGCGTTTGATTCGCTCGTATCACGGAGGGTGGACTCCCCGTTAAAAATTTTTCTCTCTGTGCTCCCGGGCCGTGCCGTGCACGCGCGCACCCACCGCCTCCCCCCGAACAGAAAGTAATTTGCGAGAGAGGAATAAAAATTACGTTTCAATGTTCGCGTGACGTTGCCAATTATTGCAATTTGCTTCGGCGCGGCTCGCCCGGCAATCTCTGTAAATTGGAAAGCTGTTTATAGAGCGACAAATCGTGGTACACGAGCTCTGTCCATTTTATATTTGATTGTAGCCGTGTACGCAGCGGTTAGCACAAATAATTTTGATTTTCGCCCTTGAACCTTTTCGAGAGTGACGTAGCGGGGACGCCCTTTCAAGACTGAGGGAAAGACTGGAATATTCTCTAACGAAGAATCCTCTCCAAGGAGAAGTGACCCTTCCAAGATAAGGGTTCTGAGTACGGTGGCCCTGAAGAGTCGTGAAGTAAACAATATTACCCCTTCGTGCACCATCTGTCCTCGGAAAGAAAATGAATGTTGGCCGGAAGGTGTGAACGCGTCTCGCAGGAGAACGCAGAGAAGTAATAAGTGTTACAGATGTCGACGGCTACATTAAAAAAAATAGAAGTGGAGACCGAGATTTGTTCGTTCTCGAGAACTCTTCGCTGTCCTCTACCGAAATGAATCATTAAAACAGCATTACACAACGGGAGAGATACTCGTGACACGGTTCTCAGGAAATAACCAGTAACCCGAAAGGGTCACGCCCGGGTCACGAGGACAAACGAGCCAAGCACAAGTTGCCCGACGACACGGAATAGTCGTTCAGGATCTTTGACGGCGTCTCGCTAACAAGAATAAAGGTGGACCTGCTGCTCCATTTGCTGAAAGTGTTTTTGCTGCCCCCCCCCCCCCAGCGATCGCATCGGCGCGCGAAACTATACGCCTGAAACATCTCAGGATTTATTCGCGAAGTTAAGCACCCTCGTCCTTGAGTATAATCGATATAAACACGGCGAAACAACTAGTCCGAGCATCCATGCCGCGTTGATTGTTTCCTTCGTAACCTCAGCTCGTAAACGAGTCATAAAACGACGGATGCTGGCTCTCTTCTCCTTCTCGCTACATTCGACTACCGTTTTATGACGTTCTCTCGTATAACATTACAGTACCACTGTAATTCGAGAACCGCCTCCCTCACAACACCTGGTAAACTTCTCCTTACTTCAACGTGACCTTTAATGTCGCTTTTCCGGTCCTCGCTTCAACGAATCTCTGCGGAACTTCTGAAGCTTGTCAAAATTTGAAAGGAAACGAAACTCGCGGGATGCACCACTATTTTCTTTCGAAATTATTCCTGTTTCCCCGGCGATTCAAAGTCAAACGCTGGGTCTTAATTACACCGGCGAAGAAGTCACCGGCGAGCGTTCCCGCGCGGCGGCGTCTCGGAAAATTCTTGATTAAAAACTTCTTATAGATCTTGGGAGGCGTGAAGGCAAGCTTAGACGAGGTCGTTAACATGCTTTGAGAGTCCCATGGCTCTCTCTCTCTCTCTCTCTGGCTTTCTCGTCTTCTCCCCGGGCAACTAGCTCGTACGTGTACAAGTGTGCGCACTTTTCCCCTGTTCCACGATCAAAAGCCGTCACTCCCTCTGTGCGCCGTAAACACTTTACGGAAGAAGGCGTGAAAGCCCGTCCGATCGTCGACGGGGTTCGAAAACAACCCATGGGACGGGGAGCCGGCATCAGTTCGCTATTTTTTTTCTGCCTCATTGACCGACGTTCATCCGACTTGATTGTCGACGTGTCTCTGTGCTCTTCGATTTCTTCGTGGACGTGTCTGATGCCCGGTGAGTCTAGCTTTCCGGAGCGAAAGCTATCTTGCCTTGGGGATCTGTCGCGGCGAAACGAAATTCTCGAGCGTCATCTCATCGCCATGCGAATTTTTTCTCAAGCAATCTTCTACGGTTATCTGTGTTCTTACCATTCATTTTCTAGGGTTACCTCTATTCTTACCACTATTAGCTCTAGAATTTTTTGTTGAATGTAATAACGACAAGTCTGTCGATAATGAAGAACAATTTGCCTATGCTGACACCTACTGTATACTTCTATGTAATTAGATTATTTGTTGACGCAGACAGAACGTCCTGAGACTTGAACCGTGTATGTACGTCCAGTCGTACAGAACCTCTTTACACTCTTCGTATATTATAATAAATCAGTTTACAAGTGTTTAATAAATTAAACATATAATTAATAAATATAATAAATAAATTAAACATATAAACAATAAATAAAATAAATAGGTCGTTTCCCATAAGCAAACCTCATAACTCAACATTTTTCCTAGGCTTTGTAATCTTTCCAAGTTCTACTATTCCTGGACTGCTGACTGTTTTCTAGGTCCTATAACTTTTGTTAAAAATCATTCTCAAAAGTAGAAGACTCTCTCGTTAGCCGTGTCGGTCTAAGAAGTCAGAGTTCTACAGGTCCGCGAAGGTTTACGCTTCCACAGTGTGTCAGGCTGATTCCATGAATAAATCGCGAAAGGCGGCGTCGAAGCGGCGAAGTCAGGCGTTGGCAAACAAACTGGTAACATCAGAAAACAATCCGCAGGCGGGCGGAGCGAGTTTCCTTGTTAACCAATAACGTCTTGAAAACGTAGAAACCGCGATACGGATAGCGGTTCGTATCGAAAGATGGAGGAAGGGAGAGAGAGAGAGAGAGGGGGGGAGACAGCGGGAGAAAGTTGAAGGAGGAATAGGAAAGTTGAAGGCGGGGTTAGGGTTAAATTATGCAAAGTGCCTCGATAACTCAACTTCCTTTCCTTCGACTCGGGACTAGCGCAGTCTCCACTTAATATTTCTTTTAAAACTTGTAGAGCCGGCTTCCTCTTGCCTCTCTACGTTCTCTCTCCCTCTGTTCGTTCTTTCTTCTCCGCATCCACTTCTCGCGGGTGGACTGCGGAGTTACACGAGCAACCCTCGTTTGTTTCAAAAGCCGGCCAAGACGACCGTCTCGAGACGGATTGCAGGCAGAGTAATAAGAAACAGTGGGGGAAGAGAGATAGAGAAAAAGAGAGAAGCGAAAGAGAAGAACGAAAGAGCGCGACAAAAGGCGCAGGTACAGATGGTACTTTCTTAAGGTCGTTCCGGCGGAGTTTAGACGGTGCCGGGGTTAAATACAAAGACACGGTTAAGCAGCCTGAAAATTGGGAAAAATTAAAGGACACGTTTACCCTATAACGCCCGGCATTTCTCGTTCCGTTTCTCCGCTTCGAGAATGTCTTTGAAAATTCCGTTCCTGTTTCCCGCGTTTCTACCAGCAGCTTTCAATTATACGCTGATAATGAATAAAGGGAGATAATGAATAAAATAACGAATTTTTGATGGAATTTTCCACGGCGCGGCTGGCTGGCCAATCAGATTCGTGATTAATTCCAGGGCGAAATTAAATAAATTCCTCAACAGCTCGTCCGATATTTTTCTTCCCGCCCAGCGCCAGTCTTTTTACAATATTTTCCCACGAAACTATGCCGGCATCCCGCGGAATTAAACCCACCCTGCGGCGTTTAATTTCGAATATTCGTTGGAAGCCCGTTGCCGAATAGCGAGATAGGGACGCGTTCGTCCTTTTCGCGAGCATCCGTTTTTCTTCGCATTAAGTGCACAGAGAGCGATCGCGCTCGCGTCGCGAAACAGCGTTAATGCGAATTTAAATCGTTTCGCGTTACACGCAGAATAAAGTTTCCGTCGATGGGAACCGCCCCGCTTGCCTCCGTGACCGATAAAATCGCCGCCGCGGCAAGCAATTTCAAACTGGAACTTCGCCGATATTCTCGTGCCCCGGATTATCGGCCATAAAACGCGCTTTTAATCGCGTCGATTACCCGACGTCGATCCCATTGATCGATGCCCGTTCCTCGAATCCTCTTCCTCCGTGATTTTCCCTGGCGAATACCTGGAATACTTTTGTTCCTGTCTTCTGGTGAAATTAAAATGTGCCATCGCTCGTTTTCCAAACCTTTTTCGCAAGAGATACTCGAAGTACCGTCAGAATCCTGAAAATTTTTTTGTTTCGTAATGGTTAACCTTCTCAAATCTCCATGAATATTTAATTTAGCTTTACAAGTATGTAGTAACAATATTTCATAAAATATTATGATTAAAATCTTTGAAGAAGATTTAATATTTAAAACCATAGCTAATCACTCGGCGATACAGCCAATGAAATGATCAATAAAGCGTATAGGCAGACGTTAGACATTTAGCACCGCTCTCAATCTTGGTGCGCGAATGAGATAAACAAAAGTATGGGAACAGTAGTTTCCGAAGTGAAGAAATAAAGTTAGTGTCCTCGGGGCAACGCTCGACGCCTGTCAGAAGAATTTCACCCGCCATTTGTCATCGACTTTTTCAAAATACTGTTGCCATCGGCCAGCTGCAGCTCAGTGCAACGACCTGCGCTCGTAGAACCGCGTCTTCCAGATCGGGGACAAGTTTTCGAAAGCATTGGGCACGACGCTCGATAAAGCTCTCTCGGATTTCTCTCTCTGCCATTCTGTATTTCTCTCGCACGTGCACACCGTACTCTCTCTCTCTCTCTCTCTCTCTCTCTCTGTCGCTCTCTTTTTCTCTCGTTGCCGGGAGAGCAATTAAAAGTTTTATCGACGTACTTCGTCGTTTCGCTGGCAAGACGAATGCCACCCCTTGGTGCACCAGGCGAGAAGATTGCCGGTTAATGTAGCGTTATAAAGCGGCCCGGTTTTCGCGGCTCGTGCGAGAATTTCTCCGCCTTCACTCCTGTCTTTCTCTCCATCCCTCTTTCTTCCCTCGCACCTCTTCTTGTGCGTTCCATTCACCCGGGGGATCATCCTTGGCTTTCGAGCGGCAGATGATTCTCTGAACGGGCGAGTTCGATATACATGGTGTATTCGAGCTGATTCTGTAACGCTAAAAGCGATGAATCTGCATAAAAAAATTGCTGGAGGGTTGTTAATCAAATTTATTCTCCCTCTTCACAGTCTCCCTTCGGGTTCGATCAAATTTCGTTGGAATTCATGATGTGCCGGAGGGTCATTCTATTGAGCTTCAGTGAATAGTGTGTTCGTTAATTAGTGGACCACCGATTTTGATCCATATTTTTATTGTTATAGACTATTCTGTGAAAATCGAAACATAAATTTATTTTTCGCGATTTTAGTTCTTTAATATTATTACCATTGTATATTATTTTATTTACAGTCTCGTATTTATCTTTTCAATAATGCTTCTTTGTCCGAGAAAAATACGAGAAGCTAACTTCCAACTCGTTTAATAGGAGATCGAGTTTAGAACGTGATCTCACATCATTCAATTTTCGTCTTTACATAATAAAATTTAACATTCTCTCCGGTTCGAAGCATCGAAGCTAGTATATTAAGTATAATGAACCTCGTGAGGCCATTAAAATTCTGCTTACAATAAATATAGCCACAGTTTCGTCAGAGTCTCTACCGCGTAATTGAACGGTTACCTCGAATGCTTAACTATTAAAAGACAAAATTGATGAACACTTTTCAATCGCCAAAAATTTCTAAGGATTCTTTTACCAGACGAACAACGGTCAATGAAGAAAATACCTCACTAATTGGGCCACACATTAACCCCGCAACCGAAGCGTGAAATTTCCAGAAAGTTGCGACACGCTTCTTCTTCTCTGAAACTGCATCGAAACGAGCTTATAAAATCGAACAGCAATCCATCAGCGCGTCCCACTTAAAAATCTAGCTAGTCACGGGTACTAGAAGCCGGTAACGAGTTTTGTAATCAATTTTCGACGCACGATCGCTTATTAATCGCGGTAGTCGTGTTATCAAGTAGGTTGAACCACCAGAAAAGTTTGCTATTCGGGTTAGTCGGATCGCGTTGCAGCGCGCAGTCGTCCGGAAAAGTATTTCGCATGGCAGTGTGCACCATGAGCGTTCAATTCTTATGCAAATACCGGGCCCGATCCCATCTGACAGCAATCTTTGTTTCACTTCCGGCCAAAGGACACCGTGCCGCATTAAAGTTCCGATGCTTTGGGACCTTTTCCCATTAAATCACCAGCCGTTACGCTTCGAATCGATATTCATTCCGGGGGAGCCGACTTTTCGAGGTGTTATCGTGGCGTTTTCGAAAGAAAACTTTCGGATGTTGTTCCGGTGTCCCTGTTCTCGCCATACTCTCACCTAATGAATTTCAAAATTTTCATAGTTTTCACCTAGACTATGCTCTTTCGTACTTTTCTTAAATTGCGATCTCCTTTGCGCGTCTAGACACAATGTTTTGCTGAGCCTCTGGATGCACAAGTTTGCAATCTTATGATGCGATTTGATATGTCTTTCGTTTTAGCCGCAGCACGGTGCGGCACGTAAATGGACATTCGAGACAAAAATCATAACTTCTAAACTAATCAATTTTTGACCTGAGTACATTAAAATTTTTTTAAAGGGAATACAAAAATGCATCGATTAATGCACCAAAAATATAAGGTTCCATTAGTAAAAAAAGTTTAATCTATTTTTTTTTTAATAAAGAGTTTTTTATGATTAGTTGTTATTGCAATTTGTTGTCAACTATGGATACTGTACAACTTTTGTTGTAAATATTTTTTAATTATATGGTTAAATTTAATTACATGTACAATAATGAATAATTATTTACTTCAACCAAATTGCGATTACGAATGCATTTATCTAACAAAAATTAAATAACATCGAGTCTTGCAATTTATCGCAGAAAAAAATTATATAGCAACACATACTACAACATCTTGTTGATACGGAACAGCCAAAATTATAGGATGTTTTGAACCATTTTTTTGTAAATTGCATTTTAAGGAAAAAATGCAATTCCTAAATTTCCAGTTAAAATTATGCATACCTCTGGTCAAATTCTCCATACCTAAGTTGTAAGAAACAGTTTAAAAGAAAAACGAACCTAAAAGAGCAATTAGAGCACACGAGTAATCTAACTTTTTAGTATTTATACTACAATAAACTCTTGACTGTTACTGATCCCCTATTGAATTTCTTGGATACTACTTTTTACATATACATTCCTTACTTACTGACTGATGATTTTGTTGGATAATTACATTAAAATGGAACTTGATTATTTTGATTTTTGTCCATTGCACGCCGCACTGTGCGCAGTGGAGATCGCAGCTTTACACGAAAGAATTTTTTAACAGTTTGGTTACCGTTTGTACACCACCCAAGAACAAAACGTATCAAATATCCTATTGAATTATACATTGTATGGATGTTTCATTGAAATTTACCAGTAAGAAAAATTTTCCAGTCTAACAGGAACGTCTTTCTCCCGAGTATCAGACTACAACACGCAGACTAGGTCGAACTATTTCACTCTTATTATACCTCGGGTATATCCTGAACACTGTCCAGCCACTTTGCAGAAGTTTAAGTGATAATTCCGACTGCTCTGGCCCAGGATCTCGAAAGTACCGATAAGATTTCAGCCCGAAAATTTATTCAGAAAGTACCCGAGGCCCCCAGCTATAGGACGACCGAGTTTCCCCGACGAGCTTCCCTTTCGCTGTCGAATGGATTTCCGTCGGTGTCCAGATTTAATCTCTTCGTTCTTTTTTTGGAAAATATTCAAGCCCAATCCATTTCTCTGGAAAAAATTAGTGAATAAATGTTCTACGTAATATTCTATCCTGAATCTGGACTTTTGTTAATCGGAACTTATCGTCGTTGACTTGTTGATAGCACTCGCAATTTAAGTCGGCGGGCCAAAAGAATTGACTGAGCCACGAGATTGAATTTAATGCCGATTTGAAGCGGTGGCAAATGGAACGACGTCGCGACGAGCCGCGTCGAGAGGGTCGCGTTTTATCGCAAAAATTCTGGATCGTTTTTTTTCCTTCCGGGCTTTTTTGTTCGGCGTTTCGTCGATTTCATCTCCAGCCGAAACGGAAGCTCGTTAATTACGGCCGGATCATCGATCTGCCGGTCTCTCCCGTCGAAATGATTTTGTTATCGTCAATATTTGCAGTTATGAACGATTCCCGGACGTGTTAAATCGTTTGTTGTTTGCCCGACGCAACGAGACTTCACGCTTGAATCATCGACGGTAACGTTAATCTTATTTTATCGTTGTGTCACTCTATAAAATCGGTGTAAATGATTAAATGATAAATGGATTTGAAGGAACGAACTGGACAATTTGAGACCGTGTTTTTAACAGTGAACGCGTGGATTGTAGATTGTAGGTTAATATTTATTACGGTGAGTTCTGATCGTGTTAACAAATTTGTTGAAAATTGTTACCAGACTACAAAATTCTTAAAATAGATATATTTAAGAAGAAATATAATTATCAATGAGTCCAGGTGTCCGAATCCCGGAGACAGATTTTCCCATTTTTTAATCACCCTTCTAATTAAAATGTTACCGTCAACAGTGTTCTACACATCGGATGACCAACTACGACTGCACACATCAATTCGAAAAAAGTTTCCGGAGGGACAAAGGAGATTAAAAAAGGAAGTCCATTGAAAAAATGCAAAATAGCCCTTTACCTGTACAATTGCTGCATACACTTTCACAGTGCAACGGACTTTCTACTTTGATCCCTTAAAGGGCGTAGGTGTATCCTAGTAAATGTAACCTTCGACTTCAAAGGACAAATAAAAGCAAAAGCTCAGTTCTCTTGAAAAACATGACGCCTGCAGCAGTACACAAAGGAATCCATCAGATAGATGTGTCAAAGTAAGCAAGGAGAGAGAGAGAGAGAGTGCATCCAAAGTGCATCAAACGTTGCATCGTTGCATTAGAAAAATTCCTTGAGTGCACGCAACCCTTCATTCGGAAAGTGTCTGAAAGATCCGGAGAAACGTGTCTGTGGACCGTATAATAGAGTGCATAGCAGCAAACAACAGGGCACGTACTTCGCGACCCTTCAACTGCACAAAGGGCTCTTTGAATAGAGTTCGCAAAAGCAAAAGGGCCAGAAAATCAAATCACGGAGAGAGAGAGAGAGAGAGAGGGAGAGAGAGAGACAGAGAGAATTCTCAAACAAAAATTGCAAAAAATGAAAGGGTCTACAATGGTTGACGAATATTACTTCTGTAAGCTTCACGTTATAATTCTAAAGGGTTTCAAGTTGACAAAATCATGTGTGGTCTTAATAATTAGAAGATTTCACTGCAGCCAACCAAATTCACAGTGCTTCGAGTACAAAGGAAGTACTTAACTTCACTCTACAATTAGAAGAAAGGAATAAAACTATTTGTGACCTCTTAATATAGTTAAAAGAGTATACTACAGAGAACAATAGTGTTTCAGGGACACGTTACTTAAAAAAAAAGGAATGGGTTTGAACTAACCTCAAGGGAAATAGAGAGAGACAATTTTGATTATAACTAAATTAGAGGGTCGCGCAAAAAGAAAGATAATTAATGGGGTAGAATAATAGTAGGAAGAATCCCATTGCATACCCAAAAACATTAGCAACCTACTTTGCAGTAACTCGAAAAGGTTAAACCGCGTCGTTAAAGATGCAGATTAGAAGCGTCGAGTAGGTCGGTCCTCGAGGGGTGACAGCTGTGGACCACCCTCCTCTGACAGAACCCTGTCCCTCTCACGATGCGGAGAGTGTCGTTGGGTGGGCGTAATAATAGCGATGAATTGTTGATGGCATCGCGCTACTCTGTATTTATGTACAGAGGCAACCTAGCATCCCCCCGGAGTCGCTCGCTCATCCCTCTCTCGTTGGTCAGACACGAGAGTCCGTCCACATATTGCCACGTGTCCGGGCGTGCATTCTCCCGCTTTAAAATATGCAAGCCAGGATGCTCTCGTTACGACGAATTCATCCTCGAAATTCGTATCTATCGACGCACGACTCTCTCGAAAGAGGGTGCATTTTTGATTTCGCGTTTAGCCGGATAGGATTGCGAGGGAAAGGAAAGCGCACCGTTGCGTCGCGTTCGTTCATTGGATGGCAGAAATCGGAGATTTCATGGACCCCGGGGAATATCACCATGTCACCCCATGAATATTCGTTTACCAAACGCTGGGGACAACGGTCCTCGTTTCAACGACTTCAGCTCTGATTCCGGGCAAGAGACTCGGCACGGCTCGAAGCTCTGCGTGCTCTCCACTCGCTCAGTATAGCATAGAGTAAATTGAAATTTTTCCTCGACCTGTTTGCCAGAGACTAGTCGAAAATGTTAATAAAAACGGAAAGTCTCCAACTATAGAATTCATTGGGCTGTTTAATGCAAAAGTGCACCGCACCGTCAACACTGCTTGTGCTTTCTAAGAGAAATTTAATAAATGCGTCGCGAGGACGTTTGTCATGTTTCCACTACAATCGCGCGCGACTGCACTTTGATTTCCGGTGTCGGCATGGAACGGCAGTCACGTTTTTTATTGCATCGAAATTAGAAGTATCAACAATATTCAACGGAGAAGAATACTGAATATGCCGCACATGTTTCGTATCAGAATTCCTATGGGGAGTCTGGCATCCGAGCAGGCCGCTTCGCATCGTGCACTCGCTCGGCGAGTCGGGGCAAGGCAAATAGAGGAGGAGAGAGCAGACACGGACCGGAATTCGATATAATAATCTCGATAACAACTCCCCGAAGGTATTTCCCCGATTTTCCTCGTTTTTTATTCGCCGACGAAACTTTCCCTTGCAAAAATACGTGCTCTCTCGTTGTTGCCACGGGGATCGGTCCCGAATCCAAATTAAACCGCAGTGCACGAGTCGAAATATGGGAGACATATCTAGGGGGGCTCATGAACGATATGGTACGGATATTAGACCAGGTATTCGTCGACCAGTCTCGCGTTTTATAACGATATAATAAAACTCGCGGAGTTGTATGAATTACTTGTGCACCATTTTGGTACGCGGCTTTCATTAAAACTTTGTAGAATAATATTTTCTCTCATTAGCTTCCATAACCCCGGCCTCGCCCATGCTTTCCACCCGGCGGTCCTGTAAATGGCGGAATCTCGCATAAAAGGATTCTGCAGTGTCCGATCATTAACTCCGTACTCGAGCAACACCATAAATCGGCATGAATACATAAAGCGATAATGACGGAACAGGGCCGCGTCTGTGTCTGATTATTACCGGGCAATTTCACTTGTAATTGACGCTGATAATTACTCGGCATTAACCACTTGTTATCGGTCTTAATGTCCCGGTAACTATCAGTTTATAAGCGTATAACATAACTCGCGAAGTTTACACACTTCGCTCGAGAAGCACCTGTTAATGGTCGGACAAATGGGTCAAACGATGCCCGAGCGTTTGTGTTCCGAACAAGTTTTCAAGCCTGATTTTCTCGGCCATTGAACGCCGTTCGACAGAATTTCGTTGCGCATTTTGGGCCGTCGATTCCCGATAATGATACAATGCTAACTGGCTGATCGTGCCGACAATTTCCACTCGCGCTGAACGCTAATTACTTAATACCGAACACTCGTGCTCACCTCGATATCCTTTGACTCTGAAATATTTGACAGCAAGTAGTAACGTCCGACAGTGGTCGAAAATTAACTGCGTGACGAGTGGATTTCGATAATTTTTCTGTCGAACCAAATTTGGTGTCTCATCGCATAATCTAGCGATGAGCTGGATATGAATTAAGAAAAATATTGCGCCCCGATATAAATTAGCCAAATCCGATTAGACATTATTTTTCGACTAACCAAACGCATTAAAAGAGTAGCCCGATAGAGTCCACAAATTTGTTTTTGTTCGAACAGTTGCATTTCCGCATTTATTAAGACTGGAACAGCGTGCATCTTATTTTAACGAACCAACGGAATTGAACCAATTTTGGTGTCTCATCGGATAATCTAGCGATGAGCCGGATATGAATTAAGAAAAATATTGCGCACCGATATAAATTAGCCAAATCCGATTAGACATTATTTTTCGATTAACCAAACGCATTAAAAGAGTAGCCCGATAGAGTCCACAAATTTGTTTTTGTTCGAACAGTTGCATTTCCGCATTTATTAAGACTGGAACAGCGTGCATCTTATTTTAACGAGCCAACTAGCTCGCACGCTCGTCGCGAAGGCACGCAAAATTGCCTTCGTTATTCTTCGCGGCGTCGTCGTTGAGATTACCTTCGCGAGCGGAATTGTAATGCGCGGTTAGGTGTTTGAAGTCAACTAGGGGATGCAGGAAGTTTGTGTGCTACGAGCCTCGTAGACGACCTTAGATTCGCTAGATTTTGAAGCGGCGAAACATTTCTGCAAGTTTCGCAGGCGATCATACAAGTTCTACACACCGTGAATTCGAGATCTGCATTCTTTCGGTCGCGGATGTGATTTTTTTTTGACCAGCCGCGAACCTGTTGCTTCGCTGTCGAAACTTTCGCAACCGAACCCCTTTTAATTACCGCCGTTTATCCCGGCTACAAACCTCTCGCTCTCGCTCTCGATACTTCCTGAAATTTTCATATTACATTCTTCCGATTCCACGGGACAAGCACGACTCTCGACGCGATTCGCGATATTCCCAGAGGCGGATTGAACGTCCTCGGTAAATGGCGCGACGATCGATCGCCGCATGCGAACGAAATTTATGCTAAATATTCCGATACAGAGCCCGCGCAACTCGCAAAAAAACCCGGGAAAGTTCGGAGAAAGTTGCTCCGAACTTCGGAGTATTTTCATGCCGTTGAAGCGGCCCGCGTTTTCGACTTTTAATCGGTTTAAATTGGCTCCTTGACCGCCTTACGCCTGGCAGATTCTTGAATAATGCCGCGGAACCGCTTAGAAACTAACCACCGCGGACTTTAGAACGCGTAAGCGGTTCAAAATATCTGGAGACACGTTCGCGAGTACGTTTTGAAATTCTCTGTCTTTCGGACAGCATAGAAAAATGTATAATGTTCCCATCGATAGAAGAACATAATTAATTAGTTTATCAATCGTAATTTATCTTTCAGATATTATGAATTTTATTCTCGGCGCAAGGTTCGATCATTTTTCTACACAACAAATAGCTATTTTGTAGGAATACTAAACGCTGGATTCTGATATGAATTTTCCGGTTCAAGAACCACTTTAGCTATTAGAAATGTTTAATACGAGGAAAAGAAACGAGGTGTTTCGTCCTAGACCCGCTAGAGGTCTCATCAGTAAGGCTATCTATCGGGCCCTGCCTTATACACGGGATGTTCGAAGGCAATTTGATAGAAGAAGAATTCTATTTAACTCTGAATGACTTCATTTTCGTAGAAACGACGAAGCATTTGAATCTTGAGAATTGTTGAAGAAAGTTTCGTTCCTATTCTCATTACAGGAGATGTTTCGGCGAAATAAATTTCTGCAAGACGATCCCTGGAAAAGGGAATTCGAAAAGATCCACGTTCTACTGATTAAAGAAGGAAGCGCATGGTCGCGAGGCTCTAAAAATACGAGAAGAGGCGAGGACGGGTAAGGTGGGCTGCCTCGTTGCAATGTTTAATTGGCAAACTGGGACGAGAGCGTCAAAGACTAGCGTCGGGACGACGGTGTATCCATAATTGGAAGAGAGCTCCGTCGAAGGTCTCGCGTTTTAGTGAGCCAGGGAGGCTTGCACGAAGAAGACGCTCGCTCGTCTGCTGAGAGAGAAACAGCCGTCCGGGAAAAGGGCCAGTGGAACCCTGAAAGGGTTACCAGTGCATTAACTGCCTTTGCCACTCATCTCGGTGACGTTGTGTACCGTTCGCATTATCCATCGAGACGAAGGCGAGCTACGGGTCCGGGGACGAGCGTCTACTAAGCCGATTTGCTCGCGTAAATCAGAGACGATACTCAGTTGAGCTGCGTTTCCACTTGCTTCCCCCAGGATACCGAATCCCAGAATTCCCCTCGCGATCGTCGCCTCTCTCTTTTAATAAAAGTATCGTCTAAACGATTTCGTTAATATTCGTTTATTCATCAAGTTTCGTAAGAAAAATATGAGGTCAATAAGCATCAGCAATCGATATACAACGTTGGATATTCAGCACGGAACAAGCTCTCCATTCACAACGATTCGTTCCAGATCGACTTGCTCTCGCTCGTAACAAAAACATGTTGATCCGGAGGATCGGCGCGGCACTTTAATCGCGAGAACAGCGTCGACGGCAAGAATTAGGGGAACCAGGTCAATCTTCCGAGTCTGTGAACTCTGATTGGACCGATCGACGGGTCGATCGAATCACGAGCGAAATTGAAAGAGATTTCTGGACGAAGGTGATGGAGGACCGGCTCGGGATCTAATTTGATCTATTTTCCTGTGAGCCACGCGTACCGTGAACAACAGGTTCTGGCAGAATTTCGCTCTCGAAAATGAAAAATTAGCCGGGTCTGCGGGTTTGCAGCTCTCGCGAGCACTCGTCGCGTGCTCTAGCCATGCGACTCGCGCTCTGCTGTGCTCTCGAGCGCTCTCGAGCGCTCCACGGGATACTCGCTCGAATCATACTAAATATCCGGCCCGAAAACGAGCCGACTGCCGTTATTTCTGAGGAAACTTACGCAATAAAATCGCCAACGGAAGCGAAAACGCGCGTTTCGAGCGGGTCGGCACGCTCGGAATTCCAGTCACGTCGCCGCGAGCACGGTTTATGCCGGCGCGATTCTGCAGAATTTTTTCACGATCCTACGTCGATCCGACGATCGAACTTGTCCATTGCGTGCATCCAGAAGAGCACTTCCCGATTGCCGGTGAGTTTCTCGGAA
The DNA here is from genome assembly GCA_028455595.1 of Lasioglossum vierecki. Taxonomy (NCBI): domain Eukaryota; kingdom Metazoa; phylum Arthropoda; class Insecta; order Hymenoptera; family Halictidae; genus Lasioglossum; species Lasioglossum vierecki. Next base: position 23,547,093 of record CM052335.1, on the reverse strand, counting down.
GATTGAAACCGGAACGGTGAATCTGGACGTTCGGGGAATGGATGTTTGGACGTAGATCACCCCCAGGAGGAATTCATTGTTCGCGAATGAATATTTTACAGGGTGCATCAGTCTTTGCGAGGATGCCTGAGATTCTTTGGATACTTCGATGGTCCGTGGAAAATTGTGGAATTGTTTCGAGCCATAATTTAATCGAGGATGAAGCACTACCTTATTTTCTGAACAGTTACAATATTTCCAAGAAATTTCCAGTGTCAAAGTGATCTGCAGTGGCAGCTACAATTTTGCCAAACCAAGATCGTACCTGCCGCAGATAATCCACGTGGTTGTGGATCCCGTAATCGAGGGTTAATTCGAAGTTATCATCTCCGGGAGTCGTCTCGTTAGCATAGAGAGGCATAGCAGTGGAATACGGCTTGGGCCGCCAACTATCGCTGCCGAAGGGCCAACGCAGACATGGAAGGACAATCGTGGAAGAAGGGGGTGAAGTTAGGGGAAGAGGGTACCTCGGAGAGTTGTTAAGAAAGTCGTTAGAGGGGAGTAGCTGCAGAACAGACTCCCGGAAATTTAAATTCGACTCCGTCGGACCCGTAGAACCGTCAAAGAGAAGCAAAGACGGAGAGATGGTTGGTGCGAGGGAGACGAAACAGAGGAAGAAGCGAAAGAATAACGAGGCGAGGCGTGCCGGGGTTAGGTTAGACAACGAAATTTTCGGATAAGACAGAGGAGAGAGCACGCGAACGCGGAAATGGAGTGGACCGGCGGCTCCATCCCCGGAGGAATTATAAACAAATGGTTTCGCCAGTGCCAGGCTGGGTTAGGTTCCACTCTCTGCCATACTCGAGCGCGTTCCACAACCTTTCCGCGTCGCGTAACGACGCGTTACTCCCGCGGTTACGAGGTACTTACGAACTTGCCGCATTCGGCCGCATTCGGCCTGCTGCCTGCCGGGCCACGGTGTCCGCGTCACCGCCCTAACAATCTCCCCTTCACCCGTCCACCTCTGCATCCAAACAACCCCCGGGACAACTGCATTTGTGTAAATTCTGTAGCTGACTCGAACGGCCTCCGACTGACCCAGGTTCTCTGTTCGCAATTCCGAATAATTCGAGACACTGTAATCATGGGTTACGAGGGCCTTGAGGAATCCGGACGGTGTTATCTATTGAACCGAGGTGCGAAGTTTGATTATCAATTCCTCGGTGGGTCTTGAGCTTGTTGTTTCCTAAAATTGGATCGGCAAACGTTGGTTAGGTGTGATTGTTAATGTAATTGACACTTTGCTGGAAAATTTCATATGTTCCACTTGTTTCTGACACCGTCAGAATTTAAAAACCGTCATCTTGAGAGATTGAAATATGATCACAATTTTTTGTTTCGCTATTCCGACGGGGTCAGTAGTTTCAGCGTTAATTCCCTGATCGGCGTCCGAGGGATTCGGTAGCAAACATAGTGAATCTCTCCGGCAGCATAGAGTCTGTGTGCAGGGATAAATGAACGCAGACCACGGCTGGCGATATTTAGAGTAGCTGTTGCCGGCCGCAAGATCTCAGGGAAAGAACGAGCGTGTACCTCACTCGGCAAACGTTGGTCCGTGGTAGCCGTGGAACGGTGGTAGCTTGTTGATGTAAAGTTACGACGCGGCTACGAGTGGCTGTGTAGCACACCAGTAGCATCCAAGGGATAGCAACCAAGGTACGGGCTCGCAGGATTAATACATGGCACTCGGTGCTGGGGTGTACATAGCCGGCTGCGTGCAGATACGGTTATGGCGCGTGCGGTTCGAAATTGGTTATATGCATCAGGGGGATGCAGCAGGCCGGGTCGAGGCGGGCTCGGGCCGTCGTCTTCCGTCCGCGGGTACGGCGATAATGCTGCCGCAGTTTCTCCTTTCGTAGTATCGATTAAGCATTATCTCTTAACTAGAACGGCGAGCCGTCGTGCCGGAAACCAACCACGTTTCTCGTTAGCCGGCGGGTCTCTCTCTCTCTCTCTCTCTGTGTGTGTGTGTGTACCCTCTGGAAACCTAGACGTCCCACGAGACGCTCTCGGACAGATTTCTGGTCCTGCGAGCGAGGGGAAACGACTAGGACCGCGCGCAGACAACGACGAGCTATCAGCCTCGGTCGCTGCCTTTCAACGGATCTCTCGGGCCAGACGCGCGTTGCCCTGAGAGCCCTTTAATTCTCGGCGTAATCGCCGTTCCCGCAACCGTTTCTCTCCGCGAGATGTACATTTTCGAATTCGCGTGTCGAGCCGGCATTGACACGCAGACCAGCTTGATGAGAGTCTGTTTACTTGGGCGCGAGTGCTCCTGATGTGCCGCGATTCTGGCTGCCGGTAGCGTGTAGACATTCGACAGGTGCTTCGTGCGCACGGGGAATTCTCAACGATTTTTGGCCTATGGTCGACAGATTTTGTATGCGACTGTGATTTGATAGTGATGACGTTTAGAAACATTTAACTCACAACTATGCTTGATTCAGTGGTTCTAGCGAAACGGGAGCATGTCGTTGAAGCCCGAATTTCTCAATTCCACTTGCAGTTTCTCTTCGTGCGGGAATCGTTTGGAGCTCAACGGAGGATCGATAACGCGCACGAAGTGCAGGCGCGCGTTTATGACGTGTACACCGTAGTAGCGTTCTCACGAGTTTACGATCTCGTAAAGGCAACACCGATGAAACAGACAGGATTCGTAGAGCGGCTCGGGCTGCTCTCCTGGGTGAATCGCGTCGGATACGTTCGCACTCGAATTCCGTTTTCCGTGCGTAGATTCGTGGCGAGTCGTGGAACGGCTCTTCGTCATCCAACGACAACGTGGACGCTCACTGGGTCGAGTACACGGTTAAGTGGGCCTCGTTTATGTATAATAAGCTCGGGTTAGGTATCCGCGTCTCTTCTGGCCTCCGTTTAAGTACAACTCGACCCATCCTTCTCTCCTCGGCCCTTCTTCTTATTCTCCTCTTTCTCTTTCCCGAAGCCCGGCGAGCACCGAGGAGGGAGGAAAAGCCTCGTCGAGAGATCTCGGTGAAGTGGCCCTTTGCCGAATAGACCATAAGCACGAGCACTCCCGACGAATAATTTTAGCTTCGGGTGACAGGGCAGCGCTGCGACGCGTGCGGCCACACCTGTTTCGTCGGATCCTCGACCGCGTAAACTCTGACTTAGGTTGTCGCGACGAGCATCACGCTCTCCAGAGATTCTGGATATTAATCTAACACTGTGCTTCTCGATACTTAGCGAAATTGAGAAAATTGTACAAATACCTTTGAAACCTTGCAAGCAATTAATTACACATAGTAAACGATCATGAATTGAGGAATGTAATCTCCTCCGAAACAGGTCTGAAGACGTTGGATAAATAGTGTATTACTGTGGGGCCGATTCAATACGTTCCTGAAGTATTTGCCATAAACGGAAAAGTGGTGGACAGGGGTTGGAGCAGAGAAATCGCGCGAATAAGAGCCTGAGAGTGGTGGTTGGTCGCAAAGGGCGAGAGATCGACGAATTCGACGGCTTTGACGTCCGATTCGCCCAGCTAAGGGGATATCGGGGCCGAGCTTTCCGGTCCAATAATCTCCTTTTTTTCGTGCTTCCCTCGCGAGAGGATTTGAATACGGTTTGTGCCCGTGCGAGGGTCACGAGCGAGAAAACGCACGGTGTCGTAGTGCGCGGCGTCGATCCTCTCGGGGATTCGAATTGTGGCCGGCAGCGTTTATGGTCGCCCCGAAAGACCGGAGGATTTAAATTCTACTCTCGATGTTGGCCCGAAGAAAAACCGACTATTCCCGGGATTAGAATTCCGGCATCGCGGCTCCCGGACTGGGAAAAATCGTCCGCTCCGGAGAATTTGAATTCCGCTCGGTACGGCGGCAGCAGCAGGACAGCGGTAGCTCGAATCGATGTCGTCCGCGGAAAAACGAATTTCCCCGGAAATTCCGCGTTCCTTTTAACGATCCAGGGAACGCGTGTTTCTTTTAGGGATCTCGGGGATTCCGTCGCGGGAACCCGGCAGGGCACTCACCCCCGTCCCTTTAATTCCTCTTTCTCTTTATTCAAGCTTCATAACTCAGCCGACGCGTTCAAGGAGCTCATTTATTTTTTATCGCGTTCGATTACCCTCCGACTCGCCCCCGCAATCCTCCCCTCGACCTTCTTCTACTCCGGATCTCACCCTTGAATTATTAACCCCAGCCCCGCGGTGTCAAGGTTACCTCTCTCGTTCTCTTTTCAGCACGCTCTCGCTTTTTACTCGCGGCATGATTAATCACCTGATTTGCATACGATCACGGCTTTAAGTGCTCGTTTGCCCTGGTACTTTATGATGTCTTTTAATTGGAGGCGTTGATTGTACGAAGCTTCAAGTCTCGAGAAATTTATTGCGAATGGGGCCAGCTTCAACGTTTCATTTTTTGTTCATCATTTGTTATTAATAAAGTTTTGCAATTACAGCAAAAATAGGTGAGTGTAATTTAAGAATATCATTACATTCTTTACGAGACGTACTAAAACCACTGAAGAAAGAAATTCCTACTTCTTCTTCGCATCGGTGCGAGCTACTTCGGACAAATAAAAACAACAAGTAACCTTCTACTTTATCGAATATTAATGACGAGGGGCTGTTACTCCTCCGAGGGACCGCTAGAATGGCTTTCAAACAGCGATCGACGAGATTTCGAGATCCCCCTATCGCTAGAAGGGTCTCTGAGCCTTTCATCCCCCTTCTCGATATTTTCATTTATTCTTCCGTGTTCCTCCTGCGAGACAGCGACACAAGGATTTGTTGAAAAGTGAATGACGATTTCCGTAGCACAAGTTATTCACGAAAAAAACCCGTGTAACCCTATTAACTCGAAACCTTTCTCGTGTTTGCCGCCCTTTCGAGACACCGTTACACAGCGTACGCTATAAACGAAGATGAACGGCAGTCGCGGATCAAATCCGCCGAAATTTTCGGTTATAGAGCTTCCTCGGGGTGTTTTGAGTGCGGGGTTTCGAAAAGTCTTCTACGCTTCGCGCGATCGCTCCAGATACTTTGCGCCCGGAATGGGTGCTTGACGACGGCTTTATCGGATGAACATTAATAATAGGATTAAACTCGTTAGCTAGGAGATCTCGGGAACAGTGTTACGTAATGAAAACCGAGCTGAGCCCTTGATACCCTCGCGCATCTTTCTGTGACTCCCATGTATGATCCAGTCGATCATCTTGCCTATTAAGGGCGCTATCCACTGTCTTATCGTTTGTCAATCTGGTCGTTATTCTAATCCACTCTGCCGTTTAAACTTCCACATATTATGATCATCATTTTTATGAATATTGCAACGAACCGCAATAATTCTAGACTCTGGATTTCATTGATCGAACACGTTTCCCGGACACGTGTTCCACATTCCCTGAATTTCACGCTAAACATTTTCCGCACTCGCTGGCACAGACTCCCATCGACTCGATCGGAATTACACCATCACATTCCACGGTGAAAAAGTATAATGGAAAGCGTGAAATTCGCCGGCGAGGAGGTTACAGCCTTGTAAATCGCACAGTGAAAATTACTATACTCCGCGAAATAATTCGGGAACGTACGACCGGTGACAGAGAGTTCGTGTCGCGATGTTCCGCGGCTCTGTCGCGTAAACACGAACAAAATAAAACGGATCAAGGAGAGAATAAAGCACGGCACGACCACCCGAAATGGCATTGAGGTGCCGGTATACGGTAGGAAACGATGTTATGAATTTTATGCTTATCGATCCCAGAGATATTGCTAATAAAAGTACCCTGCTCGTTTCCGGCTCTCCATCTGGTTTCTGACTGTTGTACGCCTGGTTCATGGCGGACGATCCAGCTTCCGTCTTCACCCCCCCCTCCTCCCATCTATCCCCGTGTAACGAGTTCCGCTGCTGATCCGGAAAATCGACGCCCTCCGGACATTATTTTGATTGATACTCGAAAACCGAGGGGGACGAGAGAGCCCTTGCAAACAATTTTTTTCCAACAGTTGAACATTTTCCCCGTTTATAAAGACCAGCCCGGCCAGTAATGAATGGTCCAATCGCAACGGCAATGACCGTGTAAAAATTAGCTAACAACGCGGAACGTCATTTTTCGCGTTGAAAACCGATCCGCGGGGAATCGATTTTTTTTTACATTTCACTGCCTGTTGCCCGCTGTTTGCCAATTTTTCTATGAATTATTCCACTGTTTTCTACCTGGCTATAAACAGTGTTATGGCTGTTTGACGCCCGTTGGTAGGAAGCGAGGGTGGGTGGGTAATGGTCAGACGGATCTAAATGGCGTGCTGACGCGACATGGGGTGCTTTCGAATGGTGGCTCTCGAAGATTGAAGCAACCCTATCAAGAGTGTTTGGTGTCGCCCGCCGAGTGGATTTTTTTGTTCATAATGTTCGTCAGCTGAAACTGATAAATTGATGCTCTTAAACTTCTTAGATCTGTTTACTGCTTCAAATTGCACCTGCACGTTTTCGTCGTAAGTGCATAAAATCTTTGTTTCGGGAATGGTAGAGCGAGAATTATCACAGTTTGAAAGCAACTGTGAAACCAACAGTTAGACGCAAGCATTATCCCACCAGCGAAGACACGTCCTCGAGGCATGCCATCGCGGGAACGTATGCACATCCTCCGGTGCAACCTCTCTCGTGTGTACTCGTTTCTTCCTGCCGCAGTTTCCCCGCTCCACCTTATTCGAGCCGACCTCGTCGTAATGGACGTTCCAACTGGAACAGCCGTAAACGAGCTTTCGCCGAGGGAGAATGTGGGATTACGTTGCCCAGACCGCGAGGAAAAAATCCAGCGCGCAGGAATCGGGCCCCCGGACAACATGCTCGGATACACACGATCGGAGCGTTTTATTTTACGCTTGCGGCGAGAGAGCGGGACGATCGTCCCACGGAAAAATAAATTCGCTGGTGCCCGGATTCGAGACACGGGAAATGGGTCAATCTAATCTCGTAGCCTAAATTCTTGCTGGTCAATCTGTGCACCAAAATCGTCGAGGAACCCGCAATCTTCAAACTTCTGCAAGATGAACATCTTCGTTGAATTTCGTAGAATATGGATCTTAAAAAAAGTTCCACATTAGACAACGGTGTCAGTGTTCGATATAAAATTGTTGGAGTGTACAACGGAATGCACGAAACACATTTGGTGTGGTTCAAATTCAATGTAGTGTCACATTGTGTTATGTGCGAATAATCTTAATTCGTAACTGGTACACGTTGATTCCATGAGTGTAGTGGAGATTTAATATACATTTAACCCCTCAGCCTACGATTTACATTCCAATAACCTGGGTCCAAAACGTAATATCTTCATTTGTCCCGACCGATATACTATGGGCCAGGCCCGTGATAATCAGTTTTGGCCCGAATACAAGACCACGTGTCTCACCCGTAGTTGTAGGTTAAGGGGTTAATAAACATAAGGTCCAGATTTGATATCCCAACCTCGTCCTCCCCTACAAATTTCGTCCTACAGAAATACTGTGTGTAGAATAAATCGAAGAGAAAATTTTTCTTACTCAAAAAGATAAATTTAAATGAGAAACGTCTTTCTTAATCAGCTTCGATAATGCTCCCCACAACGTTGGAAAATGATCATCAAACCATCATCAGCTTTCAATCCTCTCTTCCTCCCCTAAAACCTTTCAAAGTACCTCGAATTCTCCCCAACGATCATCGCCGAGCAAAGCTAGCGGAAGAAATCATCGGCGCATTCGGATTGCTTGTATCCCCTATTTACCCTATCCACCCCTGCACCCTCTGTTCACATAGGGTTGCGTAGAGTTTCTGGGCACGTCCTCGAAGACTCTCGATACGGTCGAAGGCTGTCCTCGCGTGTTCTTGGGCGTCCCTTTGCGAAGTCGCGGGATCCATTACGACATTGAACGTTAAGGGATGCTGAGAAGGGATGGAATAAAGGACGAAGAGACGAGTAAATAGCGGGAAGGTCTCCCTTCCCGAGGTCTCTGTCCAAGCAACTGCTACTTCTCTTCCGGCCAGCGGCGAGGGTGCACTCCGAGCAGTTCTACCCTTGGCGGGTTTATCCGGTGCACTCTCCGTATTCAGTGTCGGGTATTTCGACTTAATCAAGCGTGGCCAGGGTCGAGACATCCCCCGAGCACCTGCACGTGTTCCCTTCTCACCTCGTCACCTGTCCTTCGGTCACCAATCCTTTTCGTCTCCCTTCGCTAGTCACCTAAACCTTTTCTCACTTGCTCGCTTGGTTCTTTCTTCGGCTATCGTGCAGAAATTGCGTCAACCCTGCGGCGCCGCTGCTTCATCTGTTGGAGAAAGGTAGACCAAGCACCCAGGGACACTTGCTGACCCGAAATAGCAAGATCGAGGATGTCGGGAGCAAATGAAGCCGAGCCAACTTCGCTACCTCTTGGTACCACTTGGTGGCTTTCGTCTTCCAGTGTCATCTCCCCTCGGTTTTTTTTATTGAGTTTCCGTTATTCCCGGTTTGACGAACCTCCCGAGAGTCCTCAGCGACGTTTCCTTTGCCCTGGAACCCTACAGTTTATTTTACGAGGCTCTCCGGTTTCTTCCCGACCTCGAGGAGTTTCCTTGCTTCATTTTGACGATGGATCTGGAGGAATTAGAGGTTTTCTTTGTTTGTGTCAGAATTGTTCCGCGGCCAAGACAGGTGCATCCGGCTTCCGTCGGTTAGCGATCTTTTTGTAGGAGAGCGTGAGGTCGAGGAAAAATCGCCAGGAATCTCGTTGTTCCGAGCAGACGTCCCGACCAATCCCGACGAAATGCAAACGGGTTTTGAGTAATGCAATTCTCGTCGTTACGTAAAGTGTCCCCGAGAAAACGCGGCCGCTGGAATTCAGTGAAAATAATCCCCGGAACGCTATATAAATAGAGCGGCCCGTTTCATAACGAAATTTTCAATTAAGCGTTTGAAGAGGCCTCCGCAGGTTCTGATTTTATTCTATTTCGCGCGACGACCTCTGCTTTGGCGGCCTCTTTCTCTATTCCTTTTATTCTGCCTTTCTCTCTTCGTTAGTTCTTTCCTTTTCTTTCGGTGTCTGAACCAACCCCTAATATTTTCAGACCTCTCGGTTGGTACCCATTCTACTCGGCCATGCTTTTTGTCTCTGTGCACATAAATTATGCAGAACGACTCGCTTCCGACCTACCAAATTGCTTTCCTCGAAAAATGGTCACCGACTGTTTTCCACCCTCTGTTCATCGCCAGAACACTGCCCACTTACGACCTTGTTAGGCGAAACATTTCGCGCTTCTCCCCTTCGCACAGCTTAACCTAACCCCTCTAACCTACTCTGCTATGCTGAGATTCATGATGATTTTCGTCGGGGTTCAAACGTTTCGATCCAGCTTCAGAGTTTCATTCCTAAGAATTTTCTTCAAGATTTATTTACATATTGTCTTCGATGTATCTGGAAGCAGATCATAAGAATTTCAAGAATTAAAGGAGTCTACAAGAACTTTGAGAAGGTACGATCACACACAAGCATAGTTTAATGTACATAAAGACCCAGGGTCAAACAGTGAATTAGATTATTTCGGAGGTAATTGTCGTATCAACTGCAACTGCAATTCCAGAGCAAAGTCTGCCGGACCGAATCGCCAGTGGTTCGAGAGGTCCAAGAGTCGTGTAACCGCAGCCAGGACTAAACCGCGGCCGTATCTGCCGCGCAATGAACCCGGGAGCACCGTGTTACTCCTTGTAAGGATTGTAACTCCTTATAAGCTTGAGAGTGGTAGTTCTCGGGGGCTAGTATCGCCGGTGAAGATCGGAAAATACATAACCGCTAGCCGTGTTACATCCCCGTATTTGCATTTCAAATGTTCGACCATCCGCGGAGGCGCGCCAAGTTTTTAATAGGATCGCCGTGATGCGATGAAACCGCGAAATCGCGAAAAAGGGTAAAAATGGAAAGAGCGACTGTAAAACGACGCGAACGTTGGGGAACGAGTGGAACGTTGCCGAACAGAAATCGCCCAAAAGCGTGCCACGGACCGTTTATAATCCGCGGACCGTTTTTTGCTAGTCGTCCGTTGCGGAGACTTACGTTCCGCGAAGCGGAATATTTTCAACCGCGATACGAAAATTTGGAAAAAATAGGATGAGCCGGTCCCGCAAACGGTGCAACTTTTTCCCGCGGATGAGTTACAGACACGATGCAGTGAAAAATGACTGGATCTTTCCGGACGTCCCAATCGAGATTTAAAAGGAAAATCAGCGAAAATCCTCTCCTCCCGGAAATAAATTCGTCCCGCTGTGATTAAACGTTCGCACGCCTTTTTGTTTCCACTTTGTTGTCTCTGTTAACAGACACTCCGAGCACCGAATTACGATGTTGGTCCTGCCAACAAACGATCCGCTTGTTCTCTCTCGCGAATATTTTCTTTTTGCTTCGCAATATCTGATACATCATCCGCTGGAAATTATTTTCTTTTCTTCCTCGGGCAAGTTTCTTTCTTGCTGTTCACTTGCAGGTAAAACGATTATGTGGCCGGACTCGCGCACACACGAAGATTACCCTCCTAAATGGTCTATCCTCTTTCTATATGTACTTAATAAAATTAAAAGAAAGTATTATGATATATTTTTAGGAAATGTGAAAAACTGATCACGTTGTCGATGTTTTAAGGAAACCATGATGAAACTCCGTTTGAATTTTAAAAAACTGATTTTCATCAATTTTCACAACAGTGCGCCAGCTCGAGGTTTAATCAATATTCCCAAAAATTGTAGAATAACACACCGTAGTCCAATCATAGAGAACACGAAGGGGAAATATTTCTCGTTTTACTCAAATAGATCGTGAATGAAACATCGTTCTAAAACAATCCAATATATTTGTGCTGTAGCGAGAAGACTGTAAACAAGGGAAGAAAATATTTTTCATTCCGCAGTTACGGATGATCGCGAATAAATAAAAATCGAATATTCTTCCGGCAGCTCGTCGTTGATAAATTCGTCGTTGCATTTCGATGACGTACCTAGCG